>BDMV01000001.1:25748139-26271638 GCA_008326285.1 Oryza officinalis | reverse complement strand
GTCTACCCCTCAATATATAGTCTCAGCCCAAGGCTATTCAACACTAAACTCCCCATGTGGTACTATTCACGCGCACTGTAGCACGGGTACTGTTCATGGGCCGTACGGTACTGTTCACGGGCCGCAAGCACTATTTATGGGCTGATCATTGTTCATGATGTGGACTTATGCTTCCTTGGATGACGGCCACATATCCTTGATCTCCATCCATCGCTGACTCTTCAAACCTGAGCACAAGTAAAACATTGTTTTTAGGTAGTATAAAATTCTCATTAAAATTAATGACATATTCATTAAGGAGCAGGTTCACCTGAGATTGTAGTTTCTTGGCTCGTGCTCTTGTTATTGGTCCTGTTATTGAAGTCTCATTACTAGCTTTGACATTACTAGCGATGTCCTCATCACACCGACTCGTGAAAATTTTGAGTTTCGCAACCATTGGTGCAAAACACATTCCTAGTTGCCCAAAAACACTTTTGAGTGTTATCGAGCGGTCTCGTTTTCCCACCACACAAACATTCCAGTTGGCCCACCGACTCGTGAAAATTTTAACTTTCGCAACCAATGGTGCTAAACACATTCCTAGTTGCTCAAAAACACTTTTGAGTGGTATCGAGCAGTCTGATTTTCCGACCGCACAAACATTCCGGCTGGCCCACCGACTCGTGTGAATATTAAATTTCCCTACCAATGGTGCAAAACACATTCCTATATTGCCAATAACACCTTTGAGTGGTATCGAGCGGTCTCGTTTTCCCACCACACAAACTTTCCAGCTGGCCCACCGACTCGTGAAAATTATAACTTTCGCAACCCATGGTGCAAAACACATTCCTAGTTGCCCAAAAATACTTTTGAGTGGTATCGAGCGGTCTCATTTTCCCACCACACAAACATTCCAGCTGGCCCACCGACTCGTGTGAATATTAAATTTAACAGCCAACGGTGGCAAACACATTCCGATTTTGCCAAAAGCACTTTTGAGTTGTATCGAGTGGTTTCGTTTTCCCACCGCACAAACTTTCCAGCTAGCCCACCGACTCGAGTGAATATTAACTTTCGCAACCAATGGTGCAAAACACATTCCTAGTTGCCCGAAAACACTTTTGAGTGGTATCGAGCGGTGTCGTTTTCCCACCACACAAACTTTTCAGCTGGCCCACCGATTCGTGTGAATATTAATTTTCTCAAGCAGTGGCGGCAAACACATTCCGATATTGCCAATAACACTTTTGAGTGGTATCGAGCGGTGTCGTTTTCCCACCACACAAACTTTCCACCGGGCCCACCGACTCGTGAAAATTTTAACTTTCGCAACCAACGTTGCAAAACACATTCCTAGTTGCCCAAAAACACTTTTGAGTGGAATCGAGCGGTCTCGTTTTCCCACCACACTAACATTCCAGCTAGCCCACCGACTCGTGTGAATATTAACTTTCACAACCAATGGTGCAAAACACATTTCGATATTGCCAATAACACTTTTGAGTGGTATCGAGCGGTCTTGTTTTCCCACCACACAAACATTCCAGTTGGCCCAGCGACTCGTGAAAATTTTAACTTTCGCAACAAATGGTGCAAAACACATTCCTTGTTGCTCAAAAACACTTTTGAGAGGTATCGAGCAGTCTGGTTTTCCGACCACACGAACAATCCAGCTGGCCCACCGACTCGTGTGAATATTAAATTTCTCAACCAATTGTGCAAAACACATTCCGATATAACCAATAACACTTTTGGGAGGTATCGAGCGGTCTCGTTTTCCCACCACACAAACTTTCCAGCTGGCCCACCGACTCGTGAAAATTTTAACTTTCGTAACCAATGGTGCAAAACACATTCCTAGTCGCCCAAAAATACTTTTGAGTGGTATCGAGCGGTCTCGGTTTCCCACCACACAAACTTTTCAGCTGTCCGACCAACTCGTGTGAATACTAATTTTCACAACCAGTGGCGGCAAACACATTCCGATATTGCCAATAACACTTTTGAGTGGTATTGAGCGGTTTCGTTCTCCCACCACACAAACTTTCCACCGGGCCCACCGACTCGTGAAAATTTTAACTTTCGCAACCAATGTTGAAAAACACATTCATAGTTGCCCAAAATCACTTTTGAGTGGAATCGAGCGGTCTCGTTTTCCCACCACACTAACATTCCAGCTAGCCCACCGACTCGGGTGAATATTAACTTTCCCAACCAATGGTGCAAAACACATTTCGATATTGCCAATAACACTTTTGAGTGGTATCGAGCGGTCTTGTTTTCCCACCACACAAACATTCCAGTTGGCCCAGCGACTCGTGAAAATTTTAACTTTCGCAACAAATGGTGCAAAACACATTCCTTGTTGCTCAAAAACACTTTTGAGAGGTATCGAGCAGTCTGGTTTTCCGACCACACGAACAATCCAGCTGGCCCACCGACTCGTGTGAATATTAAATTTCTCAACCAATTGTGCAAAACACATTCCGTTATAACCAATAACACTTTTGGGAGGTATCGAGCGGTCTCGTTTTCCCACCACACAAACTTTCCAGCTGGCCCACCGACTCGTGAAAATTTTAACTTTCGTAACCAATGGTGCAAAACACATTCCTAGTCGCCCAAAAATACTTTTGAGTGGTATCGAGCAGTCTCGGTTTCCCACCACACAAACTTTTCAGCTGTCCGACCAACTCGTGTGAATACTAATTTTCACAACCAGTGGCGGCAAACACATTCCGATATTGCCAATAACACTTTTGAGTGGTATTGAGCGGTTTCGTTTTCCCACCACACAAACTTTCCACCGGGCCCACCGACTCGTGAAAATTTTAACTTTCGCAACCAATGTTGAAAAGCACATTCATAGTTGCCCAAAATCACTTTTGAGTGGAATCGAGCGGTCTCGTTTTCCCACCGCACAAACATTCCGGCTGGCCCACCGACTCTTGTGAATATTAAATTTCCCTACCAACGGTGCAAAACACATTCCGATATTGCCAATAACACCTTTGAGTGGTATCGAGCGGTCTCGTTTTCCCACCACACAAACTTTCCAGCTGGCCCACCGACTCGTGAAAATTTTAACTTTCGCAACCCATGGTGCAAAACACATTCCTAGTTGCCCAAAAATACTTTTGAGTGGTATCGAGCGGTCTCGTTTTCCCACCACACAAACATTCCAGCTGGCCCACCAACTCGTGTGAATATTAAATTTAACAACCAATGGTGGCAAACACATTCTGATTTTGCCAAAAGCACTTTTGAGTTGTATCGAGCGGTTTCGTTTTCCCACCGCACAAACTTTCCAGCTAGCCCACCGACTCGTGTGAATATTAACTTTCGCAACCAATGGTGCAAAACACATTCCTAGTTGCCCGAAAACACTTTTGAGTGGTATCGAGCGGTGTCGTTTTCCCACCACACAAACTTTTCAGCTGGCCCACCGATTCGTGTGAATATTAATTTTCTCAACCAGTGGCTGCAAACACATTCCGATATTACCAATAACACTTTTGAGTGGTATCGAGCGGTGTCGTTTTCCCACCACACAAACTTTCCACCGGGCCCACCGACTCGTGAAAATTTTAACTTTCGCAACCAATGTTGAAAAACACATTCATAGTTGCCCAAAATTACTTTTGAGTGGAATCGAGCGGTCTCGTTTTCCCACCGCACAAACATTCCGGCTGGCCCACCGACTCTTGTGAATATTAAATTTCCCTACCAACGGTGCAAAACACATTCCGATATTGCCAATAACACCTTTGAGTGGTATCGAGCGGTCTCGTTTTCCCACCACACAAACTTTCCAGCTGGCCCACCGACTCGTGAAAATTTTAACTTTCGCAACCCATGGTGCAAAACACATTCCTAGTTGCCCAAAAATACTTTTGAGTGGTATCGAGCGGTCTCGTTTTCCCACCACACAAACATTCCAGCTCGCCCACCAACTCGTGTGAATATTAAATTTAACAACCAATGGTGGCAAACACATTCCGATTTTGCCAAAAGCACTTTTGAGTTGTATCGAGCGGTAAAGTTTTCCCACCGCACAAACTTTCCAGCTAGCCCACCGACTCGTGTGAATATTAACTTTCGCAACCAATGGTGCAAAACACATTCCTAGTTGCCCGAAAACACTTTTGAGTGGTATCGAGCGGTGTCGTTTTCCCACCACACAAACTTTTCAGCTGGCCCACCGATTCGTGTGAATATTAATTTTCTCAACCAGTGGCGGCAAACACATTCCGATATTGCCAATAACACTTTTGAGTGGTATCGAGCGGTGTCGTTTTCCCACCACACAAACTTTCCACCGGGCCCACCGACTCGTGAAAATTTTAACTTTCGCAGCCAACGTTGCAAAACACATTGCCCAAAAACACTTTTGAGTGGAATCGAGCGGTCTCGTTTTCCCACCACACTAACATTCCAGCTAGCCCACCGACTCGTGTGAATATTAACTTTCACAACCAATGGTGCAAAACACATTTCGATATTGCCAATAACACTTTTGTGTGGTATCGAGCGGTCTTGTTTTCCCACCACACAAACATTCCAGTTGGCCCAGTGACTCGTGAAAATTTTAACTTTCGCAACCAATGGTGCAAAACACATTCCTAGTTGCTCAAAAACACTTTTGAGAGGTATCGAGCAGTCTGGTTTTCCGACCACACGAACAATCCAGCTGGCCCACCGACTCGTGTGAATATTAAATTTCTCAACCAATTGTGCATAACACATTCCGATATAACCAATAACACTTTTGGGAGGTATCGAGCGGTCTCGTTTTCCCACCACACAAACTTTCCAGCTGGCCCACCGACTCGTGAAAATTTTAACTTTCGCAACCAATGGTGCAAAACACATTCCTAGTTGCTCAAAAACTCTTTTGAGTGGTATCGAGCAGTCTGGTTTTCCGACCACACAAACAATCCAGCTGGCCCACCGACTCGTGTGAATATTAAATTTCTCAACCAATGGTGCAAAACACATTCCGATATGGCCAATAACACTTTTGGGAGGTATCGAGTGGTCTCGTTTTCCCACCACACAAACATTCCAGTTGGGCCACCGACTTGTGAAAATTTTAACTTTCGCAACCAATGGTGCAAAACACATTCCTTGTTGCCCAAAAATACTTTTGGGTGGAATCGAGCGGTCTAATTTTCCCACCACACAAACATTCCAGCTAGCCCATCGACTCGTGTGAATATTAACTTTCACAACCAATGGTGCGAAACACATTCCGATATTGCCAATAACACTTCTGAGTGGTATCGAGCGGTCTTGTTTTCCCACCACACAAACTTTCTAGCTGGCCCACCGACTCGTGAAAATATTAACTTTCGCAACCAATGGTGCAAAACACATTCCTAGTTGCCCAAAAATACTTTTGAGTGGTATCGAGCGGTCTTGTTTTCCCACCACACAAACATTCCAGTTGGCCCACCGACTCGTGAAAATTTTAACTTTCGCAACCAATGGTGCAAAACACATTCCTAGTTGCTCAAAAACTCTTTTGAGTGGTATCGAGCAGTCTGGTTTTCCGACCACACAAACAATCCAGCTGGCCCACCGACTCGTGTGAATATTAAATTTCTCAACCAATGGTGCAAAACACATTCCGATATGGCCAATAACACTTTTGGGAGGTATCGAGTGGTCTCGTTTTCCCACCACACAAACATTCCAGTTGGGCCACCGACTTGTGAAAATTTTAACTTTCGCAACCAATGGTGCAAAACACATTCCTTGTTGCCCAAAAATACTTTTGGGTGGAATCGAGCGGTCTAATTTTCCCACCACACAAACATTCCAGCTAGCCCATCGACTCGTGTGAATATTAACTTTCACAACCAATGGTGCGAAACACATTCCGATATTGCCAATAACACTTCTGAGTGGTATCGAGCGGTCTTGTTTTCCCACCACACAAACTTTCTAGCTGGCCCACCGACTCGTGAAAATATTAACTTTCGCAACCAATGGTGCAAAACACATTCCTAGTTGCCCAAAAATACTTTTGAGTGGTATCGAGCGGTCTTGTTTTCCCACCACACAAACATTCCAGTTGGCCCACCGACTCGTGAAAATTTTAACTTTCGCAACCAATGGTGCAAAACACATTCCTAGTTGCTCAAAAACTCTTTTGAGTGGTATCGAGCAGTCTGGTTTTCCGACCACACAAACAATCCAGCTGGCCCACCGACTCGTGTGAATATTAAATTTCTCAACCAATGGTGCAAAACACATTCCGATATGGCCAATAACACTTTTGGGAGGTATCGAGTGGTCTCGTTTTCCCACCACACAAACATTCCAGTTGGGCCACCGACTTGTGAAAATTTTAACTTTCGCAACCAATGGTGCAAAACACATTCCTTGTTGCCCAAAAATACTTTTGGGTGGAATCGAGCGGTCTAATTTTCCCACCACACAAACATTCCAGCTAGCCCATCGACTCGTGTGAATATTAACTTTCACAACCAATGGTGCGAAACACATTCCGATATTGCCAATAACACTTCTGAGTGGTATCGAGCGGTCTTGTTTTCCCACCACACAAACTTTCTAGCTGGCCCACCGACTCGTGAAAATATTAACTTTCGCAACCAATGGTGCAAAACACATTCCTAGTTGCCCAAAAATACTTTTGAGTGGTATCGAGCGGTCTTGTTTTCCCACCACACAAACATTCCAGTTGGCCCACCGACTCGTGAAAATTTTAACTTTCGCAACCAATGGTGCAAAACACATTCCTAGTTGCTCAAAAACTCTTTTGAGTGGTATCGAGCAGTCTGGTTTTCCGACCACACAAACAATCCAGCTGGCCCACCGACTCGTGTGAATATTAAATTTCTCAACCAATGGTGCAAAACACATTCCGATATGGCCAATAACACTTTTGGGAGGTATCGAGTGGTCTCGTTTTCCCACCACACAAACATTCCAGTTGGGCCACCGACTTGTGAAAATTTTAACTTTCGCAACCAATGGTGCAAAACACATTCCTTGTTGCCCAAAAATACTTTTGGGTGGAATCGAGCGGTCTAATTTTCCCACCACACAAACATTCCAGCTAGCCCATCGACTCGTGTGAATATTAACTTTCACAACCAATGGTGCGAAACACATTCCGATATTGCCAATAACACTTCTGAGTGGTATCGAGCGGTCTTGTTTTCCCACCACACAAACTTTCTAGCTGGCCCACCGACTCGTGAAAATATTAACTTTCGCAACCAATGGTGCAAAACACATTCCTAGTTGCCCAAAAATACTTTTGAGTGGTATCGAGCGGTCTTGTTTTCCCACCACACAAACATTCCAGTTGGCCCACCGACTCGTGAAAATTTTAACTTTCGCAACCAATGGTGCAAAACACATTCCTAGTTGCTCAAAAACTCTTTTGAGTGGTATCGAGCAGTCTGGTTTTCCGACCACACAAACAATCCAGCTGGCCCACCGACTCGTGTGAATATTAAATTTCTCAACCAATGGTGCAAAACACATTCCGATATGGCCAATAACACTTTTGGGAGGTATCGAGTGGTCTCGTTTTCCCACCACACAAACATTCCAGTTGGGCCACCGACTTGTGAAAATTTTAACTTTCGCAACCAATGGTGCAAAACACATTCCTTGTTGCCCAAAAATACTTTTGGGTGGAATCGAGCGGTCTAATTTTCCCACCACACAAACATTCCAGCTAGCCCATCGACTCGTGTGAATATTAACTTTCACAACCAATGGTGCGAAACACATTCCGATATTGCCAATAACACTTCTGAGTGGTATCGAGCGGTCTTGTTTTCCCACCACACAAACTTTCTAGCTGGCCCACCGACTCGTGAAAATATTAACTTTCGCAACCAATGGTGCAAAACACATTCCTAGTTGCCCAAAAATACTTTTGAGTGGTATCGAGCGGTCTTGTTTTCCCACCACACAAACATTCCAGTTGGCCCACCGACTCGTGAAAATTTTAACTTTCGCAACCAATGGTGCAAAACACATTCCTAGTTGCTCAAAAACTCTTTTGAGTGGTATCGAGCAGTCTGGTTTTCCGACCACACAAACAATCCAGCTGGCCCACCGACTCGTGTGAATATTAAATTTCTCAACCAATGGTGCAAAACACATTCCGATATGGCCAATAACACTTTTGGGAGGTATCGAGTGGTCTCGTTTTCCCACCACACAAACATTCCAGTTGGGCCACCGACTTGTGAAAATTTTAACTTTCGCAACCAATGGTGCAAAACACATTCCTTGTTGCCCAAAAATACTTTTGGGTGGAATCGAGCGGTCTAATTTTCCCACCACACAAACATTCCAGCTAGCCCATCGACTCGTGTGAATATTAACTTTCACAACCAATGGTGCGAAACACATTCCGATATTGCCAATAACACTTCTGAGTGGTATCGAGCGGTCTTGTTTTCCCACCACACAAACTTTCTAGCTGGCCCACCGACTCGTGAAAATATTAACTTTCGCAACCAATGGTGCAAAACACATTCCTAGTTGCCCAAAAATACTTTTGAGTGGTATCGAGCGGTCTTGTTTTCCCACCACACAAACATTCCAGTTGGCCCACCGACTCGTGAAAATTTTAACTTTCGCAACCAATGGTGCAAAACACATTCCTAGTTGCTCAAAAACTCTTTTGAGTGGTATCGAGCAGTCTGGTTTTCCGACCACACAAACAATCCAGCTGGCCCACCGACTCGTGTGAATATTAAATTTCTCAACCAATGGTGCAAAACACATTCCGATATGGCCAATAACACTTTTGGGAGGTATCGAGTGGTCTCGTTTTCCCACCACACAAACATTCCAGTTGGGCCACCGACTTGTGAAAATTTTAACTTTCGCAACCAATGGTGCAAAACACATTCCTTGTTGCCCAAAAATACTTTTGGGTGGAATCGAGCGGTCTAATTTTCCCACCACACAAACATTCCAGCTAGCCCATCGACTCGTGTGAATATTAACTTTCACAACCAATGGTGCGAAACACATTCCGATATTGCCAATAACACTTCTGAGTGGTATCGAGCGGTCTTGTTTTCCCACCACACAAACTTTCTAGCTGGCCCACCGACTCGTGAAAATATTAACTTTCGCAACCAATGGTGCAAAACACATTCCTAGTTGCCCAAAAATACTTTTGAGTGGTATCGAGCGGTCTTGTTTTCCCACCACACAAACATTCCAGTTGGCCCACCGACTCGTGAAAATTTTAACTTTCGCAACCAATGGTGCAAAACACATTCCTAGTTGCTCAAAAACTCTTTTGAGTGGTATCGAGCAGTCTGGTTTTCCGACCACACAAACAATCCAGCTGGCCCACCGACTCGTGTGAATATTAAATTTCTCAACCAATGGTGCAAAACACATTCCGATATGGCCAATAACACTTTTGGGAGGTATCGAGTGGTCTCGTTTTCCCACCACACAAACATTCCAGTTGGGCCACCGACTTGTGAAAATTTTAACTTTCGCAACCAATGGTGCAAAACACATTCCTTGTTGCCCAAAAATACTTTTGGGTGGAATCGAGCGGTCTAATTTTCCCACCACACAAACATTCCAGCTAGCCCATCGACTCGTGTGAATATTAACTTTCACAACCAATGGTGCGAAACACATTCCGATATTGCCAATAACACTTCTGAGTGGTATCGAGCGGTCTTGTTTTCCCACCACACAAACTTTCTAGCTGGCCCACCGACTCGTGAAAATATTAACTTTCGCAACCAATGGTGCAAAACACATTCCTAGTTGCCCAAAAATACTTTTGAGTGGTATCGAGCGGTCTTGTTTTCCCACCACACAAACATTCCAGTTGGCCCACCGACTCGTGAAAATTTTAACTTTCGCAACCAATGGTGCAAAACACATTCCTAGTTGCTCAAAAACTCTTTTGAGTGGTATCGAGCAGTCTGGTTTTCCGACCACACAAACAATCCAGCTGGCCCACCGACTCGTGTGAATATTAAATTTCTCAACCAATGGTGCAAAACACATTCCGATATGGCCAATAACACTTTTGGGAGGTATCGAGTGGTCTCGTTTTCCCACCACACAAACATTCCAGTTGGGCCACCGACTTGTGAAAATTTTAACTTTCGCAACCAATGGTGCAAAACACATTCCTTGTTGCCCAAAAATACTTTTGGGTGGAATCGAGCGGTCTAATTTTCCCACCACACAAACATTCCAGCTAGCCCATCGACTCGTGTGAATATTAACTTTCACAACCAATGGTGCGAAACACATTCCGATATTGCCAATAACACTTCTGAGTGGTATCGAGCGGTCTTGTTTTCCCACCACACAAACTTTCTAGCTGGCCCACCGACTCGTGAAAATATTAACTTTCGCAACCAATGGTGCAAAACACATTCCTAGTTGCCCAAAAATACTTTTGAGTGGTATCGAGCGGTCTTGTTTTCCCACCACACAAACATTCCAGTTGGCCCACCGACTCGTGAAAATTTTAACTTTCGCAACCAATGGTGCAAAACACATTCCTAGTTGCTCAAAAACTCTTTTGAGTGGTATCGAGCAGTCTGGTTTTCCGACCACACAAACAATCCAGCTGGCCCACCGACTCGTGTGAATATTAAATTTCTCAACCAATGGTGCAAAACACATTCCGATATGGCCAATAACACTTTTGGGAGGTATCGAGTGGTCTCGTTTTCCCACCACACAAACATTCCAGTTGGGCCACCGACTTGTGAAAATTTTAACTTTCGCAACCAATGGTGCAAAACACATTCCTTGTTGCCCAAAAATACTTTTGGGTGGAATCGAGCGGTCTAATTTTCCCACCACACAAACATTCCAGCTAGCCCATCGACTCGTGTGAATATTAACTTTCACAACCAATGGTGCGAAACACATTCCGATATTGCCAATAACACTTCTGAGTGGTATCGAGCGGTCTTGTTTTCCCACCACACAAACTTTCTAGCTGGCCCACCGACTCGTGAAAATATTAACTTTCGCAACCAATGGTGCAAAACACATTCCTAGTTGCCCAAAAATACTTTTGAGTGGTATCGAGCGGTCTTGTTTTCCCACCACACAAACATTCCAGTTGGCCCACCGACTCGTGAAAATTTTAACTTTCGCAACCAATGGTGCAAAACACATTCCTAGTTGCTCAAAAACTCTTTTGAGTGGTATCGAGCAGTCTGGTTTTCCGACCACACAAACAATCCAGCTGGCCCACCGACTCGTGTGAATATTAAATTTCTCAACCAATGGTGCAAAACACATTCCGATATGGCCAATAACACTTTTGGGAGGTATCGAGTGGTCTCGTTTTCCCACCACACAAACATTCCAGTTGGGCCACCGACTTGTGAAAATTTTAACTTTCGCAACCAATGGTGCAAAACACATTCCTTGTTGCCCAAAAATACTTTTGGGTGGAATCGAGCGGTCTAATTTTCCCACCACACAAACATTCCAGCTAGCCCATCGACTCGTGTGAATATTAACTTTCACAACCAATGGTGCGAAACACATTCCGATATTGCCAATAACACTTCTGAGTGGTATCGAGCGGTCTTGTTTTCCCACCACACAAACTTTCTAGCTGGCCCA
The DNA here is from genome assembly GCA_008326285.1 of Oryza officinalis. NCBI lineage: Eukaryota > Viridiplantae > Streptophyta > Magnoliopsida > Poales > Poaceae > Oryza > Oryza officinalis. The sequence goes on along the minus strand of BDMV01000001.1, from coordinate 26,260,025 downwards.
CCGACTCGTGAAAATATTAACTTTCGCAACCAATGGTGCAAAACACATTCCTAGTTGCCCAAAAATACTTTTGAGTGGTATCGAGCGGTCTTGTTTTCCCACCACACAAACATTCCAGTTGGCCCACCGACTCGTGAAAATTTTAACTTTCGCAACCAATGGTGCAAAACACATTCCTAGTTGCTCAAAAACTCTTTTGAGTGGTATCGAGCAGTCTGGTTTTCCGACCACACAAACAATCCAGCTGGCCCACCGACTCGTGTGAATATTAAATTTCTCAACCAATGGTGCAAAACACATTCCGATATGGCCAATAACACTTTTGGGAGGTATCGAGTGGTCTCGTTTTCCCACCACACAAACATTCCAGTTGGGCCACCGACTTGTGAAAATTTTAACTTTCGCAACCAATGGTGCAAAACACATTCCTTGTTGCCCAAAAATACTTTTGGGTGGAATCGAGCGGTCTAATTTTCCCACCACACAAACATTCCAGCTAGCCCATCGACTCGTGTGAATATTAACTTTCACAACCAATGGTGCGAAACACATTCCGATATTGCCAATAACACTTCTGAGTGGTATCGAGCGGTCTTGTTTTCCCACCACACAAACTTTCTAGCTGGCCCACCGACTCGTGAAAATATTAACTTTCGCAACCAATGGTGCAAAACACATTCCTAGTTGCCCAAAAATACTTTTGAGTGGTATCGAGCGGTCTTGTTTTCCCACCACACAAACATTCCAGTTGGCCCACCGACTCGTGAAAATTTTAACTTTCGCAACCAATGGTGCAAAACACATTCCTAGTTGCTCAAAAACTCTTTTGAGTGGTATCGAGCAGTCTGGTTTTCCGACCACACAAACAATCCAGCTGGCCCACCGACTCGTGTGAATATTAAATTTCTCAACCAATGGTGCAAAACACATTCCGATATGGCCAATAACACTTTTGGGAGGTATCGAGTGGTCTCGTTTTCCCACCACACAAACATTCCAGTTGGGCCACCGACTTGTGAAAATTTTAACTTTCGCAACCAATGGTGCAAAACACATTCCTTGTTGCCCAAAAATACTTTTGGGTGGAATCGAGCGGTCTAATTTTCCCACCACACAAACATTCCAGCTAGCCCATCGACTCGTGTGAATATTAACTTTCACAACCAATGGTGCGAAACACATTCCGATATTGCCAATAACACTTCTGAGTGGTATCGAGCGGTCTTGTTTTCCCACCACACAAACTTTCTAGCTGGCCCACCGACTCGTGAAAATATTAACTTTCGCAACCAATGGTGCAAAACACATTCCTAGTTGCCCAAAAATACTTTTGAGTGGTATCGAGCGGTCTTGTTTTCCCACCACACAAACATTCCAGTTGGCCCACCGACTCGTGAAAATTTTAACTTTCGCAACCAATGGTGCAAAACACATTCCTAGTTGCTCAAAAACTCTTTTGAGTGGTATCGAGCAGTCTGGTTTTCCGACCACACAAACAATCCAGCTGGCCCACCGACTCGTGTTTATATTAAATTTCTCAACCAATGGTGCAAAACACATTCCGATATAACCAATAACACTTTTGGGAGGTATCGAGCGGTCTCATTTTCCCACCACACAAACTTTCCAGCTGGCCCACCGAGTCGTGGAAATTTTAACTTTCGCAACCAAAGGTGCAAAACACATTCCTAATTGCCCAAAAACACTTTTAAGTGGTATCGAGCGATCTCGTTTTCCCACCACACAAACTTTTCAGCTGGCCCACCGATTCGTGTGAATATTAACTTTCGTCACCAGTGGCGGCAAACACATTCCTATATTGCCAATAACACTTTTGAGTGGTATTGAGCGGTTTCGTATTGCCACCACACTAACTTTTCAGCTGGCCCACCGACTCGTGTGAATATTAATTTTCACAACCAGTGGCGGCAAACACATTCCGATATTGCCAATAACACTTTTGAGTGGTATCGAGCGGTTTCGTATTGCCACCACACTAACTTTCCACCGGGCCCACCGACTCGTGAAAATATTAACTTTCGCAACCAATGGTGCAAAACACATTCCTAGTTGCCCAAAAATACTTTTGAGTGGTATCGAGCGGTCTTGTTTTCCCACCACACAAACATTCCAGTTGGCCCACCGACTCGTGAAAATTTTAACTTTCGCAACCAATGGTGCAAAACACATTCCTAGTTGCTCAAAAACTCTTTTGAGTGGTATCGAGCAGTCTGGTTTTCCGACCACACAAACAATCCAGCTGGCCCACCGACTCGTGTGAATATTAAATTTCTCAACCAATGGTGCAAAACACATTCCGATATGGCCAATAACACTTTTGGGAGGTATCGAGTGGTCTCGTTTTCCCACCACACAAACATTCCAGTTGGGCCACCGACTTGTGAAAATTTTAACTTTCGCAACCAATGGTGCAAAACACATTCCTTGTTGCCCAAAAATACTTTTGGGTGGAATCGAGCGGTCTAATTTTCCCACCACACAAACATTCCAGCTAGCCCATCGACTCGTGTGAATATTAACTTTCACAACCAATGGTGCGAAACACATTCCGATATTGCCAATAACACTTCTGAGTGGTATCGAGCGGTCTTGTTTTCCCACCACACAAACTTTCTAGCTGGCCCACCGACTCGTGAAAATATTAACTTTCGCAACCAATGGTGCAAAACACATTCCTAGTTGCCCAAAAATACTTTTGAGTGGTATCGAGCGGTCTTGTTTTCCCACCACACAAACATTCCAGTTGGCCCACCGACTCGTGAAAATTTTAACTTTCGCAACCAATGGTGCAAAACACATTCCTAGTTGCCCAAAAACACTTTTGAGTGGTATCGAGCGGTCTCGTTTTCCCACCACACAAACATTCCAGCTAGCCCATCGACTCGTGAAAATTTTAACTTTCGCAACCAATGGTGCAAAACACATTCCTTGTTGCCCAAAAACACTTTTGAGTGGAATCGAGCGGTCTCGTTTTCCCACCACACAAACATTCCAGCTAGCCCATCGACTCGTGGAAAATTTAACTTTCGCAACCAAAGGTGCAAAACACATTCGTAATTGCCCAAAAACACTTTTGAGTGCAATCGAGCGGTCTCGTTTTCCCACCGCACAAGCTTTCCACTTAGCCCACCAACTCGTGTGAATATTAACTTTCACAACCAATGGTGCAAAACACATTCCGATATTGCCAATAACACTTCTGAGTGCTATCGAGCGGTCTTGTTTTCCCACCACACAAACTTTCCAGCTGGCCCACCGACTCGTGAAAATTTTAACTTTCGCAACCAATGGTGCAAAACACATTCCTAGTTGCTCAAAAACACTTTTGAGTGGTATCGAGCAGTCTGGTTTTCCGACCACACAAACAATCCAGCTGGCCCACCGACTCGTGAGAATATTAAATTTCGCAACCAATGGTGCAAAACACATTCCGATATTGCCAGTAACACTTTTGAGTGCTATCGAGCGGTCTCGTTTTCCCACCACCCAAACTTTCCAGCTGGCCCACCGACTCGTGAAAATTTTAACTTTCGCAACCAATGGTGCAAAACACATTCCTAGTCGCCCAAAAATACTTTTGAGTGGTATCGAGCGGTCTCGTTTTCCCACCACACAAACTTTTCAGCTGTCCGACCAACTCGTGTGAATATTAATTTTCACAACCAGTGGCGGCAAACACATTCCGATATTGCCAATAACACTTTTGAGTGGTATCGAGTGGTCTCGTTTTCCCACCACACTAACTTTCCAGCTGGCCCACCGACTCGTGAAAATATTAACTTTCGCAACCAATGGTGCAAAACACATTCCTAGTTGCCCAAAAATACTTTTGAGTGGTATCGAGCGGTCTTGTTTTCCCACCACACAAACATTCTAGTTGGCCCTTCGACTCGTAAAAATTTTAACTTTCGCAACCAATGGTGCAAAACACATTCCTAGTTGCTCAAAAACACTTTTGAGTGGTATCGAGCAGTCTGGTTTTCCGACCACACAAACAATCCAGCTGGCCCACCGACTCGTGTGAATATTAAATTTCTCAACCAATGGTGCAAAACACATTCCGATATGGCCAATAACACTTTTGGGAGGTATCGAGTGGTCTCGTTTTCCCACCACACAAACATTCCAGTTGGGCCACCGACTTGTGAAAATTTTAACTTTCGCAACCAATGGTGCAAAACACATTCCTTGTTGCCCAAAAATACTTTTGGGTGGAATCGAGCGGTCTAATTTTCCCACCACACAAACATTCCAGCTAGCCCATCGACTCGTGTGAATATTAACTTTCACAACCAATGGTGCGAAACACATTCCGATATTGCCAATAACACTTCTGAGTGGTATCGAGCGGTCTTGTTTTCCCACCACACAAACTTTCTAGCTGGCCCACCGACTCGTGAAAATATTAACTTTCGCAACCAATGGTGCAAAACACATTCCTAGTTGCCCAAAAATACTTTTGAGTGGTATCGAGCGGTCTTGTTTTCCCACCACACAAACATTCCAGTTGGCCCACCGACTCGTGAAAATTTTAACTTTCGCAACCAATGGTGCAAAACACATTCCTAGTTGCTCAAAAACTCTTTTGAGTGGTATCGAGCAGTCTGGTTTTCCGACCACACAAACAATCCAGCTGGCCCACCGACTCGTGTGAATATTAAATTTCTCAACCAATGGTGCAAAACACATTCCGATATGGCCAATAACACTTTTGGGAGGTATCGAGTGGTCTCGTTTTCCCACCACACAAACATTCCAGTTGGGCCACCGACTTGTGAAAATTTTAACTTTCGCAACCAATGGTGCAAAACACATTCCTTGTTGCCCAAAAATACTTTTGGGTGGAATCGAGCGGTCTAATTTTCCCACCACACAAACATTCCAGCTAGCCCATCGACTCGTGTGAATATTAACTTTCACAACCAATGGTGCGAAACACATTCCGATATTGCCAATAACACTTCTGAGTGGTATCGAGCGGTCTTGTTTTCCCACCACACAAACTTTCTAGCTGGCCCACCGACTCGTGAAAATATTAACTTTCGCAACCAATGGTGCAAAACACATTCCTAGTTGCCCAAAAATACTTTTGAGTGGTATCGAGCGGTCTTGTTTTCCCACCACACAAACATTCCAGCTGGCCCATCGACTCGTGAAAATTTTAACTTTCGCAACCAATGGTGCAAAACACATTCCTTGTTGCCCAAAAACACTTTTGAGTGGAATCGAGCGGTCTCGTTTTCCCACCACACAAACATTCCAGCTAGCCCATCGACTCGTGGAAAATTTAACTTTCGCAACCAAAGGTGCAAAACACATTCGTAATTGCCCAAAAACACTTTTGAGTGCAATCGAGCGGTCTCGTTTTCCCACCGCACAAACTTTCCACTTAGCCCACCAACTCGTGTGAATATTAACTTTCACAACCAATGGTGCAAAACACATTCCGATATTGCCAATAACACTTCTGAGTGCTATCGAGCGGTCTTGTTTTCCCACCACACAAACTTTCCAGCTGGCCCACCGACTCGTGAAAATTTTAACTTTCGCAACCAATGGTGCAAAACACATTCCTAGTCGCCCAAAAATACTTTGAGTGGTATCGGGCGGTCTCGTTTTCCCACCACACAAACATTCCGGCTAGCCCATCGACTCGTGGAAATTTTAACTTTCTCAACCAAAGGTGCAAAACAAATTCCTAATTGCCCAAAAACACTTTTGAGTGGAATCGAGCGGTCTCGTTCTCCCACCGCACAAACTTTCCAGCTAGCCCACCGACTCGTGTGAATATTAACTTTCACAACCAATGGTGTAAAACACATTCCGATATTGCGAATAACACTTCTGAGTGGAATCGAGCGGTCTCGTTTTCCCGCCACAAAAACTTTCCAGCTGGCCCATCGACTCGTGAAAATTTTAACATTCGCAACCAATGTTGCAAAACACATTCCTAGTTGCCCAAAAATACTTTTGAGTGGTATAGAGCGGTCTCGTTTTCCCACCACACAAACTTTTCAGCTGGCCCACCGATTCGTGTGAATATTAATTTTCTCAACCAGTGGCGGCAAACACATTCCGATATTGCCAATAACACTTTTGAGTGGTATCGAGCGGTGTCGTTTTCCCACCACACAAACTTTCCACCGGGCCCACCGACTCGTGAAAATTTTAACTTTCGCAACCAACGTTGCAAAACACATTGCCCAAAAACACTTTTGAGTGGAATCGAGCGGTCTCGTTTTCCCACCACACTAACATTCCAGCTAGCCCACCGACTGGTGTGAATATTAACTTTCACAACCAATGGTGCAAAACACATTTCGATATTGCCAATAACACTTTTGTGTGGTATCGAGCGGTCTTGTTTTCCCACCACACAAACATTCCAGTTGGCCCAGCGATTCGTGAAAATTTTAACTTTCGCAACCAATGGTGCAAAACACATTCCTAGTTGCTGAAAAACACTTTTGAGAGGTATCGAGCAGTCTGATTTTCCGACCACACGAACAATCCAGCTGGCCCACCGACTCGTGTGAATATTAAATTTCTCAACCAATTGTGCAAAACACATTCCGATATAACCGATAACACTTTTGGGAGGTATCGAGCGGTCTCGTTTTCCCACCGCACAAACTTTCCAGCTGGCCCACCGACTCGTGAAAATTTTAACTTTCGTAACCAATGGTGCAAAACACATTCCTAGTCGCCCAAAAATACTTTTGAGTGGTATCGAGCGGTCTCGTTTTCCCACCACACAAACTTTTCAGCTGTCCGACCAACTCGTGTGAATATTAATTTTCACAACCAGTGGCGGCAAACACATTCGGATATTGCCAATAACACTTTTGAGTGGTATCGAGCGGTTTCGTTTTCCCACCACACAAACTTTCCTCCGGGCCCACCGACTCGTGAAAATTTTAACATTCGCAACCAATGTTGAAAAACACAATCATAGTTGCCCAAAATCACTTTTGAGTGGAATCGAGCGGTCTCTTTTTCCCACCGCACAAACATTCCGGCTAGCCCACCGACTCGTGTGAATATTAAATTTCCCTACCAATGGCGCAAAACACATTCCGATATTGCCAATAACACCTTTGAGTGGTATCGAGCGGTCTCGTTTTCCCACCACACAAACTTTCCAGCTGGCCCACCGACTCGTGAAAATTATAACATTCGCAACCCATGGTGCAAAACACATTCCTAGTTGCCCAAAAATACTTTTGAGTGGTATCGAGCGGTCTCGTTTTCCCACCACACAAACTTTTCAGCTGGCCCACCGATTCGTGTGAATATTAATTTTCTCAACCAGTGGCTGCAAACACATTCCGATATTGCCAATAGCACTTTTGAGTTGTATCGAGCGGTTTCGTTTTCCCACCGCACAAACTTTCCACCGGGCCCACCGACTCGTGAAAATTTTAACTTTCGCAACCAATGTTGAAAAACACATTCCTAGTTGCCCGAAAACACTTTTGAGTGGTATCGAGCGGTGTCGTTTTCCCACCACACAAACTTTTCAGCTGGCCCACCGATTCGTGTGAATATTAATTTTCTCAACCAGTGGCTGCAAACAAATTCCGATATTGCCAATAACACTTTTGAGTGGTATCGAGCGGTGTCGTTTTCCCACCACACAAACTTTCCACCGGGCCCACCGACTCGTGAAAATTTTAACTTTCGCAACCAATGTTGAAAAACACATTCATAGTTGCCCAAAATCACTTTTGAGTGGAATCGAGCGGTCTCGTTTTCCCACCGCACAAACATTCCGGCTGGCCCACCGACTCTTGTGAATATTAAATTTCCCTACCAACGGTGCAAAACACATTCCGATATTGCCAATAACACCTTTGAGTGGTATCGAGCGGTCTCGTTTTCCCACCACGCAAACTTTCCAGCTGGCCCACCGACTCGTGAAAATTTTAACTTTCGCAACAAATTGTGCAAAACACATTCCTTGTTGCTCAAAAACACTTTTGAGAGGTATCGAGCAGTCTGGTTTTCCGACCACACGAACAATCCAGCTGGCCCACCGACTCGTGTGAATATTAACTTTCGCAACCAATGGTGCAAAACACATTCCTAGTTGCCCGAAAACACTTTTGAGTGGTATCGAGCGGTGTCGTTTTCCCACCACACAAACTTTTCAGCTGGCCCACCGATTCGTGTGAATATTAATTTTCTCAACCAGTGGCGGCAAACACATTCCGATATTGCCAATAACACTTTTGAGTGGTATCGAGCGGTGTCGTTTTCCCACCACGCAAACATTCCACCGGGCCCACCGACTCGTGAAAATTTTAACTTTCGCAACCAACGTTGCAAAACACATTCCTAGTTGCCCAAAAATACTTTTGAGTTCTATCGAGCGGTCTCGTTTTCCCACTACACAAACTTTTCAGTTGGCCCACCGACTCGTGTGAATATTAATTTTCACAACCAGTGGCGGCAAACACATTCCGATATTGCCAGTAACACTATTGTGTGGTATCGAGCGGTTTCGTTTTCTCACCACACAAACTTTCCATCGGGCCCACCGACTCGTGAAAATTTTTAACTTTCGCAACCAATGTTGCAAAACACATTCCTAGTTGCCCAAAAACACTTTTGAGTGGAATCGAGCGGTCTCGTTTTCCCACCGCACAAACATTCCAGCTAGCTCATTGACTCGTGTAAATATTAACTTTCACAACCAATGGTGCAAAACACATTCCGATATTGCCAATAACACTTTTGAGTGGTTTCGAGCGGTCTCGTGTTCCCACCACACAAACTTTCCAGCTGGCCCACCGAGTCGTGGAAATTTTAACTTTCGCAACCAAAGGTGCAAAACACATTCCTAATTGCCCAAAAACATTTTTAAGTGGTATCGAGCGATCTCGTTTTCCCACCACACAAACTTTTCAGCTGGCCCACCGATTCGTGTGAATATTAACTTTCGTCACCAGTGGCGGCAAACACATTCCTATATTGCCAATAACACTTTTGAGTGGTATTGAGCGGTTTCGTATTGCCACCACACTAACTTTTCAGCTGGCCCACCGACTCGTGTGAATATTAATTTTCACAACCAGTGGCGTCAAACACATTCCGATATTGCCAATAACACTTTTGAGTGGTATCGAGCGGTCTCGTTTTCCCACCACACAAACATTCCAGCTAGCCCATCGACTCGTGAAAATTTTAACTTTCGCAACCAATGGTGCAAAACACATTCCTTGTTGCCCAAAAACACTTTTGAGTGGAATCGAGCGGTCTCGTTTTCCCACCACACAAACATTCCAGCTAGCCCATCGACTCGTGGAAAATTTAACTTTCGCAACCAAAGGTGCAAAACACATTCGTAATTGCCCAAAAACACTTTTGAGTGCAATCGAGCGGTCTCGTTTTCCCACCGCACAAGCTTTCCACTTAGCCCACCAACTCGTGTGAATATTAACTTTCACAACCAATGGTGCAAAACACATTCCGATATTGCCAATAACACTTCTGAGTGCTATCGAGCGGTCTTGTTTTCCCACCACACAAANGCCCATCGACTCGTGAAAATATTAATTTTCGCAACCAATGATGCAAAACAAATTCCTTGTTGCCCAAAAACACTTTTGATTGGTTTCGAGCGGTTTCGTTTTCGACCCACACAAACATTTCGACGGGCCTACCGACTGGTGAGAATATTAAATTTCGCATCCAATGGTGCAAAACACATTCTTAGTTGCCCAAAAACACTTTTGATTGGTTTCGAGCGGTTTCGTTTTCGACCAACACAAACTTTTCGACGGGCCTACCGACTCGTGTGAATATTAATTTTCGCAACCAATGGTGCAAAAGACATTCCTAGTTGCCCAAAAACACTTTTGATGGGTTTGAAGCGGTTTCGTTTTCGACCAACACAAACATTCCGACCGGCCCACCGACTCGTGAAAATATTAATTGTCGCAACCAATGGTGCAAAACAAATTGCTAGTTGCCCATAAACACTTTTGATTGGTTTCGAGCGGTTTCGTTTTTGACCAACAGAAACATTCCGGCGGGCCTACCAACTCGTGTGAATATTAATTTTCGCAACCAATGGTGCAAAACGCATTCCTAGTTGCCCAAAAACACTTTTGATGTGTTTCGAGCGTTTTCGTTTTTGACAAACACAAACTTTCGGACCAGTCCACCGAATCGTGTGAAAGTTAATTTTCGAAACCAATGGTGCAAAACACATCCTAGTTGCCCAAAAACACTTTTGATGGGCTTCGAGCGGTTTCCTTTTTGACGAACACAAACATTCCGACCGGCCCATCGACTCGTGAAAATATTAATTTTCGCAACCAATGATGCAAAACAAATTCCTTGTTGCCCAAAAACACTTTTGATTGGTTTCGAGCGGTTTCGTTTTCGACCCACACAAACATTTCGACGGGCCTACCGACTGGTGAGAATATTAAATTTCGCATCCAATGGTGCAAAACACATTCTTAGTTGCCCAAAAACACTTTTGATTGGTTTCGAGCGGTTTCGTTTTCGACCAACACAAACTTTTCGACGGGCCTACCGACTCGTGTGAATATTAATTTTCGCAACCAATGGTGCAAAAGACATTCCTAGTTGCCCAAAAACACTTTTGATGGGTTTGAAGCGGTTTCGTTTTCGACCAACACAAACATTCCGACCGGCCCACCGACTCGTGAAAATATTAATTGTCGCAACCAATGGTGCAAAACAAATTGCTAGTTGCCCATAAACACTTTTGATTGGTTTCGAGCGGTTTCGTTTTTGACCAACAGAAACATTCCGGCGGGCCTACCAACTCGTGTGAATATTAATTTTCGCAACCAATGGTGCAAAACGCATTCCTAGTTGCCCAAAAACACTTTTGATGTGTTTCGAGCGTTTTCGTTTTTGACAAACACAAACTTTCGGACCAGTCCACCGAATCGTGTGAAAGTTAATTTTCGAAACCAATGGTGCAAAACACATCCTAGTTGCCCAAAAACACTTTTGATGGGCTTCGAGCGGTTTCCTTTTTGACGAACACAAACATTCCGACCGGCCCATCGACTCGTGAAAATATTAATTTTCGCAACCAATGATGCAAAACAAATTCCTTGTTGCCCAAAAACACTTTTGATTGGTTTCGAGCGGTTTCGTTTTCGACCCACACAAACATTTCGACGGGCCTACCGACTGGTGAGAATATTAAATTTCGCATCCAATGGTGCAAAACACATTCTTAGTTGCCCAAAAACACTTTTGATTGGTTTCGAGCGGTTTCGTTTTCGACCAACACAAACTTTTCGACGGGCCTACCGACTCGTGTGAATATTAATTTTCGCAACCAATGGTGCAAAAGACATTCCTAGTTGCCCAAAAACACTTTTGATGGGTTTGAAGCGGTTTCGTTTTCGACCAACACAAACATTCCGACCGGCCCACCGACTCGTGAAAATATTAATTGTCGCAACCAATGGTGCAAAACAAATTGCTAGTTGCCCATAAACACTTTTGATTGGTTTCGAGCGGTTTCGTTTTTGACCAACAGAAACATTCCGGCGGGCCTACCAACTCGTGTGAATATTAATTTTCGCAACCAATGGTGCAAAACGCATTCCTAGTTGCCCAAAAACACTTTTGATGTGTTTCGAGCGTTTTCGTTTTTGACAAACACAAACTTTCGGACCAGTCCACCGAATCGTGTGAAAGTTAATTTTCGAAACCAATGGTGCAAAACACATCCTAGTTGCCCAAAAACACTTTTGATGGGCTTCGAGCGGTTTCCTTTTTGACGAACACAAACATTCCGACCGGCCCATCGACTCGTGAAAATATTAATTTTCGCAACCAATGATGCAAAACAAATTCCTTGTTGCCCAAAAACACTTTTGATTGGTTTCGAGCGGTTTCGTTTTCGACCCACACAAACATTTCGACGGGCCTACCGACTGGTGAGAATATTAAATTTCGCATCCAATGGTGCAAAACACATTCTTAGTTGCCCAAAAACACTTTTGATTGGTTTCGAGCGGTTTCGTTTTCGACCAACACAAACTTTTCGACGGGCCTACCGACTCGTGTGAATATTAATTTTCGCAACCAATGGTGCAAAAGACATTCCTAGTTGCCCAAAAACACTTTTGATGGGTTTGAAGCGGTTTCGTTTTCGACCAACACAAACATTCCGACCGGCCCACCGACTCGTGAAAATATTAATTGTCGCAACCAATGGTGCAAAACAAATTGCTAGTTGCCCATAAACACTTTTGATTGGTTTCGAGCGGTTTCGTTTTTGACCAACAGAAACATTCCGGCGGGCCTACCAACTCGTGTGAATATTAATTTTCGCAACCAATGGTGCAAAACGCATTCCTAGTTGCCCAAAAACACTTTTGATGTGTTTCGAGCGTTTTCGTTTTTGACAAACACAAACTTTCGGACCAGTCCACCGAATCGTGTGAAAGTTAATTTTCGAAACCAATGGTGCAAAACACATCCTAGTTGCCCAAAAACACTTTTGATGGGCTTCGAGCGGTTTCCTTTTTGACGAACACAAACATTCCGACCGGCCCATCGACTCGTGAAAATATTAATTTTCGCAACCAATGATGCAAAACAAATTCCTTGTTGCCCAAAAACACTTTTGATTGGTTTCGAGCGGTTTCGTTTTCGACCCACACAAACATTTCGACGGGCCTACCGACTGGTGAGAATATTAAATTTCGCATCCAATGGTGCAAAACACATTCTTAGTTGCCCAAAAACACTTTTGATTGGTTTCGAGCGGTTTCGTTTTCGACCAACACAAACTTTTCGACGGGCCTACCGACTCGTGTGAATATTAATTTTCGCAACCAATGGTGCAAAAGACATTCCTAGTTGCCCAAAAACACTTTTGATGGGTTTGAAGCGGTTTCGTTTTCGACCAACACAAACATTCCGACCGGCCCACCGACTCGTGAAAATATTAATTGTCGCAACCAATGGTGCAAAACAAATTGCTAGTTGCCCATAAACACTTTTGATTGGTTTCGAGCGGTTTCGTTTTTGACCAACAGAAACATTCCGGCGGGCCTACCAACTCGTGTGAATATTAATTTTCGCAACCAATGGTGCAAAACGCATTCCTAGTTGCCCAAAAACACTTTTGATGTGTTTCGAGCGTTTTCGTTTTTGACAAACACAAACTTTCGGACCAGTCCACCGAATCGTGTGAAAGTTAATTTTCGAAACCAATGGTGCAAAACACATCCTAGTTGCCCAAAAACACTTTTGATGGGCTTCGAGCGGTTTCCTTTTCGACGAACACAAACATTCCGACCGGCCCATCGACTCGTGAAAATATTAATATTCGCAACCAATGGTGCAAAACAAATTCCTTGTTGCCCAAAAACACTTCTGATTGGTTTCGAGCGGTTTCGTTTTCGACCAACACAAACATTCCGACGGGCCTACCGACTCGTGAGAATATTAAATTTCGCATCCAATGGTGCAAAACACATTCTTAGTTGCCCAAAAACACTTTCGATTAGTTTCGAGCGGTTTCGTTTTCGACCAACACAATCTTTACGGCGGCCCTACCGACTCGTGTGAATATTAATTTTCGCAACCAATGGAGCAAAACACATCGTAGTTGCCCAAAAACACTTTTGATTGGTTTCGAGCGGTTTCGTTTTCTACCAACACAAACATTCCGGCGGGCCTACCGACTCGTGCGAATATTAATTTCCGCAACCAATGGTGCAAAACACATTCCTAGTTGCCCAAAAACACTTTTGATGGGTTTCGAGCGGTTTCGTTTTTGACCAACAAAAACATTTCGACCGGCCCACCGACTCGTAAAAATATTAATTTTCGCAACCAATGGTGCAAAACACATTCCCAGTTGCCCAAAAACACTTTTGATGTGTTTCGAGCGGTTTCGTTTTCGACAAACACAAACTTTCGGACCAGCCCACCGACTCGTGTGAATGTTAATTTTCGCAACCAATGGTGCAAAACACATCCTAGTTGCCCAAAAACACTTTTGATAGGTTTCGAGCGGTTTCGTTTTTGACCAACACAAACATTCCGACCGGTCCACCGACTCGTGAAAATATTAATTTTCGCAACCAACGGTGCAAAACAAATTGCTAGTTGCCCAAAAACACTTTTGATTGGTTTCGACCGGTTTCATTTTCAACCAACACAAACATTTCGGCGGGCCAACCGAACCGTGTGAATATTAATTTTCGCAATCAGTGGTGCAAAAGACATTCCTAGTTGCCCAAAAACACTTTTTATGGGTTTCGAGCGGTTTCGTTTTTTACCAACACAAACATTCCGACCACCCCACCGACTCGTGAAAATAATAATTTTCACAACCAATGGTGCAAAACAAATTCCTAAATGCCCAAAAACACTTTTGGTTGGTTTCGAGCAGTTTCGTTTTTGACCAACACAAACTTTCCAGCGGCCCTACCGACTCGTGTGAATATTAATTTTCGCAACCAATGGGGCAAAACACATTCTTGGTTGCCCAAAAACACTTTTGATGTGTTTCGAGCGGTTTCGTTTTCGTCAAAGACAAACTTTCGGACCAACCCACCGACTCGTGTGAAAGTTAATTTTCGAAACCAATGGTGCAAAACACATCCTAGTTGCCCAAAAACACTTTTGATGGGCTTCGAGCGGTTTCCTTTTCGACGAACACAAACTTTCCGACCGGCCCATCGACTCGTGAAAATATTAATTTTCGCAACCAATGGTGCAAAACAAATTCCTTGTTGCCCAAAAACACTTCTGATTGGTTTCGAGCGGTTTCGTTTTCGACCAACACAAACATTCCGACGGGCCTACCGACTAGTGAGAATATTAAATTTCGCATCCAATGGTGCAAAACACATTCTTAGTTGCCCAAAAACACTTTCGATTAGTTTCGAGCGGTTTCGTTTTCGACCAACACAATCTTTACGGCGGCCCTACCGACTCGTGTGAATATTAATTTTCGCAACCAGTGGAGCAAAACACATCGTAGTTGCCCAAAAGCACTTTTGATGGGTTTCGAGCGGTTTCGTTTTCTACCAACACAAACATTCCGACCGCCCCACCGACTCGTGAAAATATTAATTTTCACAACCAATGGTGCAAAACAAATTCCTAAATGCCCAAAATCACTTTTGGTTGGTTTCGAGCAGTTTCGTTTTTGACCAACACAAACTTTCCGGCGGCCCTACCGACTCGTGTGAATATTAATTTTCGCAACCAATGGGGCAAAACACATTCTTGGTTGCCCAAAAACACTTTTGATGTGTTTCGAGCGGTTTCGTTTTCGTCAAACACAAACTTTCGGGCCAGCCCACCGACTCGTGTGAAAGTTAATTTTCGAAACCAATGGTGCAAAACACATCCTAGTTGCCCAAAAACACTTTTGATGGGCTTCGAGCGGTTTCCTTTTTGACGAACACAAACATTCCGACCGGCCCATCGACTCGTGAAAATATTAATTTTCGCAACCAATGATGCAAAACAAATTCCTTGTTGCCCAAAAACACTTTTGATTGGTTTCGAGCGGTTTCGTTTTCGACCCACACAAACATTTCGACGGGCCTACCGACTGGTGAGAATATTAAATTTCGCATCCAATGGTGCAAAACACATTCTTAGTTGCCCAAAAACACTTTTGATTGGTTTCGAGCGGTTTCGTTTTCGACCAACACAAACTTTTCGACGGGCCTACCGACTCGTGTGAATATTAATTTTCGCAACCAATGGTGCAAAAGACATTCCTAGTTGCCCAAAAACACTTTTGATGGGTTTGAAGCGGTTTCGTTTTCGACCAACACAAACATTCCGACCGGCCCACCGACTCGTGAAAATATTAATTGTCGCAACCAATGGTGCAAAACAAATTGCTAGTTGCCCATAAACACTTTTGATTGGTTTCGAGCGGTTTCGTTTTTGACCAACAGAAACATTCCGGCGGGCCTACCAACTCGTGTGAATATTAATTTTCGCAACCAATGGTGCAAAACGCATTCCTAGTTGCCCAAAAACACTTTTGATGTGTTTCGAGCGTTTTCGTTTTTGACAAACACAAACTTTCGGACCAGTCCACCGAATCGTGTGAAAGTTAATTTTCGAAACCAATGGTGCAAAACACATCCTAGTTGCCCAAAAACACTTTTGATGGGCTTCGAGCGGTTTTCTTTATTTCGACCGGTTTCATTTTCAACCAACACAAACTTTTCGGCGGGCCAACCGAATCGTGTGAATATTAATTTTCGCAATCAGTGGTGCAAAAGACATTCCTAGTTGCCCAAAAACACTTTTGATGGGTTTCGAGCGGTTTCGTTTTCTACCAACACAAACATTCCGACCGCCCCACCGACTCGTGAAAATATTAATTTTCACAACCAATGGTGCAAAACAAATTCCTAAATGCCCAAAAACACTTTTGGTTGGTTTCGAGCAGTTTCGTTTTTGACCAACACAAACATTTCGACTGGTCCACCGACTCGTGAAAATATTAATTTTCGCAACCAACGGTGCAAAACAAATTGCTAGTTGCCCAAAAACACTTTTGATTGGTTTCGACCGGTTTCATTTTCAACCAACACAAACTTTTCGGCGGGCCAACCGAATCGTGTGAATATTAAATTTCGCATCCAATGGTGCAAAACACATTCTTAGTTGCCCAAAAACACTTTCGATTAGTTTCGAGCGGTTTCGTTTTCGACCAACACAATCTTTACGGCGGCCCTACCGACTCGTGTGAATATTAATTTTCGCAACCAATGGAGCAAAACACATCCTAGTTGCCCAAAAACACTTTTGATTGGTTTCGAGCGGTTCGTTTTCTACCAACACAAACATTCCGGCGGGCCTACCAACTCGTGTGAATATTAATTTTCGCAACCACTGGTGCAAAACACATTCCTAGTTGCCCAAAAACACTTTTGATGGGTTTCGACCGGTTTCGTTTTTGACCAACAAAAACATTCCGACCGCCCACCGACTCGTAAAAATATTAATTTTCGCAACCAATGGTGCAAAACACATTCCCGGTTGCCCAAAAACACTTTTGAGGTGTTTCAAGCGGTTTCGTTTTCGACAAACACAAACTTTCGGACCAGCCCACCGACTCGTCTGAATGTTAATTTTTGCAACCAATGGTGCAAAACACATCCTAGTTGCCCAAAAACACTTTTGATAGGTTTCGAGCGGTTTCGTTTTTGACCAACACAAACATTCCGACCGGCCCACCAACTCGTGAAAATATTAATTTGTGCAACCAACGGTGCAAAACAAATTGCTAGTTGCCCAAAAACTCTTTTGATTGGTTTCGACCGGTTTCATTTTCAACCAACACAAACTTTTCGGCGGGCCTACCGAATCGTGTGAATATTAATTTTCGCAATCAATGGTGCAAAAGACATTCCTAGTTGCCCAAAAACACTTTCGATGGGTTTCGAGCGGTTTCGTTTTCTACCAACACAAACATTCCGACCGCCCCACCGACTCGTGAATATATTAATTTTCACAACCAATGGAGCAAAACACATCCTAGTTGCCCAAAAACACTTTTCATTGGTCTCGAGCGGTTTCGTTTTCTACCAACACAAACATTTCGGCGGTCCTACCGACTCGTGTGAATATTAATTTTCGCAACCATTGGTGCAAGACACATTCCTAGTTGCCCAAAAACACTTTTGATGGGTTTCGAGCGGTTTCGTTTTTGACCAACAAAAACATTCCGACCGGCCCACCGACTCGTAAAAATATTAATTTTCGCAACCAATGGTGCAAAACACATTCCCAGTTGCCCAAAAACACTTTTGATGTGTTTCGAGCGGTTGCGTTTTCGACAAACACAAACTTTCGGACCAGCCCACCGACTCGTCTGAATGTTAATTTTCGCAACCAATGGTACAAAACACATCCTAGTTGCCCAAAAACACTTTTCATAGGTTTCGAGCGGTTTCGTTTTTGACCAACACAAACATTCCGACTGGCCCACCGACTCGTAAAAATATTAATTTTCTCAACCAATGGTGCCGAACACATTCCTAGTTGCCCAAAAACACTTTTGATGTGTTTCGAGCGGTTTCGTTTTTGACAAACACAAACTTTCGGACCAGCCCACCGACTCGTCTGAATGTTAATTTTCGCAACCAATGGTGCAAAACACATCCTAGTTGCCCAAAAACACTTTTGATGGGTTTCGAGCTGTTTCGTTTTCGACCAACACAAACATTCCGACCGGCCCACCGACTCGTGAAAATATTAATTTTCGCAACCAACCGGGCAAAACAAATTCCTAGTAGCCCAAAAACACTTTTGATTGGTTTCGAGCGGTTTCGTTTTCGACCAACACAACCTTTCTGGCGCGCGTACCGACCCGTGTGAATATTAATTTTCGCGACCAATGGTGCAAAACACATCCTAGTTGCCCTAAAACACTTTTGATTGGTTTCGAGCGGTTTCGTTTTCGACCAACACAAACTTTCTGGCGGGCCTACCGACCCGTGTGAATATTAATTTTTGCCACCAATGGTGCAAAACACATCCTAGTTGCCCAAAAACACTTTTGATGGGCTTCGAGCGGTTTCGTTTTCGACCAGCACAAACATTCCGACGGGCCTACCGAGTCGTGAGAATATTAAATTTCGCATCCAATGGTGCAAAACACATTCTTAGTTGCCCAAAAACACTTTCGATTAGTTTCGAGCGGTTTCGTTCTCGACCAACACAATCTTTACGGCGGCCCTACGGACTCGTGTGAATATTAATTTTCGCAACCAATGGAGCAAAACACATCCTTGTTGCCCAAAAACACTTTTGATTGGTTTCGAGCGGTTTCGTTTTCTACCAACACAAACATTCCGGCGGGCCTACCGACTCGTGTGAATATTAATTTTCGCAACCAATGGTGCAAAACACATTCCTAGTTGCCCAAAAACACTTTTGATGGGTTTCGAGCGGTTTTGTTTTTGACCAACAAAAACATTCCGACCGGCCCACCGACTCGTAAAAATATTAATTTTCGCAACCAATGGTGCAAAACACATTCCCAGTTGCCCAAAAACACTTTTGATGTGTTTCGAGCGGTTTCGTTTTCGACAATCACAAACTTTCGGACCAGCCCACCGACTCGTCTGAATGTTAATTTTCGCAACCAAGGGTGCAAAACACATCCTAGTTGCCCAAAAACACTTTTGATAGGTTTCGAGCGGTTTCGTTTTTGACCAACACAAAATTCCGACCGGCCCACCGACTCGTGAAAATATTAATTTTCCAACCAACGGTGCAAAACAAATTGCTAGTTGCCCAAAAACACTTTTGATTGGTTTCGACCGGTTTCATTTTCAACCAGCACAAACTTTTCGGCGGGCCTACCGAATCGTGTGAATATGAATTTTCGCAATCAATGGTGCAAAAGACATTCCTAGTTTCCCAAAAACACTTCTGATGGGTTTCGAGTGGTTTAGTTTTCTACCAACGCAAACATTCCGACCGCCCCACCGACTCATGAAAATTTTAATTTTCTCAACCAATGGTGCAAAACAAATTCCTAGATGCCCAAAAACACTTTTGATTGGTTTCGAGCGGTTTCGTTTTTGACCAACACAAACTTTCCGGCGGCCCTACCGACTCGTGTGAATTTTAATTTTCGCAACCAATGGTGCAAAACACATTCCTAGTTGTCCAAAAACACTTTTGATGGGTTTCGAGCGGTTTCGTTTTCGACAAACACAAACTTTCGGACCAGCCCACCGACTCGTGCGAAAGTTGATTTTCGCAACCAATGGTGCAAAACACATCCTAGTTGCCCAAAAACACTTTTGATGGGCTTCGAGCTGTTTCGTTTTCGACCAACACAAACATTCCGACCGGCCCATCGACTCGTGAAAATATTAATTTTCGCAACCAATGGTGCAAAACAAATTCCTTGTTGCCCAAAAACACTTCCGATTGGTTTCGAGCGGTTTCGTTTTCGACCAACACAAACATTTCGGCGGGCCTACCGACTCGTGAGAATATTAATTTTCGCAACCAATGGTGCAAAACACATTGCTAGTTGCCCAAAACCACTTTTGATGGGTTTCGAGCGGTTTCGTTTTTGACCAACACAAACATTCCGACCGGCCCACCGACTCGTAAAAATAATAATTTTCGCAACCAATGGTGCAAAACAGATTCCTAGTTGCCCAAAAACACTTTTGATGTGTTTCGAGCGGTTTCGTTTTCGACAAACATAAACTTTCGGACCAGCCCACCGACTCGTCTGAAAGTTAATTTTCGCAACCAATGGTGCAAAACACATCCTAGTTGCCCAAAAACACTTTTGATGGGTTTCGAGCTGTTTCGTTTTTGACCAACACAAACATTCCGACCGGCCCACCAACTCGTGAAAATATTAATTTTCGCAACCAACGGGGCAAAACAAATTGCTAGTTGCCCGAAAACACTTTTGATTGGTTTCGAGCGGTTTCGTTTTCGACCAACACAAACTTTTCGGCGAGCCTACCGACTCGTGTGAATATTAATTTTCGCAACCAATGGTGCAAAACACATTCCTAGTTGCCCAAAAACTCTTTTGATGGGTTTGAAGCGGTTTATTTTTCGACCAACACAAACATTCCGACCGGCCCCCCGACTCGTGAAAATATTAATTGTCGCAACCAATGGTGCAAAACAAATTGCTAGTTGCCCATAAACACTTTTGATTGGTTTTGAGCGGTTTCGTTTTCGACCAACACAAACATTCCGGCGGGCCTACCAACTCGTGTGAATATTAATTTTCGCAACCAATGGTGCAAAACACGTCCTAGTTGCCCTAAAACACTTTTGATTGGTTTCGAGCGGTTTCGTTTTCGACCAACACAAACTTTCTGGCGGGCCTACCGACCCGTGTGAATATTAATTTTCTGCCACCAAAGGTGTAAAACACATTCCTAGTTGACCCATAAACACTTTTGATGGGTTTCGAGCGGTTTCGTTTTCGCCAACACAAACATTCTGACCGGCCCACCAACTCGGGAAAATATTAATTTTCGCAACCAACGGTGCAAGACAGATTGCTAGTTGCCCAGAAAACACTTTTGATTGGTTTCGACCGGTTCATTTTCAACCAACACAAACTTTCCGGCGGGCCTACCGAATCGTGTGAATATTAATTTTCGCAATCAATGGTGCAAAACACATTCCTAGTTGCCCAAAAACACTTTTGATGGGTTTCGAGCGGTTTCGTTATCTACCAACACAAACTTTTCGGCGGGCCTACCTAATTGTGTGAATATTAATTTTCGCAACCAATGCTACAAAACATTCCTAGTTGCCCAAAAACAATTTTGATGGGTTTCGAGCGGTTTCGTTTTGGACCAACACAAACATTCCGACCGGCCCACCGACTCGTGAAAATAAGAATTTTCGTAACCAATGGTGCAAAATAAATTCCTAGTTGCGCAAAAACACTTTTGATTGGTTTCGAGCGGTTTCGTTTTCAACCAACACAAACTTTTCGGCGGGCCTACCGACTCGTGTGAATATTAATTTTCGCAACCAATGATTCAAAACACATCCTAGTTGCCCAAAAACACTTTTGATTGGTTTCGAGCGGTTTCGTTTTCTACCAACACAAACTTTCCGGTGGGCCTACCGACTCGTGTGGATATTAATTTTCGCAACCAATGGTGCAAAACACATTCCTAGTTGCCCAAAAACACTTTTGATGGGTTTCCAGCAGTTTTGTTTTCGACCAACACAAACATTCCGTCCGGCCCAACGACTCGTAAAAATATTAATTTTCGCAACCAAAGGTGCAGAACAAATTCCTAGTTGCCCAAAAACACTTTTAATTGGTTTCAAGCGGTTTTGTTTTCGCCCAACACAAACTTTCCGGCGGGCCTACCAACTCGTGTGAATATTAATTTTCGCAACCAATGGTGCAAAACACGTCCTAGTTGCCCTAAAACACTTTTGATTGGTTTCGAGCGGTTTCGTTTTCGACCAACACAAACTTTCTGGCGGGCCTACCGACCCGTGTGAATATTAATTTTTGCCACCAAAGGTGTAAAACACATTCCTAGTTACCCATAAACACTTTTGATGGGTTTCGAGCGGTTTCGTTTTCGGCCAACACAAACATTCTGACCGGCCCACCAACTCGGGAAAATATTAATTTTCGCAACCAACGGTGCAAGACAGATTGCTAGTTGCCTGAAAACACTTTTGATTGGTTTCGACCGGCTTCATTTTCAACCAACACAAACTTTCCGGCGGGCCTACCGAATCGTGTGAATATTAATTTTCGCAATCAATGGTGCAAAACACATTCCTAGTTGCCCAAAAACACTTTTGATGGGTTTCGAGCGGTTTCGTTATCTACCAACATAAACTTTTCGGCGGGCCTACCTAATTGTGTGAATATTAATTTTCGCAACCAATGCTACAAAACATTCCTAGTTGCCCAAAAACAATTTTGATGGGTTTCGAGCGGTTTCGTTTTGGACCAACACAAACATTCCGACCGGCCCACCGACTCGTGAAAATAAGAATTTTCGTAACCAATGGTGCAAAATAAATTCCTAGTTGCGCAAAAACACTTTTGATTGGTTTCGAGCGGTTTCGTTTTCAACCAACACAAACTTTTCGGCGGGCCTACCGACTCGTGTGAATATTAATTTTCGCAACCAATGATTCAAAACACATCCTAGTTGCCCAAAAACACTTTTGATTGGTTTCGAGCGGTTTCGTTTTCTACCAACACAAACTTTCCGGCGGGCCTACCGACTCGTGTGAATATTAATTTTCGCAACCAATGGTGCAAAACACATTCCTAGTTGCCCAAAAACACTTTTGATGGGTTTCCAGCAGTTTTGTTTTCGACCAACACAAACATTCCGACCGGCCCAACGACTCGTAAAAATATTAATTTTCGCAACCAATGGTGCAGAACAAATTCCTAGTTGCCCAAAAACACTTTTAATTGGTTTCGAGCGGTTTCGTTTTCGCCCAACACAAACTTTTCGGCGGGCCTACAGACTCGTGTGAATATTAATTTTCGCAACCAATGGTGCAAAACACATTCCTAGTTGCCCAAAAACACTTTTGATGGGTCTCGAGCTGTTTCATTTTCGACCAACACAAACATTCCGACCGGCCCACCGACTCGTGAAAATATTAATTTTCGCAACCAACGGTACAAGACAGATTGCTAGTTGCCCAAAAACACTTTTGATTGGTTTCGACCGGTTTCATTTTCAACCAACACAAACTTTCCGGCGGGCCTACCGAATTGTGTGAATATTAATTTTCGCAATCAATGGTGCAAAACACATTCCTAGTTGCCCAAAAACACTTTTGATGGGTTTCGAGCGGTTTTGTTTTCTACCAACACAAACTTTTCGGCGGGCCTACCAAATTGTGTGAATATTAATTTTCGCAACCAATGCTACAAAACATTCCTAGTTGCCCAAAAACACTTTTGATGGGTTTCGAGCGGTTTCGTTTTGGACCAACACAAACATTCCGACCGGCCCACCGACTCGTGAAAATAAGAATTTTCGTAACCAATAGTGCAAAATAAATTCCTAGTTGCGCAAAAACACTTTTGATTGGTTTCGAGCGGTTTCGTTTTCAACCAACACAAACTTTTCGGCGGGCCTACCGACTCGTGTGAATATTAATTTTCGCAACCAATGATTCAAAACACATCCTAGTTGCCCAAAAACACTTTTGATTGGTTTCGAGCGGTTTCGTTTTCTACCAACACAAACTTTCCGGCGGGCCTACCGACTCGTGTGAATATTAATTTTCGTAACCAATGGTGCAAAACACATTCCTAGTTGCCCAAAAACACTTTTGATGGGTTTCCAGCAGTTTTGTTTTCGACCAACACAAACATTCCGACCGGCCCAATGACTCGTAAAAATATTAATTTTCGCAACCAATGGTGCAGAACAAATTCCTAGTTGCCCAAAAATACTTTTAATTGGTTTCGAGCGGTTTCGGTTTCGCCCAACACAAACTTTTCGGCGGGCCTACAGACTCGTGTGAATATTAATTTTCGCAACCAATGGTGCAAAACACATTCCTAGTTGCCCAAAAACACTTTTGATGGGTTTCGAGCTGTTTCGTTTTCGACCAACACAAACATTCCGACCGGCCCACCAACTCGTTAAAATATTAATTTTCGCAACCAACGGTGCAAGACAGATTCCTAGATGCCCAAAAACACTTTTTATGGGTTCTGAGCGGTTTCGTTTTCTACCAACACAAACATTCCGACCGCCCCACCGACTCGTGAAAATATTAATTTTCACAACCAATGGTGCAAAAGAGACTCCTAGATGCCCAAAAACACTTTTGATTGGTTTCGAGCGGGCCTACAGACTCGTGTGAATATTAATTATCGCAACCAATGGTGCAAAACACATTCCTAGTTGCCCAAAAACACTTTTGATGGGTTTCGAGCGGTTTCGTTTTTGACCAACAAAAACATTCCGACCGGCCCACCGACTCGTAAAAATATTAATTTTCGCAACCAATGGTGCAAAACACATTCCCAGTTGCCCAAAAACACTTTTGATGTTTTTCGAGTGGTTTCGTTTTCGACAAACACAAACTTTCGGACCAGCCCACCGACTCGTCTGAATGTTAATTTTCGCAACCAATGGTGCAAAACACATCCTAGTTGCCCAAAAACACTTTTGATGGGTTTCGAGCTGTTTCATTATCGACTAACACAAACATTCCGACCGGCCCACCGTCTCATGAAAATATTAATTTTCGCAACCAACGGTGCAAAACAAATTGCTAGTTGCCCGAAAACACTTTTGATTGGTTTCCACCGGTTTCATTTTCAACCAACACAAACTTTTCGGCGGGCCTACCGAATCGTGTGAATATTAATTTTCGCAATCAATGGTTCAAAAGACATTCCTAGTTGCCCAAAAACACTTTTGATGGGTTTCGAGCGGTTTCGTTTTCTACCAACACAAACATTCCGACCGCCCCACCGACTCGTCAAAATATTAGTTTTCACAACCAATGGTGCAAAACAAATTCCTAGATGCCCAAAGACACTTTTGATTGGTTTCGAGCGGTTTCGTTTTTGACCAACACAAACTTTCCGGCGGCCCTACCGACTCGTGTGAATATTAATTTTTGCAACCAATGTTGCAAAACACATTCCTAGTTGCCCAAAAACACTTTTGATGTGTTTCGAGCGGTTCCGTTTTCGACAAACACAAAATTTCGGACCAGCCCACCGACTCGTCTGAATGTTAATTTTCGCAACCAATGGTGCAAAACACATCCTAGATGCCCAAAAACACTTTTGATGGGCTTCGAGCGGTTTCGTTTTCGACCAACACAAACATTCCGACCGGCCCACCGACTCGTGAAAATATTAATTTTCGCAACCAATGGTGCAAAACAAATTCCTAGTTTCCCAAAAACACTTTTGATTGGTTTCGAGCGGTTTCGTTTTCGACCAACACAAACTTTCCGGCGGGCCTACCGACTCGTGAGAATATTAAATTTCGCATCCTATGGTGCAAAACACATTCTTAGTTCCCCAAAAACACTTTCGATTAGTTTCGAGCGGTTTCGTTTTCGACCAACACAATCTTTACGGCGGCCCAACCGACTCGTGTGAATATTAAGTTTCGCAACCAATGGTGCAAAACACATCCTAGTTGCCCAAAAACACTTTTGATTGGTTTCGAGCGGTTTCGTTTTCTACCAACACAAACATTCCGGCGGGCCTATCGACTCGTGTGAATATTAATTTTCGCAAACAATGGTGCAAAACACATTCCTAGTTGCCCAAAAACAGTTTTGACGGGTTTCGAGCGGTTTCTTTTTTGACCAACACATACATTCCGACCGGCCCACCGACTCGTAAAAATATTAATTTTCGCAACCAATGGTGCAAAACTCATTCCTAGTTGCCCAAAAACACTTTTGATGTGTTTCGAGCGGTTTCGTTTTCGACAAACACAAACTTTCGGGCCAGCCCACCGACTCGTCTGATTGTTAATTTTCGCAACCAATGGTGCAAAACACATCCTAGTTGCCCAAAAACACTTTTGATGGGTTTCGAGCTGTTTCGTTTTCGACCAACACAAACATTCCAACCGGCCCACCGACTCGTGAAAATATTAATTTCCGCAACCAACGGTGCAAAACAAATTGCTAGTTGCCCAAAAACACTTTTGATTGGATTCGACCGGTTTCATTTTCAACCAACACAAACTTACCGGTGGCCCTTCCGACACGTGTGAATATTAATTTTCGCAACCAATGGTGCAAAACACATTCCTAGTTGCCCAAAAACACTTTTGATGTGTTTCGAGCGGTTTCGTTTTCGACAAACACAAACTTTCGGACCAGCCCACCGACTCGTCTGAATATTAATTTTCGCAACCAATGGTGCAAAACACATCCTAGTTGCCCAAAAACATCTTTGATGGGTTTCGAGCTGTTTCGTTTTCGACCAACACAAACATTCCGACCGGCCCACCGACTCGTGAAAATATTAATTTTCGCAACCAATGGTGCAAAACAAATTCCTTGTTGGCCAAAAACACTTGTGATTGGTTTCGAGCGGTTACCTTTTCGACCAACACAAACATTCCGGCGGGCCTACCGACTCGTGAGAATATTAAATTTCGCATCCAATGGTGCAAAACACATTCTTAGTTGCCCAAAAACACTTTTGGTTAGTTTCGAGCGGTTTCGTTTTCGACCAACACAATCTTTACGGCGGCCCTACCGACTCGTGTGAATATTAATTTTCGCAACCAATGGAGCCAAACACATCCCAGTTGCCCAAAAACACTTTTGATTGGTTTCGAGCGGTTTCGTTTTCTAGCAACACAAACATTCCGGCGGGCCTACCGACTCGTGTGAATATTAATTTTCGCAACCAATGGTGCAAAACACATCCTAGTTGCCCAAAAACACTTTTGATGGGTTTCGAGCGGTTTCGTTTTTGACCAACAAAAACATTCCGACCGGCCCACCGACTCGTGAAAATATTAATTTTCGCAACCAATGGTGCAAAACAAATTCCTTGTTGCCCAAAAACACTTTTGATTGGTTTCGAGCGGTTTCGTTTTCGACCAACACAAACATTCCGGCAGGCCTACCGACTCGTGAGAATATTAAATTTCCCGTCCAATTGTGCAAAACACATTCTTAGTTGCCCAAAAACACTTTCGATTAGTTTCGAGCGGTTTCGTTTTCGGCCAACACAATCTTTACGGCGGCCCTACCCACTCGTGTGAATATTAATTTTCGCAACCAATGGAGCAAAACACATCCTAGTTGCCCAAAAACACTTTTGATTGGTTTCGAGCGGTTTCGTTTTCTAGCAACACAAACATTCCGACGGGCCTACCGACTCGTGTGAATATTAATTTTCGCAACCAATGGTGCAAAACACATTCCTAGTTGCCCAAAAACACTTTTGATGGGATTCGAGCGGTTTCGTTTTTGACCAACAAAAACATTCCGACCGGCCCACCGACTCGTAAAAATATTAATTTTCGCAACCAATGGTGCAAAACACATTCCCAGTTGCCCAAAAACACTTTTGATGTGTTTCGAGTGGTTTCGTTTTCGACAAACACAAACTTTCGGACCAGCCCACCGACTCGTCTGAATGTTAATTTTCGCAACCAATGGTGCAAAACACATCCTAGTTGCCCAAAAACACTTTTGATGGGCTTCGAGCGGTTTCGTTTTCGACCAACACAAACATTCCGGCCGGCCCACCGACTCGTGAAAATATTAATTTTCGCAACCAATGGTGCAAAACAAATTCCTAGTTTCCCAAAAACACTTTTGATTGGTTTCGAGCGGTTTCGTTTTCGACCAACACAAACATTCCGGCGGGCCTACCGACTCGTGAGAATATTAAATTTCGCATCCAATGTTGCAAAACACATTCTTAGTTGCCCAAAAACACTTTCGATTAGTTTCGAGCGGTTTCGTTTTCGACCAACACAATCTTTACGGCGGCCCTACCGACTCGTGTGAATATTAATTTATGGAACCAATGGTGCAAAACACATCGTAGTTGCCCAAAAACACTTTTGATTTGTTTCGAGTGTTTTCGTTTTCGACAAACACAAACTTTCGGACCAGCCCACCGTCTCGTGTGAAAGTTAATTTTCGAAACCAATGGTGCAAAACACATCCTAGTTGCCCAAAAACACTTTTGATGGGCTTCGAGCGGTTTCGTTTTCGACCAACACAAACATTCCGACTGGCCCACCGACTCGTGAAAATATTAATTTTCGCAACCAATGGTGCAAAACAAATTCCTTGTTGGCCAAAAACACTTTTGATTGGTTTCGACCGGTTTCGTTTTCGACCAACACAAACATTCCGGCGGGCCAACCGACTCGTGAGAATATTAAATTTCGCATCCATTGGTGCAAAACATATTCTTAGTTGCCCAAAAACACTTTTGATTAGTTTCGAGCGGTTTCGTTTTCGACCAACACAATCTTTACGGCGGCCCTACCGACTCGTGTGAATATTAATTTTCGCAACCAATGTTGCAAAACACATCCTAGTTGCCCAAAAACACTTTTGATTGGTTTCGAGCGGTTTCGTTTTCTACCAACACAAACATTCCGGCGGGCCTACCGACTCGTGTGAATATTAATTTTCACAACCAATGGTGCAAAACACATTCCTAGTTGCCAAAAAACACTTTTGATGGGTTTCGAGCGGTTTCGTTTTTGACCAACACAAACATTCTGACCAGCCCACCGACTCGTAAAAATATTAATTTTCGCAACCAATGGTGCAAAACACATTCCTAGTTGCCCAAAAACACTTTTGATGTGTTTCGAGCGGTTTCGTTTTCGACAAACACAAACTTTCGGAGCAGCCCACCGTCTCGTCTGAATGTTAATTTTCGCAACCAATGGTGCAAAAAACATCCTAGTTGCCCAAAAACACTTTTGATGGGCTTCGAGCGGTTTCGTTTTCGACCAACACAATCTTTACGGCGGCCCTACCGACTCGTGTGAATATTAATTTTCGCAACCAATGGTGCAAAACACATCCTAGTTGCCCAAAAACACTTTTGATGGGTTTCGAGCGGTTTCGTTTTCTACCAACACAAACATTCCGACCGCCCCACCAACTTGTGAAAATATTAATTTTGACAACCAATGGTGCAAAACAAATTCCTAGATGCCCAAAAACACTTTTGGTTGGTTTCGAGCGGTTTCGTTTTTGACCAACACAAACTTTCCGGCGGCCCTACCGACTCGTGTGAATATTAATTTTCGCAACCAATGGTGCAAAACACATTCGTAGTTGCGATCGGCTTACTCATGATAAAATAAGATTAAAGCATGAATCCAAACTTATCGGCCTTTGTCAACATGTTATTGTCAATCAACAGCACCGGCCGATAAGGAATAATAAAGATTACTACACTAGCTAGTACTCTAGTGCGAATCTACATGAACCAATCAGTCAATATAAATACGTCCATCACAGATAAACCCAAAGGACTAACCTATAACAAATGCATCTATATTCATCGATCAACCCGTGCAGATGGCAGACACATATAAAAATCTAGCGATAATCACATGCGTCAGGTAAGACTGGCTGAAACCCCTGTGCTATCCTTAATTACAACCGGAAACAGGCTTTGTGTTGAATCTCAAAACAGGACTGAGGTCGATGACAACTCAAAGTGTGAATCAAGACTTAACACAAAGAAAATCAAGCCGCCGATTGCTTTTGGGGATGGTAGATGCATTGAACAATCTAGCCAAGCACAATAATTAAACTGTCACCGGCAATGAACCCTAAAACGAGTAGATCGCTAGCGATGCATAACTAAAACGCCTGTCAAAATTATCCAAGTCATGATAAACGACGATCACATCATCGAGGCTTAACGTGTCTAAGGCGACACGTTGGCCCTGACGATGCAAATCGTCGGGAACGAGTTCTTACCTCTGCTCCAGGAAGTAAGAACTCGTCGAAATTAACCTCTTGCGAGGGTTGGCGATGCGCCGAAGTAGATTGAAACTGTTTGTTGTATTGAGTTGTGAGAGAGTCTCTATGTACAAACTACCGGGATATTTATACCCGAGATTGCAACAAGGTCCTTGTAGGACACGATCTTATCTCTAACAAACAATAAGTCTTTACGGCAGACTCTTGCCACAGATTAGATCTAAACCTACTTGATTTACAAGATACAATTGCCTAAAACCGAGCTTTATCTCTATTTGGCAACTTCCTTGAAGCTTATCTTGAGCCCAGACCAAGCCCACGCTGACTCTGTCAACTTACAACCCGTATCGGCCAACAATCACATCGAATCCGTATCGGCCGATACACTCTTTCTGGCAGCACCTCCCCAGTCCGATATAGTTACCGGGTCCGATACGAAGCCTGGTCCGACTCCAACTCAATCCTTCTTCTCTGCTTCGGTTTCCTCTTTCACTTCCAAGTCGATTACCAAAATCCGTCGTTAACACATGCCCCTCAATTCCGCTTCATTATATAATGTGGCAGAATTAGCTCCGAGGAACCCATCGACTTCCTTACTAGAGCTTGGCTGAAAAACCACGCAAATCCAGATTCACATCCCTCCGCCGCCGATTCGACAATCTCTTCGTGTTCCTCAACTCCGGCGACCCCTCGGCGTCCCGTCGACATCGACCCCCTCAACAGCGACCCCTTTCGACGACAACAATGGCCTCCGCTCCGTTCTACGCCTCCAAGGTCCCTGTGGTAAGTCAATCCCTTCTAAATCCACATTCTCACTTTTCTGCCGATTTCTTCAAACTAAGGATTCAAAATTTTGCCTCCCGGGTCTTATATTTTCATCGTCGTTCTTATGACCTAGGTCTTCAAAAACCAAATCCTGATCCCCACCGACGACAAATCACATCGCTTCTTACTAGGCCCCATGGGCGACTGTGACCCAACTTGGCTGATTAATGCTGAAACAGACAGAATCCCCTTTAGGCAAGCCAAGCCCAATGTTTCTTCATGGAAACATACCTTAAGATCCTGGCCGTCGAAGCTTAACGGATATAGAACCTGGCATAAGAGAATCGTTGCAGCCAAACAAATCCACTGGGACGAAATAGGAATCGGCCAATGCATTACTTTATCCCTGGTCGATACCAAGAAAAACGAGCCACTCATGTCGGCCGCCAGTTACTTCTGGTCTAGTACCTTAAACGCCTTCCTGTTCAAACAAGGTCCGATGACCCCAACTCTGATTGATGTCAAGATACTAACAGGATTGGACATTGACTCCGAAATCAATCCCTTCAGCCTCCTGGTGAACAGCAGTCACAAATTGAAAACCAAGAAGATTGGAGGCTGGTCCAGATATATCTCTGAACACATGGAACAAGGATCAGTCTCGGAAAGAGAACATGTGGCTTTCCTGACACTGTGGTTGGAAAGATTCGTCTTCTGCAGATCGACTTGTGGCCCTACTACAAATTGTCAACACTTGGCTCAAGCTTTGGCCGACAAGAAGCAAATCCCTCTTGGCCGATACCTCTTGGGAGCTGTCTATCGGCTACTCCATACCTCCACTCAAGACTTAATGTTGAAGCAAACTGTGGCTCATGGAGGACCATGGTGGTTTATTCAGCTTTGGCTCACCATCCACACCAACACCATAGTTGATCGGCCACCACTATCGGACTCTTGCTTCCCATCAAAATATGCCGATCACGAAGATCCCAGGACCAGAAGATGCATGTCCTATGGGGAAGCAGCCTCCGTTTATCCAGGAGCAGACCAATCGGCCGAAGACATGTCTACATGGTTCATCCGATTCTACATCGGCCCTCCATCAGTTAGGATAGACATGTTCATCTACACCTCGGACCGAGATTTTGAACTCCCTGACGATCTTCAATTGAGCTTGGTAAATGATGACATGGAGTCAAGGGAACTATTCATGATCGGCCTCACCCCATGCCTGCTCCCAGTAGGCATATGTCACGCCCGGAAATTTTCCCAAATTTCCAGACCATTTTGTGTATTAAGTCCCTGTCCAGGCATCAACCAGGGTACACAAAACGACAAATCAATAAACAGATCCAAACGTAAATAAAGCGATAAATACTTACAATAGAGGCACTTTGTCCTCACACCGAAAAGAAAACAGCAGCGGAAAGAGACGATCCTAGCGGGGCTTCAGCTCCACTCCACAGGCAAACTCAACTGGGGTCTGAGCCTTGATCCTCTAACTTCATCTTCAACTCAGAAGTACTAAACTTCTGAAAAAGGGGAAAAATAGCAAGATTGAGTACAACCACCGGACTCAACAAGCCACACCAACGATGCAAACGTGCACAGGGGAGACAAAGGGAGGCTTATGGCTATTTGCA
Organism: Oryza officinalis; assembly: GCA_008326285.1. NCBI lineage: Eukaryota > Viridiplantae > Streptophyta > Magnoliopsida > Poales > Poaceae > Oryza > Oryza officinalis. The sequence continues at coordinate 26,227,629 of BDMV01000001.1, read as the reverse complement.
GAAAAGCGGTTGAAAACCTTTTTATTTTAAAACAGTAAAACAGTTGTTTAATTAAGGCAATATTAAATCTCCACTGAACAACGCTACAACCACGTTGAACAGGCCCAACCATTCCACCTGAACTACACCAGTTCATTAAGTCAAATTAATTAAGCATGTGGGACTAATCACGGTGAATCTGGTTGATCGCCCATAACCGCGGGCACGGCTATTCGAATAGTTTTACTCTGATCAGAGGTGCACAACTGTACCCACAAGACATGATTCCACACATGTTACCATGCCCCGAAGTATCACCACGATACTGCAAAGGGGGAAATCGTGACAAGACCTTTCGCATAACTCCTCCTAACCAAGCGCACCACACCGCAGGTTTCGCCCCCACCCCTCAAAAGGCAGTGGGCAGGCCCCCCTCGCGCCTTGGTGAATCCGGTAGCCGGTCAACCGGTATATCCCCGGCCGAACCGACTCCATCACGCCCACCCTCTCCGGGGAGCGTCGGCTAGGAAAGAGCTATACTACGAGTCCAGTAGTTGCCCATTCTTGCTTATGGTAAGCACTGTTAGTCTTCCAGGGTTTCCCATGAACCGGTCCTTAATTGCCATGGGTGTGACCAGCAAAACCATGCACCCACAGCCCACCATTAGGTCATATTTTAGTTGGATAATTACGACCAATAAAACATGATCCGGTGTCTCGAGCGAACTGCTCGTTAGAAGCTAATTGTAAACAGTGTAATTATCCCATTAAATGAGCTAGTGGTAATTAAGCATGGCTAAGCATAAATAATTCTAGCTAAGCCTACATAAGTGACTCACGCTAGTCAGATTATCACCCAAGGTTAACAAAGGACGGTATAACAAGTAAACATGGCTCAAGCGAACGGATAGGTAAACCCTATTCCCATGTAATTAGCAAAACATGCACTTTATTTGCAAATGGAAAACATTTCGTAAAATAGGTACAACATGCTCAAGGGGGAATGTGTGACTTGCTTTGCTTCTTCAAACAATCTTCCGAACTCTTTCCTCGCGAGCGCGAACTTCCGAAACGGCGAAATCTACACGCTGGCACGCAAAACGAGGAAAAACTCTAATAAAAACCAAGTAAACAATACATAAAAAGTAAACAAACATGTAGAGCTCAATTTTAGATGAATTTTGCAAGTTGAATGGCTCAATTTGGAGTTCGTATGAATTAGATATGAATTTTAGAAGTTTTGAGCCATTTAAATGAATTTCTGGAAATTAAATCGATTTAGTGCGCAATTATTAATTAATTTTGCAAAGGAAAGGGCTACGCTGACCTCATCAAAGGGAGACGGCACCGGAACGGCGGGTCCCACGTGTCAACAGGTCAAGGGCGGACAGTCCATGGTGGAAAAGCACCACGTGGCACCGACGTGGCGGCCACGGTGGGCGGAAGGGAGGAGGTAGCGCCGACGTGGACGCCAACGTGGCGAAGCCGCGGGCGGCCACATGGTCTGGGTGCGGACCGGAGTAAACAAAGGGGGCCCACGTGTCGGTGACACAAGTGTCGGCGAGCAGGAGAGAAAAAGGAGGTGAAAAGGACTTTGCAGGGGAAAGGGGAAAATTAGGCTGAGAGGGAGGTAAACTGGACTTGAGGAGATGAGCTGGATTTTCTCGGGAAAGAGTTAAAAGGGCTGAGGGACGAAAAGTAGACTTTTGTGTGGATAAAGGATAATAGGCCGACGGCCCAATAGAGGAGAAAGGGCTGGGAGGGACGTGAAGTGGACTTTTCGCGAGAAGGTGGGCCAATCGGGCCGAGCGGGGTGATGGGCCGGCCTGAGAAAAGGGGAGGGGGACGCAAAATAGACTTTTGCGGGGAGATGGGCCAATCGGCCCGACGGCTGCTGGGCAAATCCCAAAAATCTAGCAAGAAGGCCAAAACTGACGACCAAGCCGATCTCGAAGAGCTGGACCCCCCCATGGAAGAATTCCTTGATGAACAAGTGATGGAGGAAGAGGTCAATGCAGCAGCCGCCGATGTGTCTGAAGAAGATTCGTCGGCTGAGACCGTCAAGAAACCATCGGCCAAGAATACCACAATCCCATCGGCCGATGACCAAGCCGGTGCTGCCTCACCAAGGAAGACTAGACATGCAGTCCGCAAGGTTAAAATATTTCTTTTACTGGACTTCATGCAATCCCCTTCTTATTGGTATGCTATAATTTGACATCTTTTCAGGCTGCTGCGTCGTCTATACTCAAGGAGAGAACCCAATCGGCCCCTTCAAGAACCAAGAAGGCAACCTTACAGAAGCGTGAACGAGCTAAAGCCCGATTGAGGACCCCTTCTCCTTCTCCGCCACCCTCGCCGATTGCTTCGGTAAGACTTAATTTTACATTGTGCCTCTAGTAACATAGATCTGTTCATCAATTTCTTGCTTTTCTCCAGCCAGGAGCCCCATCACCTGCACCACATCGGCCAATCCCCTCGCCTATTGTTTCATCACAGCAAAAGAAAGCCGATGCAAGCACCACTGACGCTCCAACACAGGTAACCAGGATTACTCTGATCCCTTTTCGCTGATCCTTGCTAGACAAGGCTAACCTTGACCCATATTGATATTTGCAGAACCTAGCCGATATGTTCTCCTTTGATATCGGCCAGTTTCTTGATGATGAAGACAAGGAACCTCCTGCCACAACCAAGACATCGATCTCCGACGAGCTAAAGAACCAGCTAACCGACATTGCCGATTGGCTGGAATCCTCTCTAGAGTTCTTGGTGGCAAGGTTAGAGTACAAGCGATTCAAGATCAACTGCCTGAAGGCCTGATAGAGATCCTGACGCCGGCCATCTTCTTGGAACAATATCGCTTCAAGCTTCATAAAGTTAAAGAAAGGATTGCGGAGAGGCGGGAACGCGAAAGCCTGGAATCGGCCCTATCCGCTAGCAAGGCTCAAGTCAATTCTGACAAGACCAGGTTGGATGAGCTAGTTGTGGAGCCGATTGTCTTGAAGAACAGACTTGAAGAACTCCAACACCTCGAAGCAGACCTCATCTCCAAGCTAGAACCAACTCGCAAGGAAATCCAAGAAGTCCAGGCCAGGATAGCTGCATCACCGAAGGCTATAGAAGACCAAATGGCAAAGTTAAAGGCATCGGCCAAGCACCTCGCGACCCTGAGCAAATCGTTGAAGCCAATTCCAGGATCGACGGCCGATGACGCCCAAGTTATAAAAGATATCGAGCAGATTCGCCGTAGAGCCATCACAACTATTGCAGATTTCATCGGGTGACATAACATGTTTTGTCTTTATATTGTATAAACACAAATCCCATCGGTTAAGCAGCCAAATTTGGTCTAAATAAATCTGAGGACATTCCAGCTTGAAAATTGTTTGTGAAGTCCGTCTTGTAAACGAATATCCCCTTATTATAATTAATCTCATCGGCCAAGCAGCCGAAGTCGATCTCAATTGGAAAAAGGCCAAGTCTGAACTAAGGACGATCGTATATATATGCCCCCCAAATTTTAGAAGATGAGGGCTCATGTTGTAAAAGTTGAACTAAGGATGATAATATATTTCGGCCATCTAAAGACGATGCATAGCACGTCGGCTGTTATCATAAATCGGCTGAGGGGCCGATCATGAATCAATCCAGACGCTAGGATAATATTTCTTTAAGTATTTGCCATTAAGAGCTCGTCCATAAATCTCACCATCTAGCCCCTTAAGCAAATAAGCATTGTGAGGGACACATCGATGAATCTGAAAAGGACCTTCCCAATTAGGTGACCACTTGCCGAATTTATTATCTCTGGAACCAATCGGCATTATTAGCTTCCATACAAGATCCCCTTCTTCAAACGACTTGGCAACAACTTTTTTATTATAATGACGAGCAACTCGATCCTTATCGCGCTTTATTTTCTCCAATGCACGCAATCGGACATGCGCCAAGTCATCCAACTCATCAACCATAAGATGATGGTACTCATCGGCTGTCAAGTCGTCTTGCAAAGCAATCCTTCTTGAGCCGATGTTGGTTTCCCATGGCAGTACAGCTTCATGTCCATAAACCAACTGATACGGAGGTACTTGAATCGCACCGTGACAAGCCATCCGATACGCCCAAAGGGAATCGGCCAGCGTCGTGTGCCATTGCCTCGGCTGTTCGTCGATTTTCCTTTTGATTAGCTTGATTAAAGTCTTATTAGAAGACTCTGCCTGCCCATTAGCTTGCGCGTAATATGGAGAAGAATTTAATATTTTAATGCCCATGCTGTCAGCAAACTGGACGAACTCATCGGACACGAAGATTGATCCCTGATCGGTGGTTATTGTCTGAGGTAACCCAAACCGATATATGATATATTCCTTGACAAACTGAATCGCATCCTTGGAATCAACTTTCTTAAGGGGAACGGCCTCAACCCACTTTGTGAAATAATCTGTAGCCACCAAGATATATTTGTGTCCCTTGCTTGATGGCGGGTTAATCTAACCGATCATATCTATTCCCTATCCACGAAACGGCCACGGCTTTATGATTGGATGCATAGCCGATGCCGGTGCTCGCTGAATTACTCCAAATTTATGACAATCTTGACATCCTTTATAATACTTGAAACAATCCTCTAGCATTGTTGGCCAAAAATATCCAATGCGTTTCAACAGCCATCTCATTTTATGGGCCGATTGATGTGTTCCACAAATCCCTTCATGGACCTCACTCATAACGATTTTGGCCTCCTTAGGACCTAGGCACTTGAGCAAGACACCATCAATCGTCCGATGATACAAATCATCATCTAACAGGACATACTGCAATACTTTGTATCTCATCTTCCGTGATGCCGATTGGGAAGGATTCTTCAAATAATCAATGATAGCAAATCTCTAATCGTCGGCGTCCACGGCGGCGATTTGAACCCGTACATCCTTGGCCATCGGCCTATATCCCGATGCCCCCTGAGCCAGATCATTGGCCTCGAAGTTTTGCTTCCTGGGTATATGCCTCATTGTCACGATCTTGAATGCCTGAAGCAACTCCTTGCACTCTTCGTGGTAGACCTTGAGAATGTCATCCTTGCACTCATAATCCCCAGAAAGTTGATTAACTACCAGCTGTGAATCACCAATGATCTCCACGGAATCGGCCTCAACCTCTTGTAATAATTGCAAACCTTTGAGAACAGCCTCATACTCTGCTTGATTGTTTGTATAATAAGGCTTGATAGTAAAAGCAAATTCGAAGCTTGCCCCCCGAGGGGATATAATGACCAGGCCGATACCGCATCCATGTCGACAGACAGATCCATCAAAATACAGCGTCCATGGCACGATGTCTGCATATGCGACTGAATCATCTCTGTGTTGAACAATGAAATCGGCCAGGGCTTGTCGTTTGATTGCTTTGGCCGATTCATATCTGAGGTCAAACTCTGTTAGGGCAAAAATCCACTTCTCAATTCTTCCTTTTAAAACAGGGGCTGATAGCATGTATTTCATCACATCGGCCTTACTGACCACGATGCATTCATTGGAAAGTAAATAATGCCTTAACTTAATACATGAAAAATACAAGCACAGACATAATTTCTCCAACGGCGTGTACCTTGTCTCGGCATCTAACAACCTCCTGCTGAGATAAAAAATAGCTCGTTCCTTGCCATCAATGTCTTGAACCAAGACTGAGCCGATGGATTTCTCATCGGCCGATAGGTACAGCCTGAATTGAATCCCTTTCCGTGGAGGGATTAGGACTGGGGGAGAACATAAATATTCTTTGATATCGTCCAGTGCTTTCTGTTGCCTATCATCCCATACGAACTCCTGATCATCTTTTATCTTCAATAATGGAGTGAATGGCTCTATTCTGCCGTACAGGTTTGATATGAAACGCCGGACGAAGTTGATCTTCCCGAGCAGAGATTGTAACTTGGTTTTGTTTGTTGGAGGCTTGATATTTTTTATGGCATCAATATTCTTCTGCGTGATCTCAATACCTCTTTCATGGACCAAGAAACCAAGAAACTGACCGGCCGATACGCCAAAGGCACACTTGTTAGGGTTCATCTTTAAACCATATTTCCTCGCTCTTTCTAGTACCTTGCATAAATCGGCCAGGTGCATGTCGTACTCCTTGGACTTCACGACGACGTCGTCAATATAGACCTCAATCAGTGGGCCGATAAGATCATGAAAAATATAATTCATAGCCCTCTGGTAAGTAGCTCCATCGTTTTTCAAGCCGAAAGTCATAACAACCCACTCATACAGGCCGATTGCCCCTGGACACCGGAAGGCGGTCTTGTGTATATCTTCTTCAGCCATAAAAATCTTGTTGGAGCCTGCGTTTCTATCCATGAAACTGATGATTTTGTGTCCAGATGCGACATCTACTAGCAGATCGGCTAGTGGCATAGGGTACTCATCTTTTGGTGTTGCTTTATTCAAATCTCTGAAGTTGATGCAGACCCTAAGCTTGCCGTTTTTCTTTAACACTGGAACTATGTTGGAAACCCAGTCCGCATATCGGCAGGGTCTGATAAAGTTGGCGTCGTAAAGTCTTGTTATCTCTGCCTTGATAGCTTCGTGCATATCGACCTTAAATCTCCTAGGCGCTTGTTTAAACGGCCGATAGCCTGGTTTGATAGGCAGCCGATGTTCTACAATCGATCGGCTTAATCCTAGCATCTCATGGTATTCCCATGCAAAACAATCTACGAACTCTTTCAAAAGATTTATCAAATTATTCTTATACTCCTTTGGTAGGTTCGTACTTACATACGTCGGCCTAGGCTTATCACCTATTCCTATATCAACTTCCTCGAGCTGATCGGCCGACGTAAAGCCTTGTCCCAATTTTCCATCTAACTCATCCACTGCATCGTCTGTGTAGGGACTAGTTTGTTCGTCTTGGACGGTGGATGGTACATCTTTGTTAAAGCAACTGCTTGTCTTGATCTTCAATCGTATCGATATCGCAATCAGTTACTTTGAGGAAATCGGCGTCCCAGACTCACCCGGACAAGCAATCGATTCCCTCCATCTCCCAAACTGCTAGATTGGCATTGGCCACGTGTACTGACCGATCGGCCTGCACGATCTCGACCTGGTCCCCTTGGCATTGTATCAAACATTGATGCATTGTTGAAGGGACGCAACAGTTTGCGTGGATCCAGTCTCGTCCCAACAACAGGCTGTAGGAACCCTTTCCATCGAAGACGAAGAAGGTTGTGGGTATCGTCTTACTGCCCACGGTGAGTTCCACGTTGAGCACCCCCTTCGCCTCAAAGGCGTTGCCACCAAAGTCTTTTAACACCATGTTGGTCTTGATAAGGTCCTCTGGCACCTTTCCAAGCTTCCGGAAGGTTGTGTATGGCATTAGGTTGACCGCTGCGCCGCCATCAACCAACATCTTCGTCATCGGCCGCCCGTTAATGAATCCTTTGATGTATAACGGCCGTAGGTGCCTGTAGCTGGCGTCGACTGGCTTGTCAAACACGGCTTGATCGGGTGACAACTGTAGCCTAGCCGAAGATTGCTCGTCGTCGGCTACTGCTTCATCGGCCGCCTGCACGCTGTATTCTGCTGGCAGTATAAAAACCATGTTAACAGACGCCGATGCCACTCCTTTACCTTTTGAAGTCGCAGAAGCCCGAGCTGTATCGGAGGTGCCTTCATCGGCCGTGACCACCGTGGATTTTATCCTCCACTCTTTCTTGGTCTTGGCCGGCCGATGGGCTATTGTTGCCTGTTGTTCTTGGGTTTGTTCCCTCCTTCTTAGTCTCTGAACCCGCCGTTTTTGTGTCTTGCTGAATACATCGCTTGGGCACCATTGGGGGTTCTGGATCTGCTCCTCGGCCTCAATCTGTTGCTCTTGGCGCATCGGCCCCAGCCTTTCATGAACAGATTTTCTTTGCTTGGCCGGCCGATGCGCTTGCCTGCTTGAGCTACCCTGATAAGAGTCTTTTGCCTCATTGCACGCAGGGCACTCCTGGATGGATGGCAATCTCATCCCCTCATTCCAACAGAACCAGAAAAACTCGCACTCCCAATGTGGGTCGTAAGAGTTGTCTTGATCGGGGCAGTCTTGAGCTTGTTTTTCCTGCCTCCGCTGGTACTTTCTGATCAGGCTCTCAGAGGTCTGATAAGATCGCTTGTCGGTCCGATGGCCACCGCCGTCGGCCCTGTCTGCCCATACCATGTTGATTGGGAACGGGTGCCCTTCTATCTTCATCGGCTTCTTGGCGTCATCGATTTTAATTCTGCCTTGTTCGATAGCTGATTGGATCTATTGTCTGAAGATCTTGCATTCATTGGTATGGTGTGAATAAGAGTTATGCCACTTGCAATATCTTCTCTTCTTGATTTCTTCGGCCGGTGGCAATACGTGACCTACTGGCAGCTGAATCTGCTTTTCTTGCAACAGTAGATCAAATATCTTATCGGCCTTGTTGATGTCGAAATCAAACTTGTCTTCTCTGTCGCCCTTTTTTGCCCATTGGCAAGTTGTCGGCCTCCTCATCCGGGCCCACTCGGCCAAGTCGACGTCGACATCCTCCTCATCATCAACGTCGGAGGCATACTGATAGACCGTATTGATCTTCTTTGCAAACTTCCTTGCATCCTGGAATCGTTGCTCGTGGGCCGATACCCTCTGTGCTAGCTGAGCTAGACTGTCAAATTCTTGTGATGAGAACCTTTCTCGTATCGGCCCGAGTAATCCTTGAAACGCCAGATCGGCCAATTGAGAATCGGTCAAGCCGATGCCTCCCCGCACTGTGCTAGGAATCGGCTCACATGCTCATATGTCGAGACGTTGTCCTGCCCCGAAAATTTGGAGAAGTCCGGGATCTTGTATCGGCCTTGCAGTGGCATTCTGTCAAATTCCTCGGGGTATGGGTGCCGATACACCGTAGAATTCTCCTTGGGCTTCAAGCCGAACTGATCTCGCATCACTTCGGCTATCATATTAGCCCAGTATCTTGCGGGCCGATGCGGGAGGTCCTGCTGATATGATTGTTGCAAGCCCTCTGCTTGATACTGCCTGGGGGAGTACGGCTGATAATGGTGATCAAGGTTCTGCGCGCCATACTGCCCTGTGGTGTGCTGCTGGTAGCCTTGTGGCGTGTGGTAAGCAGCCTGTGGTGGGGGGTTGTTGAACACAGGGGCTTGTGGCTGTCCGGCCGATGGCCGGTTGACAGGAACTTGCTGCATCGGCACGATCACTGGTTGCTTCCCCTTGGTCCATTGAGCATATTGCTCCTCCGTGATGTGCTGGGGGCTTCCTCCCACCTGCTTGGTGAGGACCAGCGGCAGGGTTGTTAGTTGCGCCGATGGGGGTGGCATCGGCGCCGTCTGCTGAGTCGTGCTCAGGTCGTTCCTCAAGGTCCGATAGGTAGGGAACTTATTCTCCGGCAAATAAATTGGGCCTTGAGACTTGTATTGGTGGATCGACCCATCTAGGATCGATTTGACCGTATTGGTCAATGTGGTCACCAGGATCCCCGACTGGTTGACTAGCGCAGAATGAACCGCGGAGTCAATCCTGTCTTGCAACGTCGGGGCCGCAGTATCCTCGGTCTTGACGGTGTGGTCGTGTGCCGCCGCCGATGTGCTAGCTCCATCTCCAGGACTCGGCATTATTACCTTAGACTTTTGGACCAAGGTGGCTTGCCGAGTCCTAGAATATGTTTGCAAGTACATATTCTGGAACTGCTCAACCAGCTTGTCCATCTCGGCTTTCTGTTCTGCGTTGAGCTGGTCGACGGTTACGGAAATGACATTCTCCTCGGAGATCTCGGCCTGCTTCAACATTCTGAGGTGATCTTGTTGCTGTCGCAAAGCTTGCGTTCTTAATGTCCCACCGGGCGTGCCAAAAGCGTGTTGGCGTAGAATTTCGACCCGCCTTGTGACCAAACGGGTTCCGCGTTTCCACGGTGGCCTGGGAGGTTTGCTTTACTCCAGTGCAGGTCCAAATGGCTTGCCTAGTTGTGCGCAGAGCGTGCCAGTAGATTTGATCTGCAATCAACAAGAAACAAGTAAACCACGTCAGAAAACAACGGTCGATCGACCGATAGGCCGATGACACATTGTCATAGCCCAGCCGATAGGGCACAGCTATATCGGCTTAGCATGAATCCAAACTTCTCGGCCTTTGTCAACATGTTAATGTCAATCAACAGCACCGGCCGATAAGGAATAATAAAGATTACTACACTAGCTAGTACTCTAGTGCAAATCTATATGAACCAATCAGTCAATATAAACACGTCCATCACAGATAAACCCAAAGGACTAACCTATAACAAATGCATCTATATTCATCGATCAACCCGTGCAGATGGCAGACACATATAAAAATCTAGCGATAATCACATGCGTCAGGTAAGACTGGCTGAAACCCCAGTGCTATCCTTAATTACAACCGGAAACAGGCTTTGTGTTGAATCACAAAACAGGACTGAGGTCGATGACAACTCAAAGTGTGAATCAAGACTTAACACAAAGAAAATCAAGCCGCCGATTGCTTTTAGGGATGGTAGATGCATTGAACAATCTAGCCAAGCACAATAATTAAACTGTCACTGGCAATGAACCCTAAAACGAGTAGATCGCTGGCGATGCATAACTAAAACGCCTGTCAAAATTATCCAAGTCATGATAAACGACGATCACATCATCGAGGCTTAACGTGTCTAAGGCGACACGGTGGCCCTGACGATGCAAATCGTCGGGAACGAGTTCTTACCTCTGCTCCAGGAAGTAAGAACTCGTCGAAATTAACCTCTTGCGAGGGTTGGCGATGCGCCGAAGTAGATTGAAACTGTTTGTTGTATTGAGTTGTGAGAGAGTCTCTATGTACAAACTACCGGGATATTTATACCCGAGATTACAACAGGGTCCTTGTAGGACATGATCTTATCTCTAACAAACAACAAGTCTTTACGGCAGACTCTTGCCACAGATTAGATCTAAACCTACTTGATTTACAAGATACAATTGCCTAAAACCGAGCTTTATCTCTATTTGGCAACTTTCTTGAAGCTTATCTCGAGCCCAGACCAAGCCCACGCTGACTCTGTCAATTTACAACCCGTGTCGGCCAACAATCACATCGAATCCGTATCGGCCGATACACTCTTTCTGGCAGCACCTCCCCAGTCCGATATAGTTACCGGGTCCGATACGAAGCCTGGTCTGACTCCAACTCAATCCTTCTTCTCTGCTTCGGTTTCCTCTTTCACTTCCAAGTCGATTACCAAAATCCGTCGTTAACACAGCTCGAGCAAGCAAGTGCATCGGCCAAGCAAGCAGAGAAAGTCTGTACACGAGAGGCTAGGGCCGATGCACCATGATCACCAGACCGAGGACGAGGAGCAAGTCCAGAACCCCCAACGGTGCCCAAGCGACGTGTTCAGCAAGACACAGAAACGGTGGGTTCAGAGGCTAAGGAGGAAGGAGCAGATCCAATAGCAATAGGCGACAATAGCCCATCGGCCGGCCAAGAACAGGAAGGAGTGGAGAGTAAAATCAGCGGTGGCCAAGGGCGATGAGGGCACCTCCAAGTCAGCTCAAGCTCCGGCGTCCGCAAAAGGTAAAGGCGTAGCATCGGCTTCTGTTAACATGGTTTTCATATTGCCAGGAGAATACAGCGTGCAGACGGCCGATGAAGCGGTAGCCGACGATGAACAGTCCTCGGCTAAACTACAGTTGTCACCTGATCAAGCCGTGTTCGACAAGCCAGTCGACGCTAGCTATAGGCACCTCCGGCCGTTGTACATCAAAGGGTTCGTCAATGGGTGGCCGATGACGAAGATGCTGGTTGATGGCGGCGCAGCGGTCAACTTGATGCCATACACAACCTTCAGGAAGCTTGGAAAAGTACCTGAAGACCTTATCAAGACCAACATGGTGCTGAAGGACTTTGGTGGCAACGCGTCCGAAGCGAAGGGGGTGCTAAACGTGGAGCTCGCCGTGGGCAGCAAGACGATACCCACCACCTTCTTCGTCTTCGATGGAAAGGGTTCCTACAGCTTGTTGTTGGGACGGGATTGGATCCATGCAAACTGTTGCGACCCTTCAACAATGCACCAATGCCTTATACAATGGCAAGGGGACCAGGTCAAGATCGTGCAGGCCGATCGGTCAGTACACGTGGCCAATGCCGATCTCGCAGTTTGGAAGATGGAGGGAATCGACTGCTTGACCGGGCGAGTCTGGGACGCCGATTTCCTCAAAGTAACTGATTGTGATATCGAGACGATTGAAGATCAAGACAAGCAGTTGCTTTAACAAAGATGTGTCATCCACTGTCCAAGACAAGCAAGCTAGTCCCTACATAGACGACGCGATGGATGAGCTAGATGGCAAATTGGGACAAGGCTTTACGTCGGCTGATGAACTTGAAGAGGTTGATATAGGAATAGGTGATAGGCCTAGGCCGACGTATGTAAGTGCTAACCTGCCAAAGGAATATAAGAATAATTTGATAAATCTTTTGAAAGAATTCATGGATTGTTTTGCATGGGAATACCATGAGATGCTAGGATTAAGCCGATCGATCGTAGAACATCGGCTACCTATCAAACCAGGTTATCGGCCATTTAAACAAGCTCCTAGGAGATTTAAGGCCGATATGCACGAAGCTATCAAGGCAGAGATCACAAGACTTTACGATGCCAACTTTATCAGACCCTGCCGGTACGCGAAGTGGGTCTCCAACATAGTTCCAGTGATGAAGAAAAACGGCAAGCTCAGGGTGTGTATCGATTTCAGAGATCTACACAAAGCAACACCACAGGACGAATACCGTATGCCGTTGGCCGATTTGCTAGTTGATGCCGCGTCTGGACACAAGGTTATCAGCTTCATGGATGGGAACGCAGGTTACAACCAGATTTTTATGGCCGAGGAAGATATCCACAAGACAGCCTTCCGGTGTCCGGGGGCAATCGGCCTGTACGAGTGGGTTGTTATGACCTTCGGCTTGAAGAACGCTGGAGCTACTTATCAGAGGGCCATGAATTATATTTTTCATGATCTTATCGGCTCTTTGATTGAAGTCTACATCGATGACGTCGTCGTGAAGTCAAGAGAATATGATATGCACCTGGCCGATTTACGCAAGGTACTTGAAAGAGCAAGGAAGTACGGTCTCAAAATGAACCAGATTACGCAGAAGAACATCGACGCTATAAAGAAGATCAAGCCTCCGACGAACAAGACCAAGTTACAATCTCTGCTCGGCAAGATCAATTTTGTCCGGCGCTTTATATCGAACCTGTCAGGAAGAATAGAGCCGTTCACTCCATTATTGAAGATAAAAGACGATCAAGAGTTTACATGGGGTGACAAGCAGCAAAAGGCGCTGGACGACATCAAAGAATATTTGAGCTCCCCACCAGTTCTAATTCCTCCACAAAAGGGAGTTCCGTTCAGGCTGTACCTATCGGCCGATGAGAAGTCTATCGGCTCAGTTTTGGTTCAGGATATTGACGGTAAAGAGCGGGTTATTTTCTATCTCAGCAGGAGGTTGCTGGACGCCGAAACAAGGTACACGCCAGTGGAGAAACTATGTTTGTGCTTATATTTTTCATGTACTAAGTTGAGGCATTATTTACTGTCCAATGAGTGCATTGTGATAAGTAAGGCCGATGTGATGAAATACATGTTATCGGCCCCCGTGTTGAAAGAAAGAATTGGGAAGTGGATTTTTGCCTTAACAGAGTTCGACTTACGGTATGAATCGGCCAAAGCAATCAATGTAGGGTTATGAGGTTGCTACGCTAGCCGACAAATCAAAATTTTCTACCTCATAAACCAAGATCTACTGCTAGTTACAGGTTACAGGATTACCACTAGATGCGCAGGTGCAGTGGAGACGACTCGATGTAATTGAACGCATCGTAGCAGTGCCGTGCTATTGCATGGTCGTCCGTCACACGTCCGTCCTTCGCTCGCGAATCGTCCCTCGTGCGGTTCGTCCTTGTGCTCCAGATGCAGTACCTCCGAGGAATCTCACACGTACGGGGAGGAAGCGATGCGCCTCCGGACTGCTAGGTCCGCGAGGAGCGCTAGGCGTGAGCATGGGGGGGGGTGTGACGGCTGCAGGGAGAGTTGAATTACCCTAGCCTCTCACCCACCCCTTGCTTATATAGGCGTCCTGGTGTGCCTAGAGTTGGAGGCCCATCAGCGACCCTAAACCTAGTCTAATTCGGGTCCAACCCGAATTAGGCTTCCAGGCCCTTAAGCGTGCGACCCTATGGGTTCACGTACACATAGACATGGCTCGAATACTCCTACTTGACCAATAGTTGACAGCGGCCTCTAGGAAGACATGTCAACTCCTATGCGTACGCAAAGATCAAATCAGACGAACCATCACAACATGTTATTCCCTTGCCTCTCGATATATGGTTCACTCATAGGTTAATACTTAACCTAAGCATGGCCATGCATTTGTTGATCCAATCATTAGAGTGATCCAGTGATATCTCTCTCACGTGGAGAGGGACAATTTCCATCTTGATTGTTTATGTCTCACAGCATGTTTCCTGACAAACCCGAAGACCACCTTTATAACTACCAAGTTACGGAGTAGCGTTTGATAGTACCTAAGTAAGTCGTTTCACATCTTGAGCACATACAACAATCACAGGTCTAAGGACATAACGTATATGTTGTGTATAGAGACAATTCTCACGTCGGGTCAGTCCAGCTCACATGTTATACATGCGCCCACATTATTGGTTTGACATCTCTATGTCCATGACTTGTGAAACGTAGTCATCAACTAATAATGTGCTGATCTAATATTCATGTGTGTTACTACACGAACTCCGATCAGGGACAAGTTTAGAATAGCCATACATGTAAAAGAGTTTCACAAACAATTCACATAGCTGTTGATCAATACAAGTTGTCTTTAATGGATATTCAATAAACACATAAATATATCATGGATACAATCGTAGCATCATCATCTCTATGATTACCTCTAGGGCATACTACCAACTGTCTCCCACTTGCACTAAAGTTAATCTCGAAGATATCTAATACCCATAGCTCTCATGTGCGCCTCATGCTTAGGCTGTGGAAGAGCCTTTGTCAAAGGATCTGCAACATTCAAATCCGTATGTATTTTGCACATCTTGATTTCATCTCTTCTAATGAACTCTCGAATGAGGTGAAATTTCCAAAGTATATGTTTGTTCTTCTGGTGATTCCTTGGCTCCTTAGCCTGCGCTATCGCCCCATTGTTATCACAATGCATGTTCAATGGGCTAGACGCATTAGGAAACACACCAAGCTCAATGAGGAACCTCCTCATCCAAACACCTTCCTTTGCAGCTTCTGAAGCTGCAATGTACTCGGCTTCTGCTGTAGAATCAGTGACTGTCTCCTGCTTGGAACTTTTCCAACTGACGGCACCACCATTTATTGTGAACACAAAACCTGATTGAGATTGTGAATCATCTGTGTCGGTTTGGAAGCTAGCATCGGTGTATTACAACGAGCTCCTCCTCACCTCCATAGATTAGGAACACATCTTTAGTCCTTCTTAAGTACTTAAGGATGTTTTTAACAAGCGTCCAGTGACTCTCACCTGGATTAGCTTGATATCTGCTCGCAACACTTAGAGCATATGAGACATTTGGGCGAGTACATATCATGGAGTACATTATGGAACCAACGGCCGAAGCATATGGAACCTTACTCATGCGCTCTCGTTCCTCATCATTCTGAGGACACTGTTTATCACTAAAGCGCATCCCATGTGACATAGGTAGGAATCCTTTCTTGGATTGCTCCATGCTGAACCGTTTCAGTACCTTGTCAATGTACGTATCTTGGCTTAATCCTATAAGCCTCTTCGATCTATCTCTATAGATCTTTATGCCCAGAATGTATGTTGCTTCTCCTAAATCCTTCATTGAAAAACTATTATTCAATGAAGTCTTTACAGATTACAACATCGAAATGTCATTTCCAATCAATAATATGTCATCCACATATAAGATTAGAAATATTACAGCGCTCCCACTTTCCTTCTTGTAAACACAAGGTTCTTCTTCGTTCTGATGAAAACCAAACCCTTTGACTACTTCGTCAAAACGAATGTTCCAACTCCGAGATGCTTGCTTTAATCCATAAATGGATTTCTTAAGCTTGCATATTTTTCCAGCATTATTAAGATCAACAAAACCTTCGAGCTGTATCATATACACGTCCTCTTCTAAATTCCCATTTAGAAAGGCTGTTTTAACATCCATCTGCCAAATCTCATAATCGAAATAAGCAGCTATTGCTAGAATGATCCGGATAGATTTAAGCATCGCTACCGGCGAGAAAGTCTCATCATAGTCAATCCCTTGAACTTGTCGAAAACCTTTTGCGACAAGTCGAGCTTTATAGACGTGAACATTTCCGTCCATATCCTTTTTCTTTTTAAAGATCCATTTGCACTCTATGGGTCTAACCCCTTCAGGCAGATCAACCAAGTTCCAAACTTGATTTTCACTCATGGAATCTATTTCGGATCTCATGGCACTTTGCCACTTCTCGGAATCTGGGTCCATCATAGCTTCCACGTATGTCGCAGGTTCGTCATCGTCTAATAATAACAAGTCCCCATGTAATGCACGGAGTCTAGCTGATCTTCGTGGCTGTGGCGGTGTCTCAATTGCCACGGGTACCTCAACTTGTTCAGCTACATTAGCGTCACTTGTAGAGTCATTCCCTATTGGCTCATCCTGAACTTCTTCAAGATACACCTTTTGTCCACTCTTCTCTCTTTTGAGAAACTCTTTCTCTAAGAAAACACCGTTTCGAGCAACAAACACTTTGCCCTCTGAGCGGTTGTAGAAATAATATCCTAAAGTCTCCTTTGGATATCCCACGAAAAAACATTTGTCCGATTTGGGTGTTAGCTTATCTGATATAAGCCGTTTGACATAAACTTCACAACCCCAAATCTTTAGAAAAGACAAAGGGCCTGTTTGGTAGAGCTCCAACTCCTAAATTTAGCTCCAGGAGTTGGGTCTGGAGTGGAGTTGTGGAGCAGCCTAAACCCAGCTCCACATCTCTAGTTCATTTTGTGAGAGCGCTCCACCCAGCTCCGCTCCCAGTTTAGGTGGAGCTGAAACTGTTTGGTTGGGCTCCAGCTCCAGGAGAGGTGGAGCTGGAGCTGGAGCTGTGCCAAACAGGCCCAAACTAGGACTCTTCCCAGTCCACATCTCATATGGTGTCTTAACTATGGACTTAGACGGTACCCTATTTAAAGTGAAAGCGGCTGTTTCTAGAGCGTATCCCCAAAACGATAAAGGTAGGTCACATTGACTCATCATATATCGAACCATGTCCAACAAAGTCCGATTACGTCGCTCGGACACGCCGTTTCTCTGAGGCGTTCCTGGCGACGTAAGCTGTGGAACTATTCCGCAACTCTTTAGATGATTGCTAAACTCGTGGCTCAAATATTCGCCTCCACGATCAGATCGCAAGGCCTTAATTTTCTTGCCTCGTTGATTCTCTACTTCATTCTGAAATTCTTTTAACTTTTCAAATGTTTCAGACTTATGTTTCATTAAGTAGACATAGCCATATCTACTAAAATCATCAGTGAAAGTTACGAAGTATTGAAATCCGCCTCTAGCTGTCGTGCCCATTGGTCCACATACATCCGTATGTACAAGTTCCAACAAGTCAGCCGCCCTTTCAGGAAAACCTGTGAAAGGCGTCTTGGTCATTTTGCCTAGAAGGCATGCCTCACATGTCTCGTATGATTCAAAATCAAACGAAGTTAGAAGCCCATCAGAATGGAGCCTCTTCATGCGATTCTCGCTTATATGACCCAAACGACAATGCCACATATATGTAGGACTTAACTCATTAAGCCGAGGGCGTTTAGCACTAACATTACAGACAGGTGCATCATCAAGATCTAAAATAAATAATCCATTCACAATGGATGCAAAAGCCACAAACATATCATTCTTAGAGATCACACAACCATTGTCTTTACTCGCAAATGAATAACCATCCTTCATCAAGCATGAAGGTGACACAATGTTTCGACTTAAACTAGGAACAAAATAACAATTATTCAATTCCAAAATAAATCCTGATGGTAGGTGAAGTTGCATCGTCCTGACGTTCAACGCAGCAACTCTTGCATTATTGCCCACGCGGAAATCAACTTCGCCTTTTCCAACGCTTCTACTTCTTATCATTCCCTGCATTGTATTGCAAATATGAGCAACCGATCCGGTATCAAATACCCAAGAATTGACATAAGAGTTAGCGAGGAAAATGTCTGTAATATGAACAACAAGTGTATGATAAACGGGAGTACCTTTACTACCGCCATCCTTCTTCAAGGATTCAAGATACAACTTGCAACTCCTCTTGTAGTGACCTTTCCCACCACAATGAAAGCACACTGTATCAGCAGGTACACCAGTCTTGGGCGTAGGTGGTTTTGACTTAGAGATCTCATCTTTAGCCTTGCCCTTATTCTTCTTCCAAGAATTGCCCTTTCTCTTAAACTTAGACTGGTTTTGTACTGCCATCACATGGCTGCTGCCAGCGCCTTTCTTGATGTCAGCCTCTGCTGTTTTCAACATGCCACACAATTCATTCAAGCCCCTCTCCGCCCCATGCAAATGGTAGTTCGAGATGAAGTTTCCATAGTTGGGTGGAAGCGATGCAAGGATGAAATCAGTTGCCAACGCTTGGTCAAGTGGGAAGCCAAGCTTCTCCAACCTATGAGTGTGACCAACCATTTTGATCACGTGTGGTCCAACAGGTGCACCCTCTGCTAGCTTGGATTCAACAAAAGCCTTGGACACATTGAACCTTTTAGTCCTGGCTTGAGTTTCGAACATCTCATTAAGCGCCACGATCATATCACGCGCACGATGGTTGTTATCAAACTGCATTTGTAGCTCTGGTTCCATACAAGCAAGCATTAAGCAACTCACTTCAAGATCAGCATCTAATGCTCTCTTGTAAGTGGTTCTATCAGCAGCAGGTGCATTCTCATCAGGCTCTTCAGGTACTGGGGTGTCTAGAACATGTTCCTTTTTCTCAGCCCTGAGAACAATTCTCAGATTGCGAATCCAATCCGCATAGTTTGTTCCATTCAACTTATCTTTCTCAAGAATTGAACGCAAAGTAAATGGTTGCTTAGTGGATGCCATTAATCTACAATAAAAGTAATGCAAAATACTAAGACAAAGTATCCATGATAGAGTAAATCATATTCTGAATAAAATCTACTCCCACTAAAATCAATATCTCTCAATTGAAATTTAGTGATTCAAGACCCACAACTAACAAGTCGACTAGTGAGCTTTAGCATCACCGCTAGAAGACATGGTAGATCGCTAAGCAACTCCTTGCTAATCATATCAAACATGACTCTTGTTGTTGGATAGCATCTCTATGCTTGTGTTACCGACGACTCATGCTCCAAGGTCCCTAACCGTTAGGATGACCTCATCTAAGCAACCAAACCTTATGCAGTAAGTATCCAATACGAACTTGTCTAGTCAAGGAAAATCAGTGGCACCCTAATTTCATAGACCCACCACCGAATGTACAAGACTTATGACAATGCAAGGCTTGGGGAGCATAAACACTTAAACATTGCCGAGGGATCGTTCTACTTCATTACCACATATGTAGACAAAAACATAATCACGTGAAAGTAGAACATAATAGTAAGAACGACATCATCACAGATTTATGACTTGGTATAGCCCATTGTCACTTAGGGGATCTCCATCTCCATCAATCTGTTCATCATGGTGATCGCCATCTCCATGATCCATGTACGCCGTCCTCCAGTGATGAGTCCACCATAACTATCCATCACTAACGCAAGGTAGTGAATAAAATTACATAGTCGTGGATTCATCACAAATTGGCACGTAGGCCATTACATCAGGTGGACAATATCTATGTGGCTCGAGCCATATTGTCACAATCACGACATGCAAGCCATGAATTAATTACATACATGCATCACATACACATATGGGCTATACCAGTCATGAATTCCTGCAAAACAGAGTTATCCAATTCCGTCGTCTAAAATTGCAGGGGCAAAAACTCTATTTTCCAAGAGGTTTCTCTCTCTTCAAAATTTTGTTTTCTACGCCCCTACGTGGAAATTTTCTCAATCCGAGTTACGGTTTGAAAGTTATGGTTGTTTTACCGAACAACACATGCGCCCGGCGCCCGGTAGTAGATCCCATCTATCACCGTCGCGCATCACATGCGCCTGGCACCTAACCTAGGGTTTGATTTGATCAATCTGATATATCTCAAACTTGCCATGAATGGATTTACATGTATCACTTAACTCGGATGGCGGAATTCCGACCGGTACGAGTAGATCATTACAATACCAACACGGCAAGATGACGAACCAAGGTTAGAGACTCATCTACAACCGCGCATATCACCATATGCATAAAACCGAACCTATAACGAGGCAGTAACTGCTCTGATACCACTGTAGGGTTATGAGGTTGCTACGCTAGCCGACAAATCAAAATTTTCTACCTCATAAACCAAGATCTACTGCTAGTTACAGGTTACAGGATTACCACTAGACGCGCAAGTGCAGCGGAGACAACTCGATGTAATTCAACGCGTCGCAGCAGTGCCATGCAGTTGCGTGGTCGTCCGTCACATGTCTGTCCTTCGCTCGCGAATCGTCCCTCGTGCGGTTCGTCCTTGTCCTCCAGATGCAGCACCTCCGAGGAATCTCACACGTACGGGGAGGAAGCGATGTGCCTCCGGACTGCTAGGTCCGCGAGGAGCGCTAGGCGTGAGCATGGGGGGGGCACGACGGCTGTAGGGAGAGTTGAATTACCCTAGCCTCACACCCACCCCTTGCTTATATAGGCGTCCTGGTGTGCCTCGAGTTGGAGGCCCATCAGCGACCCTAAACCTAGTCTAATTCAGGTCTAACCCGAATTAGACTTCCAGGCCATTAAGCGTGCGACCCTATGGGTTCACGTACACATAGACATGGCTCGAATACTCCTACTCGACCAATAGTTGACAGCGGCCTCTAGCAAGACATGTCAACTCCTATGTGTACGCAAAGATCAAATCAGACGAACCACCATAATACCATATACATGTTATTCCCTTGCCTCTCGATATATGGTTCACTCATAGGTTAACACTTAACCTAAGCACGGCCATGCATTTGTTGATCCAATCATTAGAGTGATCCAGTGATATCTCTCTCACGTGGAGAGGGACAATTTCCATCTTGATTGTTTATGTCTCACAACATGTTTCCTAACAAACCCGAAGACCACCTTTATAACTACCCAGTTACGGAGTAGCGTTTGATAGTCCCTAAGTAAGTCGTTTCACATCTTGAGCACATACAACAATCACAGGTCTAAGGACATAACGTATATGTTGTGTATAGAGACAATTCTCACGTCGGGTCAGTCCAGCTCACATGTCATACATGCGCCCACATTATTGGTTTGACATCTCTATGTCCATGACTTGTGAAACGTAGTCATCAACTAATAATGTGCTGATCTAATATTCATGTGTGTTACTACACGAACTCCGATCAGGGACAAATTTAGAATAGCCATACATGTAAAAGAGTTTCACAAAACAATTCACATAACTGTTGATCAATACAAGTTGTCTTTAATGAATATTCAATAAACACATAAATATATCATGGATACAATCGTAGCATCATCATCTCTATGATTACCTCTAGGGCATACTACCAACAATCAAGGGACAAGCCCTGCTGATTTTATTGTTCAGCATAGAGATGATTCAATTGCATATTCAGATATTGTGCCATGGACATTGTATTTTGATGGGTCTGTTTGCAGACATGGATGTGGTATCGGCCTAGTCATCATATCCCCTCGAGGGGCAAGCTTTGAGTTTGCTTTCCTTATTATACAAATAATCAAGCAGAGTATGAGGCTGTTCTCAAAGGTTTGCAGTTATTACAAGAGGTTGAGGCCGATTCCGTAGAGATCATTGGTGATTCAGAGTTGGTCATTAATCAACTTTTTGGGGAGTATGAATGCAAGAATGATATTCTTAGAGTTTACAACGAGGAGTGCAAGGAGTTGTTACAAGCTTTCAAGATTGTGACGATGAGGCATATACCCAGGAAGCAGAACTTCGAGGCCAATGACTTAGCTCAGGGGACATCGGGATACAGGCCGATGGCTAAAGATGTTCAGATTCAGGTTGCTACCGTGGATGCCGATGACTGGAGGTTTGATATCATCGAGTATTTGAGAAACCCTTCTCAATCGGCGTCACGAAGAATGAAGTATAAAGTTTTACATTATGTCTTACTGGACGATGATCTGTATTATCGGACGATTGATGGTGTCTTGCTTAAATGCTTGAGTCTCGACGAAGCCAAGGTTGTTATGAGCGAGGTACATGAAGGGATTTGTGGAACACATCAATCGGCCCATAAAATGAGATGGCTTTTAAAGCGCGTTGGATACTTTTGGCCAACAATGCTAGAGGATTGTTTCAAGTATTATAAAGGATGTCAAGATTGTCAAAAATTTGGAGCAATTCAGAGAGCACCGGCATCGGCTATGCACCCAATCATAAAGCCGTGGCCGTTTCGTGGATGGGGAATAGATATGATCGGCCAGATAAACCCGCCATCAAGCAAGGGACACAAATATATATTAGTGGCTACAGATTACTTTACAAAGTGGGTTGAGGCCGTTCCCCTCAAGAAGGTTGATTCCAAGGATGCAATTTAGTTTGTCAAAGAGCATATAATATATCGGTTTGGACTTCCACAGACATTGACTACAGATCAGGGATCAATCTTCGTGACCGATGAGTTTGTGCAGTTTGCTGAGAGCATGGGTATTAAGCTATTGAATTCTTCTCCATATTATGCGCAAGCTAATGGGCAGGCAGAAGCTTCTAACAAGACTTTAATCAAGTTGATCAAGAGGAAAATTGACGAACAGCCGAGACGGTGGCATACCATGCTGGCCGATTCCCTTTGGGCGTATCGAATGGCTTGTCATGGTGTAACTCAAGTGCCACCTTATCAGCTGGTTTATGGACATGAAGCTGTGCTGCCATGGGAGACCAACATCGACTCAAGGAGGATTGCCTTGCAAGACGACTTGACAGCCGATGAGTACCATAATCTTATGGTCGATGAGCTGGATGACTTAGCACATGTCTGATTGCGGGCATTGGAGAAAATAAAGCGCGATAAAGATCGAGTTGCTCGTCATTATAATAAAAAAGTTGTTGCCAAGTCGTTTGAGGAAGGGGATCTTGTTTGGAAATTAATAATGCCGATTGGTTCTAGAGATAATAGATTCGGCAAGTGGTCACCTAATTGGGAAGGTCCTTTTCAGATTCATTGATGTGTTCCCCATAATGCTTATCTGCTTAGAGGATTAGACGGAGAAGTTTATGGCAGAGCTCTTAACGGCAAATACTTAAAGAGATATTATCCAAGCGTATGGATCGACTCATGATCAGCCCTCCAGCCGATTTATGATTACAGCCGATGTGCTATGCATCGTCTTTAGATGACCGATATATACTATCGTCCTTAGTTCAAATTTTACAACATGAGCCCTCATCTTCTAAAATTTGGGGGGCATATATATAAGTGCGATGCGCAATTTTTCAAGGTTGTTAGATTGATTTAAGGATTCAAGTTTATGGGTGCGCAATTTTTCAAGGTTGTTAGATTGATTTAAGGATTCAAGTTTATGGGATTCAATTTTTCAGACTTGGACTTTTTCAGATTGAGATCGAATTCGGCTGATTGGCCGATGAGATTAATTATAGTAAGAGGATATCTGTTTACAAGATGGATTTCAAAAACAATTTTCAAGCTTGAGTTTCTTCAGATTTATTCAGATCAAATTCGGATGCTTGGCCGATGCGATTTGTGTTTACAAAATTTACAAAGTATGAAGACATACAATATATTACATCACCCTATAAAGTCTGCAATAGCTGTGATGGCTCTATGGCGGATTTGCTCAATATCTTCTATGGCTTGGGCGTCATCGGCCGTCGACCCTGGGATTGGCTTCAACTATTTGCTCAGGGTTGCAAGGTACTTGGCCGATGCCTTCAGCTTTGCCGTCTGGTCTTCTATAACCTTGGGTGATGCAGCTATTCCGGCTTCCACTTCTTGGATTTCTTTGCGCGTGGCTTCTAGTTTCGATTCCAGATCTGCTTCAAGGCGGCGGAGTTCTTCAAGTCTGTGCTTCAAGACAATCGGCTCCACAGTTAGCTCATCCAACCTGGTTTTGTCAGCATTGACTTGAGCCTTGCTAGCGGACAGGGCCGATTCCAGTCTCTCACGTTCTCGTCGCTTCGCGAGTCTTTCCTTCGCCTTGTTAAGCTTGAATCGATATTGCTCCAAGAAGATGGCCGGTGTTAGGGTCTCCATCAGGTCTTCGGGCAGTTGATCTTGAATTTCTTGTACCCTGACTCTGATGGGAGTGCAATCTTCCACCAAGAACTCCAGTGAGTACTCCAGCCGATTGGCAATGTCGGTCGGCCGGTTCTTCAGCTCATCAGAGATTGACGCCTTGGCTGTGGTGGGTGGCTCTTTGTCCTCATCATCAAGAAACTGGCCGATGTCAAAAGAGAACATATCGGCCAGGTTCTGCAAATATTAGTATAGGCCAAGGTTAGCCTGGTCAAACGAGAATCGGCAAAAGGGGATCAAAATAATCTTGGTTACTTGTGTTGGAGCATCGGTGGTGCTTGCATCGGCTTCCTTTTGCTGTGTTGAAATAGTAGGTGAGGGGGTTGGCTGATGTGGTGCAGGTGATGGAGCCCTAGGCTGAGGAAAAACAAGAAGATGGTGAACAGATATATGTTGTTAGAAAGACAATGTAAAATTAACTCTTACCGAAGCAATCGGAGAGGGTGGTGGAGAAGGAGAAGGAGTCCTCAATCGGGCCTTGCCTCGTTCGCGCCTCTGCAAAGTTGTCTTTTTGGTTCTTGGTAAAGGGGCCGATTGAGTCCGTTCTTTCAACAAAGACGACGCGAGAACCTGCAAGGGATTAAAGTGTAACATACCAATAGAAGAAGATTGCATAAATTCAAGAAGGGAAACGTGTTACCTTGCGGACTGCGTGCCTAGTTTTCCTTGGCTGGGTGGTGTCGACTTGGCCATCGGCCGATGGGATTGTAGTGGTCTTGGCCGATGGTTCCTCAATAGTCTCGGCCGATGGATTTTCTTCTTCAGGCGCATCGGCAGTTGCTGCATCGACCTCTTCCTCCATCACTTGTTCATCAAGGAATTCTTCTATGGAGGGGTCTAGCTCTTCAAGATCGGCCTGATCATCAGTCTTAGCCTTCTTGCTGGATTTTTGAGATTTTCCTTTGGCTGGCGCCTTCCTCTTGGGATTTTCTTTGGTCATCGGCCCTTGGAGTAATGTTGATACTTTTGGGGCAGTAAGGCCGATGATTGATTCCAGGATAGTTGATCCTGATGGAGCCACAGCTTGAGCATAACAAATTTTCTGTCCACTATTGCTCACGGATGGAATCGGCCCGTCTGGGACTTGAGGGCTGATACCCTGGATAAGCTCTGTCACATAAAATCTGGCCGATTGATGGAAAATATGAGCAGCCCATTCCTGCCACCATGCTTGGAAGCTGATATGAACGAATGCGCTCAGATGCAATCGGTCGCAGTCACCCAGCTTTGGGACTTCAATTTCCAGTGCTTTATTCATGATCAGCGTTGATGACACTGTGCCTCTGCTCTCCAGGAGTTTATGGAAATATAAGCTGATGGGAAGTTGTCCAAGCCCGCACTGTCTAGCAGCTACCATAGGATTGTAAAATTCATAAGACAGGCTGGTGCTTCTTCGTTGGAATATGCCTACCGGGAGCAGGCATGGGGTGATGCCGATCATGAATGATTCTCATGACTCCATGTCATCATTCACCAAGTCCAAGTGCATATCCATCTTAACTGATGGGGGCCCGGTGTAGAATCGAATGAACCATGTAGACATGTCTTCGGCCGATTGATCTGCACCAAGGTAAACAGAGGCCGCCTCTCCAAAGGACATGCACCTTCTGGTTCTGTTGTCTTCGTGATCGGCATACTTTGATGGGAAGCAGGAGTCCGATAGTGGAGGCCGATCAACTATGGTGTTGGTGTGGATAGTTAGCCAAAGCTGGATAAACCACCATGGTCCTCCGTGAGCCACAGTTTGCTTCAGCATCAGATCCTGACTGGAGATATGAAGCAGCCGATAGACAGCTCCCAAGAGATATCGGCCAAGGGGGATTTGTTTCTTGTCGACCAGAGCTTGAGCCAAATGTTGACAATTTGTAGTGGGGCCGCAAGTTGATCCACAAAAGACAAATCTTTCCAACCATAGCATCAAGAAAGCCACGTGTTCTTTCTCTGAGACTGATCCTTGTTCCATGTGCTCAGAAATATATCCAGACCAGCCTCCAATCTTCTTGGTTTTCAATTTATGGCTGCTGTTTGCCAGGAGGCTGAAGGGATTGATCTCGGACTGGATGTCTAGTCCTGTTAGCATCTTGATGTCAATGAAAGTTGGGGTCATCGGACCTTGCTTGAACAGGAAAGCGTTCAAGGTGCTAGACCAGAAGTAGGTGGCCGCTGACATAAGTGGTTCGTTTTTCTTGGTATCGGCCAGGGATAAGGTAATGCATTGGCCGATTCCTATCTCGTCCCAGTGAACCTGTTTGGCTGCAGCAATCCTCTTGTGCCAGGTTCTGTACCCATTGAGCTTCGACGGCCAGGATCTGAAAGTGTGCTTCCATGAGGAGACATTGGGTTTGGCTTGCTTGAAGGGGACTCTGTTTGTCTCGGCATTTATCAGCCAGGTTGGGTCGCAATTGCCCATGGGGCCTAGCAGGAATCGATGCGATTTGTCGTTGGTGGGGATCAAGATTTGGTTTTTGAAGACCTATGTCATAAGAACAACGATGAAAAAATAAGACCCGGGGGGCAAAAAGCAGAAACCCTAGTTTGAAGAAATCGGCGGGAAAGTGAAAATGTGGATTCAGAAGGGATTGACTTACCACGGGGATTTCGGAGGCGTAAAATGGAGCGGAAGCCATTATTGTTGTTGAAGAGGTCGCCGTTGACGGGGTTGATGCCGATGGGACCCCGAGGGATCGCCGGAGTTGAAGAACACGAAGTGATTGCTGAATCGGCGGTGGAGGGATGCGAATCTGGATTTGCGCGGTTTTCAGTCAAGCCCTAGCAAGGAAGTCGATAGGTTCCTCGGAGCTAATTCCGCCACATTATATAATAAAGCGGAATTGGGGGGCATGTGTTAACAGCGGATTTTTGTAATCGACCCGGAGAGGGAAGAGGAAACCGAAGCAGAGAGGAAGGATTGAGTTGGAGTCAGACCAGGTCTCGTATCGGACCCGGTAGCCGTATCGGACTGGGAGAAGGCGCTACCAGGAAGGGCGTATCGGCCGATATGGATTCAATATGGTCGTCGGCCGATACAGGCTGCAAGTTGACAGAGTCAGCGTGGGCTTGGTCTAGGCTCAAGATAAGCTTCAAGGAAGTTGCCAAATAGAGATAAAGCTTGGTTTTAGGCAATTGTATGTTGTAAATCAAGTAGGTTTAGATCTAATCTGTGGCAAGAGTCTGCCGCAAAGATTTGTTTGTTAGTTAGAGATAAGATCGTGTCCTACAAGGACCCTGTTGTAATCTCGGGTATAAATATCCCGGTAGTTTGTACGTAGAAACTCTCTCAATCAATCACACAAACAACCAAGTTCAATCTACTTTCGGCGCATCGCCAACCCTCGCAAGAGGTTAACTCCCGACGAGTTCTTGCTTCCCTAGAGCAGAGGTAAGAACTCGTACCCGACGATCTATATCGTCGGGGCTAGCGTGTCGCTTTAAGCACGTTAAGCCCTGGCGATGTGATCGTCGATTACCGTGTGTTAGCTAATCTTGACGCAGTTTTCTAATTCTGTCTCGCCAGCGGTTAACTCGTTTTAGGGTTTTCTGCCGACGACGATCGAATTAGCTTGCTCGTTTAGATTATCTAAGGCATCTACCATCCCCAAAAGCGATCGACGACTTGATTTTCTTTGTGTTAACTTTTGATCTACACTCTGAGTTGCTATCGACCTTAGTCGTGTTTTGAGGTTTAACCCAAAGCCTGTTTTCCGATCGTAATTAAGGATAGCGCCGGGGTTTCAGCCGGTCTTACGTAATGCATGTGATTAGCTATGTTTTTGCATGTGTTCGCCACTTATGCAGGTTGACTGGTGAATATAAATATGTCGGTTACAGGGTATTCTTAGGATTTCTCTGTGATTGGTATATTTATATTGGCCGATTGGCTTGTATAAGTTCGCACAAGAGTATTAGCTAGTGTATTTATCTTTATGCGACCCTCATCGGCCGATTCCAGTAACTTGCTATAAACACATTAACATGGGCCGATGAAATTAGATTTACTTTATCAGTTCTATCATATTATTACCGCAAGTAAGCCGATATAGCTTTGCCCTATCGGCCAGGCCTCCATGATGCAACATCGGCCCAGCGTTCTCTTCGGTCTTGACGGTGTGGTCCATACTGACTTGATTTTCTTTGTGTTAACTTTCGATCTACACTCTGAGTTGCTATCGACCTTAGTCGTGTTTCGAGGTTTAACCTAAAGCCTGTTTTCCGATCGTAATTAAGGATAGCGCCAGGGTTTCAGCCGGTCTTACCTAATGCATGTGATTAGCTATGTTTTTGCATGTGTTCGCGCCACTTATGCAGGTTGACTGGTGAATATAAATATGTCGGTTACAGGGTATTCTCAGGATTTCTTTGTGATTGGTATATTTATATTGGCCGATTGGCTTGTATAAGTTCGCACAAGAGTATTAGCTAGTGTATTTATCTTTATGCGACCCTCATCGGCCGATTCCAGTAACTTGCTATAAACACATTAACATGGGCCGATGAGATTAGATTTACTTTATCAGTTCTATCATATTATTACCGCAAGTAAGCCGATATAGCTTTGCCCTATCGGCCAGGCCTCCACGATGCAACATCGGCCTATCGGCCGATCGGCCATCGGTTCTCACATGGTTTACTTGTTTAATCTTGTTGATTGCAGATCAAATCAACTGGCATGCCCTACACGCACCTAAGCAAGCCATTGGATCTGCACTGGAGCTAAGCAAATCTCCCAGGCCGCCGTGGAAACGTGGAACCCGTTTTGTTGTGAGGCGGGTCTAAATTCTGCGCCAACACCATGGTAGCGAAAATATCCTTTCCTACCACGAGGCACTATATCGTTGTATTGGACAGACTTAGACGCCTAAACTACCATACAGGTAAATAGGTAGTTCCTATGAATTATCGCTAAGACTAATTCATACTACAATGGCCTACCTTAATGCAAGACTAAACCATGAACAACTTAATCAGCTATGGCTATCCCATAATAGCACATGTGGTCGTACTATAAACACAAGAGACTGACATTGAGTGAAGTCCTTAGCTATCTCAGGCATACACTCCTCCTATCGATACACAACTAAATTCCAAATGTGTACCAATTGCTACCCAAGACTTAAATATTCATTTTCTCATTTTAGCTCACAAATAACTACCCATTTTCTTTCAATGAGAGGTTATTTAAAACAAATAGTTCCAGAAATAATAAGATGCCTATAATGATAGTAATAGTTTGATCTAAGCATCGCTAAGCTATCATGGCGATAACTGACATAGATCAAGTTGCCGAAGGATAATAGTATTTAACGTATCCTAAGGTGCCAAATAATAAATGGAGTTTTTCAAATGGATACATGCAAGTTTTAGGTATAGCTATACTCATTTAAACTACCCATCTTTTTAATTGTAAACTAACCATGCATATTTGCAAACAATATTTTAAACCTTCAAAAATAGGATCAATATGATCAAAGGAAAAAGGGAAGGTTGGCTTGCCTTGCTCTTGTTCCACCCCTGGTCCAGCTATATAGTGCACTTCTTCGACGATGAACTGACCGTCGTCTAATCAAACACGTAAAATTTGAATTACATTCATGTGAAAGAAAATTTAATATGCTCTAAATTAAATGTTATTCTTAGGATGATGTGACCCTGTGTTAATTGAATTTTTAGTGCAAGAATTTCTATTTTATCAAGTTTCCATTCAAAGGTTATAAATTTTTAAAGTTGGAAAATAATTAATTATGGCCTATATACAAACTTTAAATATTAAGACATAAATCTCTAAAGTTCTGCTAGGTTTAGCATTTCCAAATGATAGAACATAAAAATATGAATCTAACAAAATTTAGTTTGAAATTTTTGGAGCTATTATGAATTTACTATGAATTTCCAAAGTCAAAGCTATTTTTTAGTTCAACAGAAAATACTTTACTCATTTACTCGGGATTTTACAAAAACAAAAGAGCTCGGGTCCACCAGTCAGCCTCTGCACATTTGCCCTGAGGCCCCTAGGGTTTTGGCGAATAGAACCCGTGGTCCTCGGCACGTGGACTAAGCGATTAATCAAAATAGTACTCGGGTTCTTATGCCTAATTACAACGGGGTCCTGTCCCCACCTGTAAGTGACTGCCCAACTTGATAAAATACCCCTGGAATTTTCTAACCGAGCACAGACTAGCCCTTAGCGCTGGTCCAGATAGAGCAGCGGTGTGGCGGCGAGTTTTGCGGCGATCTCGACGGCGATTGGTTAGGTTTCCAGCGAGGCGGCTATGGGGAGAAAGATGGAGGGCTCCAAGACGAAGCTCTCGATGTCCTCTATGCAAGCTATGGCGATCTAACTTGATGGCAGCAGCGGGAGGAGTGGCGGCCTGCTACGGCTTGCAAGAGCTTAGCACGTTCGCGACCTATTCCGTGCGTGCGCATGCATGCATGTGAGGCTAGGGATGTCCAGGAGGCTTACCCAAACGCGAGCGGTGCTCGGCTAAACCCCAAGTGCTCGGTTCGGTCCCGTTGGCGGCTCGGTTTGGCGGTCGCCATCAGCGGAGAGTTCCCGGTCCCGGCAAGCTAGGAGGAGTACAAGCATCGGTTAGAGACAGCATGGAGTTGCTCTCTACGAAAGGAATCGTGTTGAGACTTACCAGAGAGAGAGATAGAGCTAGAGGACGTCGGCGGCCGGAGATGAAGAAGATGGAAAGGATCTCCCGATTGAGGGCTCCTCAACTCGATTCCTCTGGGCTTCGGGATTGTCTTGAGGTGAAGAATACGCTGGCGAAGTGGCTCGGGCGGGTTGGAAGTCTTGGAGCTTGGCGACGATGACGACCCCCACGGCGGCGCTCGGAGTTCACCGATGACCCAAGTGGACGCGGCGCGCGTTCCCGGAGATTGGCTACACCAAATTGACAGGGCTTTGAGGGGTTAGCAACGACATCGAACAAGGACCTTGGAACACGATTTAACTCGGACCAGGACATACCCGATGAAGCGGGACGACGGAGGCGATCTCACCGGCGCCGGAGAGAACTTCTCTGCTACTCGAGATTGTGAATCAGTCGCCCTCGGTTTCTCCGCGAAAATGGAACACGGGTGAGAGGAAGAGGAGGTGCGTCGGCCGGTTGGTATTTATATGGCGGCCAGCAGTGAGGTGGCGGTGGAGTGATGATCGGCGCCGTCGACGCGTCTTGCGCGCCTGGCTGCCGGTGAAGCGGCGCTAGCTTGACGTGTACACACCTGAGTAGCTGACAAGCGGGTCCCACAGCGGTTTGGCCCCACCAGGCAGTGTACTGCTGTGTGTGTATCAAGGAGAAGGAGCTGGAAATGGCTAAGTCTAAGCTGATGGTTGAATTCCAACTTTGCCCTTGATTTAAAACATTTTCCAGGGACATTTAGGTAACATTCCTATTGGCAAAATGGTAATTTACTATTTATTATATGATTTGGTTAAATTTCCCAAACCAAAAAGTCTTTGATCAAATTTTAATAGATTGTCAAAGTGTGCTCCAGAGAGTCTGAAATTCTCAGATTTTGAGTTTAATTTCAAACTCTTTGTTTGAATAATTAATTAGGAAAATAGAAGCTAGCAAAACTTATAATTTCCTCCATACCCATGGGTCAAACCCATTGAGTTATTCCATCGTTTATAATGTTTTAGATTTTTATCTGGGTATTTAATTATCGGGTTCATTCATTCAAATAGCTACAATGCATATGCTTTAAAATAAACGGCTAGAAAAAGAAATTTTAAACACAGACTCAGAAAAAGAGGTTTTTAATTTCGACCACCATTCAATATTACATAGCCTTCTAAAAGGCCTTTGTGGTATGTTACACCAACGGTGCAAAATACATTCCTAGTTGCCCGAAAACACTTTTGATGGATTTCGAGCGGTTTCGTTTTCGACCAACACAAACATTCCGACCGGCCCACCGACTCCTGTGAATATTAATTTTCGCAAACAATGGTGCAAAACACATTCCTAGTTGCTCAAAAACACTTTTGATGGGTTTCGAGCGGTTTCGTTTTCGACCAACACAAACAATCCGACCGGCCCATCGACTCGTGAAAATATTAATTTTCGCAACCAATGGTGCAAAACAAATTCCTAGTTGCCCAAAAACACTTTTGATTGGTTTCGAGCGGTTTCGTTTTTGACCAACACAAACTTTCCGGCGGGCCTACCGACTCGTGTGAATATTAATTTTCGCAACCAATGGTGCAAAACACATCCTAGTTGCCCAAAAACACTTTTGATTGGTTTCGAGCGGTTTCGTTTTCTACCGACACAAACTTTCCAGCAGGCCTACCGACTTGTGTGAATATTAATTTTCGCAGCCAATGGTGCAGAACACATTCTTAGTTGCCCAAAAACACTTTTGATGGGTTTCGAGCGGTTTTGTTTTCGACCAACACAAACATTCTGACCGGTCCACCGACTCGTGAAAATATTAATTTTCGCAACCAATGGTGCAAAACAAATTCCTAGTTACCCAAAAACATTTTTGATTGGTTTTGAGCAGTTTCGTTTTTGCCCAACACAAACTTTCCGACGGGCCTACGGACTCGTGTGAATATTAATTTTCGCAACCAATGGTGCAAAACACATTCCTAGTTGCCCAAAAACACTTTTGATGGGTTTCGAGCGGTTTCGTTTTCGACCAACACAAACTTTTCGGTGGGCCTACCAACTCGTGTGAATATTAATTTTTGCAACCAATGGTGCAAAACACATCCTAGTTGCCCAAAAACACTTTTGATTGGTTTCGAGCGGTTTCATTTTTGTGGGGACACCCCAGGCTAAATATTATGTAAGTTCTTTGAAATGATAACGCGGAATATTTAGTTGGATGGGGTCTAATAATAATCAAGTAAAATGGTAACCATCCAACCTCATCGCTTCCCTATCAAGTCAAATAACATACATAGTATAAAACCTGAAGCGCCGAGTAGAGGGCATTGGGGATATTGCTGGGACTTTAGCATGCCAGTCAACTTCAGCCTGAGACATGCTCGTCAAACCACACGAAGATGGCGACCAGATGTGTTACACATCTCAGGAGACTTGACAAAATTCGCTAAAGCTCTACGACATCCCAAATGCTCAATACTCATACCAGTGTAGAACTAGATCCCAGGAAAAGCTCTAGTTCCACACTTTCATCTAAGCGATGAAAATCAGAATAATAGGGAGTTAACACAAATAAACCTTACTCTATATTTTAATTTAAATACTTAGGCCAAACGGCCAGATAATTACTGATCCGCGGAAGCTTGGCTACCCGAAACCACAAGCAGCCGACAAGGAGATAACCCTTTTGGATCC
The DNA here is from genome assembly GCA_008326285.1 of Oryza officinalis. Lineage (NCBI taxonomy): Eukaryota > Viridiplantae > Streptophyta > Magnoliopsida > Poales > Poaceae > Oryza > Oryza officinalis. Next base: position 26,193,820 of record BDMV01000001.1, on the reverse strand, counting down.
AGTCCTAGAAGAAACAACGATTTTCCCGAATCACTCAAAAGACTAAGCACACAACCTGCAAAATGGATATTCCAGTATAACAAGAGTCAGTACATTAAATGAGTTAATGTACCGGCAAGCACAAGACAATCCTAACATACTACATGCAAGGCATATAATCAAAGAATGGCTATATATGTAACTCAATTTTAGTGTAAAGCAAGTTTTGGTTCACAATTCTTTTCAAAAGAGTTGATGATTCAATTAATAAAGCATTAACATAGTTGAATCATAATATTTACTATATAGACATCTTAAATATACTCTTGTTACCCATACCGGCAACAAGTCATAATCTCATCAACATAACAACATTATCATAACTCAACCCAAGTTGCCATTTCAAATCCATAGTTCATAAAACATCATTTGAAAACATAAAACAAAATTAAAGTCTATACTCATGACACTTCACCAAGTCACTCGTGACCGTGAGCACGGCTAATCGATTAGTTTTTGAGAACTCTGCAGAGCTTGTACAGCTTTACCCACATGATATGATCACTCTAGATTGTTTTGTGTTTGCAAAGCACTACCACACTCTTCATGATGAATGTGATCTAGAGGTCATAACGTACCCTTTACATTACTTAACGCCTAACCTTGCATCAGCGACAACAAGTGTTAATCCGTCCAGGGAATGACCCGGAACCGTTAGGAGGCGGGCCCATGCCTTAACCTAACGCCATGGCAGCGAACACATCCGTTTCCCCACGAGGCACTTAACCGTTGAATTGGATAGACTTAGACACTCATACTGTGAGGCAGACTACCCGTCCCCTCACAGAACCGTTGGTGTAGAATTTCGACCCGCCTCATCGACAAAGCAGGTTCCACGTTTCCACGGCAGCCTGGGAGATCTGCTTAGCTCCAGTGCAGGTCCAATGGCTTGCCTAGGTGCGTGTAGGGCGTGCCAGTTGATTTGATCTGCAATCAACAAGAATAAACAAGTAAACCATGTTAGTAAACGATGGGCAATTGGCTGATAGGCTGATGTCGCATCGTGAGGACCTAGCCGATAGGGCAAGACTATATCGGCCTACCTGAGGTTATAATAAGAAAAGACTAATACATAGATCTGATCTCATCGGCCTTCATCAACATATTAATATTGATATGATGGCATCGGTCGATGAGGGATATGAGAGGTAAATACACTAGCTAATACTCTAGTGCAAACCTGTATGAACCAATCGGCCAATATAAATATACTGATCACAGATAAAGCCTTGAGAGTAGTCTATGATAAATACACTTATATTTGTCGATCCACTCATACAAGTGGCAAATACATATAAAAACATAAAGTAATCACATGTATTAGGTAAGACCGGCTGAAACCCCGGTGCTATCCTTAATTACGATCGAAAACAAGCTTTGAATTAGATCTCAAAACAGGACTAAGGTCGATAGCAACTCAAAGTGTAAATCGAGACTTAACGCAAAGAAAATCAAGCCGTCGATCGCTTTTGGGGACGGTAGATGCATTGAAGGATCTAGCTAAACATAATAATTAGACCACCATCGGCAACAAACCCTAAAACGAGTTCATCGCTAGCGAAGCATAATTAAGATGCTATATCAAGATCATCCAAGACATGATAAACGACGATCACATCATCAGGGCTTAACGTGTCTAAAGATACACGCTAGCCCCGACGATGTAGATCGTTGGGTACGAGTTCTTACCTCTGCTCTGGGGAAGCAAGAACTCGCCGGAAGCGAACCTCTTGCGAGGGTTGGCGATGTGCCGAAAGTATATTGAAACTTGATTGTTTGTTGAATTGATTGAGAGAGCTTTTATGTACAGACTACCGGGATATTTATACCCGTGATTACAACATTGTCCAGATAGGACACGATTCTATCTACAACTTAACAAACAAGTCCTTATGGTGGACTCTTGCCATAGATTAGGGCAAATCTACTCTAACTTCCTAATGAAAGAGATATGATTGCCTAAAACCGAGCCTTATCTCTATTTGGCAATCTCTTTAAAGCTTAACTTGAGCCCAAACCGAGCCCACGCTGCCTCCATCAGCCTCCTGCTTCCATCAGCCAATGGCCGCATTGAACCCGCATCGACCGATACGGTCCTTCTGCTAACACTCCGCCTGGTCCGATGCATCGCTGAGTCTGATACGGAACCTGGTCCGACTCCAGCTTGGTTCGATAGCGTAACCGATTCGACTAGCATTGCTCCTCCTTCTCTGCATCGGTTTTCTCTTTCCTCTCTTAGTAGATTACGAAAATCTACTGTTAACACATGCCCCCCAATTCCGCTTCATTATATAATGTGGCGGAATTAGCTCTGAAGAACCCATCGACTTCTTCGCTAGGGTTTGTCCAAAACCACGCAGATCCAGATTCGCAGCCTTCCGCCGTCGATTTCCTCGCGCAGTTCCTCATTAGCCTTTTACGCCCTTTGATTCCAGCGACTCCTCGGCATCCTCCGACATCGACTCCCTTAACGGCGACCTCCTCAACATTATCCATGGTATCCTTGCCGTTCTACGGCTCCGAGATCCCTGAGGTAAATCAATCTTTCTTCAAAGCTACATTTTCGTTTTCCCGCCGAGTCTTTTCAAACTAGGGTTTCTACTCTTGCCCCCCGAGTCATATGCCGTAGGTCTTCAAGAACCAAATCTTAATCCCCACAAATGACAAATCATATCGGTTCCTCCTGGGTCCCATGAGCAACTCTGACCCCACCTGGCTGATAAACGCGAAAACGAACAGAATCCCCTTCAAGCAAGCAAAACCTAATGTCTCCTCCTGGAAGCACACCTTCAGATCTTGGCCGTCGAAGCTCAATGGCTACAGGACTTGGTACAAGAGGATTGCCGCAGCCAAGCAAGTCCATTGGGATGAAATCGGGATCGGCCAGTGCATCGCCCTGTCTCTAGCCGATACCAAGAAAAACGAACCCCTCATGTCAGCAGCCACCTATTTCTGGTCCAGCACCCTGAATGCCTTCCTATTCTGGCAAGGTTCGATGACCCCAACATTAATAGATGTCAAGATGCTGACAAGATTGGATATCCTCTCTGAGATTAATCCCTTCAACCTCCTCATTAACAGCAGCCATAAGTTGAAAACTAAGAAAATTGGAGGCTGTCTGGGTACATATCTGAGCACATGGAACAAGGATCTGTCTCAGAGAGAGAACATGTGGCCTTTCTGACTCTGCGGTTAGAGAGATTCATCTTCTGTGGATCAACCTGCGGCCCTACTTTGAACTGCCAACATCTAGCTCAAGCCCTGGTTAAAAAGAAGCAATTTCCTCTTGGCCGATACCTCCTTGGGGTAGTCTATCGGCTACTTTACTCTGCCACTCAAGATCTGATGTTGAATCGGACAGTGGCACATGGAGGTCCATGGTGGTTTATCCAGCTCTGGCTAACTATCTACACCAACACCATGGTCGATCGGCCTCCATTATCAGACTCGGTCTTCCCATCGGACTACAGTGACAATAAAAATCCCTCATCTAGGAGATGTATGTCCTTTGGAGAAGCTGCTTCAGTCTATCCTGGAGCTGATCAATCGGCCGAAGAAATGTCCACCTGGTTCGTCCGATTCTACACCGGCCCTCCATCAGTCAAGATGGACATGTTTGTTTATCCCTCGGATTCTGAATTTGAGCTCCCTGCCGATCTGACCTTGGGCCAGCTGAATGATGATATGGTCTCAAGAGAGGTTTTCATGATTGGCGTTACTCCATGCCTGCTCCCAGTAGGCATATTTCAAGGCAGAAGCACCAGCCTGTCATATGAGTTTTATAACCCCATGGTGGCTGCCAAACAATGTGGACTTGGACAGCTTCCTGTTAGCCTACACTTTCATCAGCTCCTAGAGAGCAGGGGCATGGTCTCTCGACCCTGGTCATGAGCAAAGTCTTGGAGACCAGAATCCCAAACTTGGGGGATTGTGACCGATTGTGGTTGAGTGCCTTCATCCATATCAACTTCCAATCATGGTGGTAGGAGTGGGCTACTCACATCTTCCATCAATCGGCCAGATACTACCTGACAGAGCTTCTTGACAATATCAGTCCTCAGCTCCCTGACGCTCCAATTCCATCCGTCAGCAACAGTGGGCAGAAGATAACTTATGCTCTAGTCCTGGCTTCGTCAGGCAAATCTGTTATGCAGTCAACTATCGGCCTTACTGCTCCAAAGATATCAACACTGCTTCAAGGGCCGATAGTCAAAGAAACTATAAAGAGGAAAGTGCCGGCCAGAGATAAAGCTCAGAAGCCTATCAAAAAGTCTAAAACTGACGACCAGGCCGACCTCGACAAGCTGGACCCCTCCGTAGAAGAATTCCTGGACGATCAAGTAATGGAGGAAGAGGTCGATGCGGCAGCTGCCGATATACCTGAAGACCAACATCCATCGGCCAGTACTGCTGAAGAGCCATCGGCCGATAAGCCAACTGGAGATCCATTGGCCACAACCACTGCAGATCCACCAGCCGATGACCCAGCTGACGCTGCCCAAACCAAGAGAACAAGACATGCAGTCCGCAAGGTTAATATAATCTTCCTCTTGAATTTATGCAATTTCCCTTTCGCTGGTCTATTATAACTTGATCTTCTCTTCAGGCCATTGCATCGTCTTTGCTCAAGGAGAGAACTCAATCGGTCCCACTACCCAGGACGAAGAAGGCCACTTTGAAAAAATGCGAACAGGCCAAGGTCCGATTGAGAACACCATCTCCTTCTCCACCACCCTCTCCGATTGCTTCGGTAGGAGTTGATCTTCTTGCCTTCATCTTTCTGAAAATGTGTACCTAATTATCGCATTCTTGCTTTTCTCCAGCCCCAAGCTCCATCGCCCATACCACATCGGCTAGCCCCTTCGCCTGTCGTTTCAGAACAACAGAAGAGGCCGATGCAACCACAGCCGATGCCCCATCATAGGTAAACCAGACCCTTTGAGTCTCTTGCCGATTTTGGCTTGACTGAATTAACCATGTCTTATTTTGACGATTGCAGACTTTAGCCGATATGTTCGCTTTCGACATCGGCCAATTTCTTGATGACGAAGACAAGGAGCCACCCAGCATAGCCAAGCCATCGATCTCTGAAGAACTAAAAAGCCAGCTGTCTGACATTGCCAATCGGCTGGAATCATCCTTAGAGTCGTTGGTGGAGAATTGTAATCCAATCAGGAGTAGGGTGCAAGAAATTCAAGATCAACTGCCTGAAGACCTAATGGAGATCCTGACGCCAGCCATCTTCTTGGAGTAGTACCACTTCAAGCTTCACAGGGCCAAAGAGAGAATTGTAGAGAGGTGGGAGCGCGAAGGCTTGGAATCGGCCTTAACTGCCAGCAAAGCTCAAGTTAACTCTGACAAGACTAAGCTGGATGAGCTGGTTGTTGAGCCGATCGCCTTGAACAAAAAGCTTGAAGAACTCTGCCGCCTTTAAGCAGACCTGCTGTTGAAGCTAGAGGCAACTCGCGCAGAAATCCAAAAAGTTGAAGTTAAGATAGCTGCATCTCCAAAGGCCATAGAAGACCGCAAAGCTGAAGGCATCGGCCAAATATCTTGCAACCCTGAGTAAGTCTTTGAAACCAATCCCAGGGTCGTCGGCCGATGATGCTCAGTCAATAGACAACATCGATCAAATCTGTCGCAAGGCCATTGCAGCTATCCAAAACTTCATAGCCTGTTGTAATATACTTCTTATCTTCTCCTTGTAAAAAGGTAACTTTGTGTTTTGATTAATATATTAATATATATCTCATTGGCTAATCAACCGACTATGATCTGAAAAATCCATGCGATATAATCCATCCGATAAACTTGAAGAATTGCTGAGTATATATATGCCCCCCAAATTTTGGAAGATGAGGACTCATGTTGTAAAATTTGAACTAAGGGCGATAGTGTATATCGGCCATCTAAAGGCGATGCATAACACATCAGCTATTATCATAAATCGGCTGGCAAGCCGATCATGAGTCGATCCATACGCTTGGGTAATATTTCTTTAAGTATTTGCCATTAAGAGCTCTGCCATAAACTTCTTCGTCTAATCCTTTTAATAGATAGGCATTGCGAGGAACACATCGATGAATCTGAAAAGGACCTTCCCAATTAGGTGACCACTTGCCGAATTTGTTGTCTTTGGAACCAATCGACAGTATTAATTTCCAAACAAGATCCCCTTCCTCGAATGATTTGGCTACAACTTTCTTGTTATAATGACGAACAACTCGATCTTTATCTCTTTTGATTTTTTCCAAAGCCCGTAATCGGACATGTGCCAAATCATCCAACTCATCGACCATGAGATTGTGATACTCATCGGCAACGCAATCCTTCTTGAGCCGATGTTGATCTCCCACGGCAGCACAGCTTCATGTCCATAAACCAGCTGATAAGGCGGCACTTGAGTTGCACCATGGCAAGCCATCCGATACGCCCAAAGGGAATCGGCCAGCGTTGTATGCCACCGTCTTGGCTGTTCATCAATCTTCCTCTTGATCAACTTGATTAAAGTCTTGTTAGAAGCTTCTGCCTGTCCGTTAGCTTGCGCATAATATGGTGAAGAATTCAACAGCTTGATGCTCATGCTGTCAGCAAACTCAACAAACTCATCGGACACGAAGATTGATCCCTGATCTATAGTCAATGTTTGTGGAAGTCCAAACTGATATATAATATGCTCCTTAACAAATTGAATGGCATCCTTGGAATCAACCTTCTTAAGAGGGATGGCCTCAACCCACTTTGTGAAGTCGTCTGTAGCCATTAAAATATACTTGTGTCCTTTACTTGATGGTGGATTAATCTGTCCGATCATGTCTATACCCCATCCTCGAAACGGCCATGGCTTTATGATTGGATGCATAGCCGATGCCGGTGCTCTCTGAATTGCTCCAAACTTTTGGCAATCTTGACACCCCTTATAGTACTTGAAACAATCCTCTAGCATTGTCGGCCAAAAATATCCAACGCGCTTCAAAAGCCATCTCATTTTATGGGCCGATTGATGTGTTCCACAAATTCCTTCGTGAACCTCGCTCATAACAACTTTGGCTTCCTCTAAACTCAAACACCTGAGCAAGACACCATCAATCGTCCGATAGTATAGGTCATCATCTAGCAAGACATAATGTAGGACTTTATACTTTATCTTTCATTATGCCGATTGAGAAGGATTTCTCAAATACTCGATGATAGCGAACCTCCAATCATCGGCGTCCACAGCAGCAATTTGAACCTCAACATCTTTCGCCATCGGCCTGTATCCTGATGCCCCCTGAGCTAAGTCATTGGCCTCGAAGTTTTGCTTCCTAGATATATGCCTCATCGTCACAATCTTGAAAGCTTGTAGCAACTCCTTGCACTCTTCATTGTAAACCCTGAGAATATCATTCCTACACTCATACTCCCCAGAAAGCTGATTAATCACCAACTGTGAATCGCCAATAATTTCTACGGAATCGGCCTCGACCTCTTGTAACAACTGTAAACCCTTAAGAACAGCTTCGTATTCTGCTTGGTTATTAGTATAATAGGGCTTGATGGTAAATGCAAACTCGAAGCTTACCCCCAGAGGGGATATGATGACTAGGCCGATACCACATCCATGTCTGCAAACAGATCCATCAAAATACAGTGTCCATGGCACAATATCTGAATATGTGACTGAATCATCTTGATGTTGAACAATGAAATCGGCCAGGGCTTGTCCTTTGATCGCTTTGGCCGATTCATACTTGAGGTCAAACTATGACAAGGAAAAAATCCACTTCCCAATTCTCCCTTTTAACACAGGGGCCGATACCATGTATTTCATCACATCGGCCTTACTTACCACAATGCACTCATTGGAAAGTAAATAATGCCTCAATTTAGTACATGAAAAGTATAAGCATAGACATAACTTCTCCACTGGCGTGTACCTTGTTTCAGCATCTAACAATCTTCTGCTGAGATAGAAAATAGCTCGTTCCTTGCCATCAATTTCCTGAACCAAAACAGAGCCGATAGACCTCTCATCAGCCAATAGGTACAACCTGAATGGAACTCCCTTTTGTGGAGGAATTAGAACTGGTGGGGAACTCAAATATTTCTTGATAACGTCCAATGCCTTTTGCTGCTTATCACCCCATATAAACTCTTGATCGTCCTTCATCTTCAATAATGGAGTGAATGACAGGTTTGATATGAAGCGCCGGACAAAGTTGATCTTCTCAATCAGAGATTGTAACTTGGTCTTGTTGTCTGGAGGCTTGATCTTCTTTATAGCATCAATGTTCTTCTGTGTAATCTCAATTCCTCTCTCGTGGACCAAGAAATCCAAAAACTGACCGGCCGATACGCCAAAGGCACACTTGTTAGGGTTCATCTTTAAACCATGTTTTCTTGCTCTTTCTAGTACCTTGCGTAAATTGGCCAAGTGCTCGTCGTACTCTTTCGACTTCACGACGACATCGTCAATGTAAACCTCAATCAAAGAGCCGATAAGATCGTGAAAGATATAATTCATCGCCCTCTGATAGGTGGCTCCAGCATTTTTTTAGACCAAATGTCATGACGACCCACTCATATAAGCCGATTGCCCCCGAACACCTAAAGGCTGTCTTGTGAATATCTTCCTCAGCCATGAAAATTTGTTTATAGCCTGCGTTTCCATCCATAAAGCTGATGATCTTGTGTCCAGATGCAGCATCAACTAGCAAATCGGCCAACGGCATAGGGTACTCATCTTTTGGGGTTGCTTTGTTTAGATCTCTGAAATCAATACACACCCTGAGCTTGCCGTTTTTCTTCAATACCGGAACTATATTAGAAACCCACTCCGCGTATCGGCAGGGTCTAATAAAGTTGGCGTCGTAAAGCCTTGTGATCTCTGCCTTGATGGCTTCATGCATATCGGCCTTAAATCTCCTGGGAGCTTGTTTAAATGGCCGATAGCCTGGTTTTATAGGTAACCGATGTTCTACAATCGATCGGCTTAATCCTGGCATCTCATGATATTCCCATGCAAAACAATCCATAAATTCTTTCAAAAGATTTACCAATTTATTCTTATAATCCCTTGGTAGGTTAGCACTTACCTATGTCAACTTCTTCAAGTTCATCGGCCAACGTAAAGCCTTGTCCCAATTTTCCATCTAATTCATCCACCTCATCATCTGTGTAGGGACTAACTTGTTCATCTTGGCTAGTGGATGTTACACCTTTGTTAAAGTAACTGCTTGTCTTGATCTTCGATCGGCTCAATGTCGCAGTCAGTTACCTTTAAGAAATAGGCCTCCCAAACTCGTCCGAACAGACAATCGATTCCTTCCATCTCCCATACTGCAAGATCGACATTGGCCACATGTACTGATCTATCGGCCTGCACGATCTCGACCTGGTCCCCTTGCCATTGAATGAGGCATTGATGCATTGTTGAAGGGACGCAACAATTTGCGTGGATCCAATCTCGTCCCAACAACAGGCTGTAGGAACCCTTTCCATCAAAGACAAAAAAGGTGGTTGGGATTGTCTTGTTGCCCACTGTGAGCTCCACGTTCAACACCCCTTTTGCCTCAGACGCGTTGCCACAAAAATCCTTTAGCACCATATTAGTCTTGATGAGGTCCTCAGGTACTTTTCCAAGCTTCCTGAAAGCTGTATATGGCATTAAGTTTACTGTCGCGCCGCCATCGACCAGCATCTTCGTCATCGGCCACCCATTGACGAATCCCTTGATGTACAACGGCCGGAGGTGCCTGTAGCTGGTGTCGGCTGGCTTGTCGAACACGGCTTGCTCTGGTGACAACTGTAGCTTAGCCGAAGATTGCTCTATCTCATCGTCGGCTACTGCTTCATCGGTCATCTGTATACTATACTCTGCTGGCAACAGGAAAACCATATTAACAGAAGCCGATGCTATGCTTTTACTTTTCGCAGACGCAAGAGCTTGAGTTGACTTTGTGGCACCCTCATCGGCCTTGACCACTGTAGATTTTATCTTCCACTCTTTTCTGGTCTTGGTAGGCCGATGGGTGATCGTCGCCTGCTGCTCCTGAATCTTTTCTTTTTGCCTTAGCCTCTGAACCCGTCGTTTTTGCATCTTGTTAAATACGTCATTCGGGCACCACTGAGGGTTCTGGACTTGCTCGTCGTCTTTAGTCTAACGATTGTGGTGCATTGGCCCTAGCCTTTTATGTACAGATTTCCTCTGCTTGATTGGCCGATGCGCTTGTCTACTTGAGCTGCCCTGGTAGGATTCTTCCACATCGTTGCATGTAGGACACTCTTGTATTGTTGGCAACCTCATCCCTTTATTCCAACAGAACCGAAAAAACTCGCACTCCCAATGGGGATCATAGGATTTGTCTTGGTCAGCATAGTCTTGTGCTTGTTCTTCACGCCTCCCTGGTATTTCTTGGTGAGGCCTTCTGAGGTCTGATGAGGTCGCTTGTTGGTCCGATAGGCATTGCTATCAGCCCTGTCTGCCCGCACCATGTTGACTGGAAACGGGTGTCCTTCTATCTTCATCGGCCGTTTGGCTTCATCAAACTTGATCCTGCCCTGTTCGATGGCCGATTGTATTTGTTATCGGAAGATTTTGCACTCGTTCGTATGATGAGAGTATGTGTTGTGCCACTTGCAATATCTCCTCTTCTTTATTTCTTCGGCCGATGGCAACACATGACCTACTAGCAATTGTATTTGTTTCTCCTGCAGCAGTAGATCAAATATCTTATCGGCCTTATTGATGTCAAAGTCAAACTTGTCTTCTTTGTCGCCCTTCTTGGCCCATTGGCATGTCGTCGACTTCTTCATCCGGGCCCACTCGGCTAGATCGACCTCGGCATCGCCATCTTCATCTTCGTCAGAGGCGTATTGATAGACACTGTTAATCTTCCTTGCAAACTTTTTTGCATCCTGGAACCTTTATTCATGGGCCGATACTCTCTGTGCTAGCTGGGCTAGACTTTCAAACTCCTGTGCAGAGAACCTTTCTCGTATCAGCCCCAGTAACCCCTGGAACGCCAAATCGGCCAGTTGAGAATCGGTCAAGCTGAGGCTGTAGCACCTGTTCCTTATGTCCCTGAATCGTTGGATGTATTCTGGGACCGATTCGTCAACCCTCTGCCTGATGGCGGTGAGATCGGACAGCTTCATCTCTTGTACACCGTTAAAGAAATATCTATGAAACTGTTTCTCCAAGTCAACCCATCCTCTGATGGCATTGCAGGGTAGAGAGGAAAACCACGTGAATGCTGACCCTGACAAGGACAGAGGGAAAAATCTCACCCTCAACGCCTCCACGGCCGATACCTCACCACTCTGAGCTAGAAATCGGCTGATATGTTCATAGGTGGAGACATTATCCTACCCCGAAAACTTGGAGAAGTCAGGGATCTTGTATCGGCCAGGCAGTGGCACTCTGTCGAACTCCTCTAGGTATGGGTGCCGATACACGGTTGCACTCTCCTTGGGCTTCAAGCCAAATTGATCACACATCACTTCGGCTATCATATCGACCCAGTGCCCTTGAGTGAATCCTGTGGGCTGGTGTGGAAGCTCTTGTTGGTAAGGCTGCTAAAAATCTTCCGGCCGATATTGCCTAGGGGACTATGGCTGAAAGTGATGATTTAAGTTTGCTGCATCATACTGCCCTGTAGCGTACAGCTGGTAGCCTTGCGGCGCGTTGTAGGCAGCTGCTTGTGAAGGGTTGCTTGGTATAGAATATTGGGCTTGCCTGGCCGATGGTGGATTAGCAGAGACTTGTTGTACTGGCTTAGCCATCGGCTGCTGCAAGGCTGTTGTTGCTTGTTTTCCCCTCGTCCACTACGCGAATTGATCCTCCGTGATGTGCTGGGGGCTTCCTCCCGCTTGCTTGGTCAGTACCAACGGCATGGTTTGTACTGGCTGGGCCGATGGAGGTAGGATCGGCGCCGTCGGCTGTGGAGCCGTACTCAGATCTGTCCTCAAGGTCCGATATGCAGGGAATTTGTTGTCAGGCAAGAAAATCGGTCCTTGAGGCTTGTACTGATGAATGGAACCGTCTAGTATTGATTTCACTATATTGGTCAATGTGTTCACCAGGATTCCAGATTGGTTGACTAACGCAGAGTGAACCGCGGAGTCGATGTGTCCTGTAGCGTCGGCGCGGCACTGCGAGTATCCTCTTCAGTCTTGACAGCTTGGTCGTGTGCCGCTGCCGACATGCTAGCTCCGTCCCCAGGGCTCGGCATTATCACCTTAGTTTTCTGGATGAGGGTGCCTTGCCGAGTCCTGGAGTACGTTTGCAGGTACATGTTCTAGAATTGCTCGACCAGCTTGTTCATGTCAGCTTTCCGCTCCTCGTTGAGCTGATCGGCGGTCACCGAGATGACATTGTCTTCTGAGATTTCGCTCTGCTTCGACATCTTGAAGTGAGCTTGTTGCCGGTGCGAAGATTGTGTTCTTAGTCCCACTGGGCGTGCCAAAAGCGTGTTGGCATAGAATTTCGACCCGCCTCACCGACAAAGCAGGTTCCACGTTTCCACGGCGGCCTGGGAGATCTGCTTAGCTCCAATGCAGGTCCAATGGCTTGCCTAGGTGCATGTAGGGCGTGCCAGTTGATTTGATCTGCAATCAACAAGAATAAACAAGTAAACCATGTTAGTAAACGATAGGCGATCGGCTGATAGGCCGATGTCGCATCGTGAGGGCCTAGCCGATAGGGCAAGACTATATTGGCCTACTTGAGGTTATAATAAGATAATACTAATATATAGATCTGATCTCATCAGCCTTCATCAACATATTAATATTGATATGATGGCGTCGGCCGATGAGGGATATGAGAGGTAAATACACTAGCTAATACTCTAGTGCACACCTGTATGAACCAATCAGCCAATATAAATATACTGATCACAGATAAACCCTTGAGAGTAGTCTATGATAAATACACTTATATTTGTCGATCCACTCATACAAGTGGTAAATATATATAAAAATATAAAGTAATCACATGTATTAGGTAAGACCGGCTGAAACCTCGGTGCTATCCTTAATTACGATCGAAAACAAGCTTTGAATTAGATCTCAAAACAGGACTAAGGTCGATAGCAACTCAAAGTGTGAATCGAGACTTAACGCAAAGAAAATCAAGCCGTCGATCGCTTTTGGGGATGGTAGATGCATTGAAGGATCGAGCTAAACATAATAATTAGACCACCGTCAGCAACAAACCCTAAAACGAGTTCATCGCTGGCGAAGCATAATTAAGATGCTATATCAAGATCATCCAAGAGATGATAAACGGCGATCACATCATCAGGGCTTAACGTGTCTAAAGCGACACGCTAGCCCCGATGATGTAGATCGTCGGATACGAGTTCTTACCTCTGCTCTGGGGAAGCAAGAACTCGTCGGAAGCTAACCTCTTGCGAGGGTTGGCGATGCGCCGAAAGTATATTGAAACTTGATTGTTTGTTGAATTGATTGAGGGAGCTTTTATGTACAGACTACCGGGATATTTATACCCGTGATTACAACATTGTCCAGATAGGGCACGATTTTATCTACAACTTAACAAACAAGTCCTTATGGTGGACTCTTGCCATAGATTAGATCAAATCTACTCTAACTTCCTAATGAAAGAGATATGATTGCCTAAAACCGAGCCTTATCTCTATTTGGCAATCTCTTTGAAGCTTAACTCGAGCCCAAACCGAGCCCACGCTGCCTCCATCAGCCTCCTGCTTCCATCAGCCAATGGCCGCATTGAACCCGCATCGGTCGATACGGTCCTTCTGCTAACACTCCGCCTGGTCCGATGCATCGCTGAGTCCGATACGGAACCTGGTCCGACTCCAGCTTGGTTCGATAGCGTAACTGATTTGACTAGCATTGCTCCTCCTTCTCTGCATCGGTTTTCTCTTTCCTCTCCGAGTAGATTACGAAAATCTGCTGTTAACAAACACAGACAACTAGTCTTGTTGCTAGCATTATAATCAACACACACATCGGTAGTTCCTATGAATTATCGCTCAAACTAATTCATTCTACTCCGGCATACCAATATGCAAGGTTAGACTTCAAGCAACTTAATTAGCTAAGGCCACCCCATAATAGCACATATGGATGTACGATATACTTAAGTTGGTGACACGAAGTTCAGTCCTTAATTAACTCAGGCGAACACTCCCCCTATCGGTATGCAACTTCCACCATATGCACACCACTTATCGCCCAAGTCCAAAATCATTTTACTCACACTTTAGTTCACAAATACTTAACATTTTCATTTCAAATCCAGTATTAACCAAATTCTCAAATTCCCATTTATAAATCCACAAGAGTGAGTATTTTGCTTAAATCTAAACATGGCTAAGCAAATGGCATATATAAATGCATTTAGAGACTTCATTGAGCATTTGTAAAATAACCAAATCCATCCTATGGTTACAAATGAAAGGTAACAACATAACAAGGTAGATTATGCAGCAATAAGGTCAAAGCTACTATTTATTAAGTTTCAAATATCTTTTTTAATCAAATAATATGCAGTTTCGCAAACAACACTTTTCATCTCCCAAATCATGGGTTTCAATGTGATCAAAGGAGAGGAGAGGTATAACTTGCCTTGATCTTGAACAAAGTGAATATCACCTAAATCACTCTTTCACCGTCAATGCGAATTATCTATACAAATGACACGATATGCATATAAATACCAAATTATGCGAAAAATACAAAATGCTCTAAAATGCATGATTTGTGAACAGTGGATAGGTTCTGACCTAAGATGGATTTAGGTGAAAGAATTCCTATTTTATCTCTTTTTATTTATGAGATATGAATTTTCTAGGTTTGATATATAGTAGTAGTTACTAATGTATAGTAGTGAATCATTTTTAATATATGATTTTGATTAAATTGACCTTACTGGAATGCAGGGGATTAGTTTCATAATTTTTAAAGCTAGTATGAATTTTCTATAAATTTTGGAAATTAACTTGCATTTGTGGTGGTCATTTTACAATATAAATTAGTAGCACTATTTCGTACAGAAAGTATGAAATATTATATTTTTAAATTAAAGTTCATACTTTTTGATTCTACAGAAATTTGGTTCACTCCAATTGGAGTACAAATGAATTTTCTACAAATTCTACAAGCTCTATGTTAGCTAGTTCTTATTTGTAATTTTAGAAATAATTTCATATTGTGAGCAGAGGATTTTATTCTACAATATTAAAGTTCACAATTTTATGAACCTACTGGAGTTGGTTTCACCTCAAAATGAGCTATATTTGATTTTATATGAATTTCACAAGTTTGAGCAAATTTTTAGTTGAAAAGATATTGATCTAACCTTTTTCTATTTTATTTTCCAAAATACAATTCATTGGGTCCACAGGTCAGCCTCTGTCAATATGCAGAAAAGCCCCTAGGGTTTCCAGGAATCAACCCGAGCTCCTTAAGCACGTGCTATAACCATTTCCATTAAGAGTCCTCGAGGTTTTCAGTTATTACTAATAAGTCCATGGTCCCATCTGTCAGTCTAGGTATCTTTACAAATTGAACCTTGCGAGTTTTAAACCTTTACTAAGCCAAGTCCTTAGCGCTAACTATGTGGGGTCCACTCGTCAGCGGCTCGATGGATGAGGAGGCAGGACAGCGACGCGCGGCGAACTTCTCACCGACGGCAACGGCGAACGGCGGCCGATCTCGGCGGGCAACTAAAAGAGAAAACGTAGAGGACATCAAGATGAAGCCGTCGGTGGTCTTCCTGCAAGCCGCGGTGGTCGGAATCGACGGCGACGACGGCGCAGGCGACGGCAACTCTCGGCATGCATGTGCATGTCGAGCTACGGCTCGATCCCGTGTAAGTGGATGCATGCATGCGCGTCTAAGAGGTTCCAGGAGGCTTACCGAAGGGCGCGTGAAGGTCGGCGAAGCCCGGACAGTGGCGGCGATGGAGAAGGAGGTCCGGCGACGGTGTAGACTCCCAGCTTCACGGCGTCAGCTCACTCCGGTCAATGATCTGCTAGAAGGAGACATCCGCGAGGTCACTAGGGTTCCTAGGATGACTCATGCGCAAGGAATCGCAACGGAGCTCACCGGAGAAGAAGGGCTTGAGGATGGAGCCCGGCGGTCGGAGTTTAGGAAGAAACGGCCGATCTCCGAGTTCACGGCCTCGTGGTTCAATTCCTTCGGTCGGCGACTCCCCGAGGTCGAGATGAAGACGGTGGTGCGATGGTTTGGCCTGATCTGGTCGGAACTGGCCGGGCGACGATGATGTGGTAGCGGCGGCGCTCTGGAGCTTACATGGGCACGACGGCATTCTGGTGTCACAGCTGCACAACACGGGATGAGGTCAGAGGGGATGGGACCGGCATTGATGGGAGAGTACAGAGTACAAGAAGGAGAGAGATGACCGTGGCGCAGAGGCGGTGGCGACGATCGTCGTCTCCACGGCCGGCATCAATGGTGAGGGTGACAGAGAGGCTGAGGACTTCCTCCCTCGGTTGGATCGGCACTGGGACGGAGAGATCGATCATGCGACGCGGCTGGGAGATAAAACGGGCGAGCTTGGCGGCGGACACGTCTCGGCCACGCGTCGAGCACGCCGGCGCCGCTCTCTCTCGCTCTCTCCCTCTCTCTGCTGGTTTTAAGCGGTGGAGCAAGATGCACAGAGATGGAGCTACCTCATGTCACTGCCATGTGGGCCCAGGGTTGATGCAAACACAGGCAAAGTGAGAGAAATGGGTAGATTTACTGGTGGACTACTGTACAGACAATTTACAAAGGATTTTCATATATATTTCTTCCTCCCATTTTTATACTTCTACCATTTAATTTTTGTGCATGATAAATTAATGTGGATTTTTGTGGAGACAGATAAAAATACCTAGATTCCATTTTCTTTGGTTTCACACAAAAATAATCTATATTTTAATCTCAGTAAAATAGAGAAATTTAGTTCAGCTGAAATTGATTTGAATTTTTAGAAGGTCAAAACCTATGAAATAAAATCTGGAAAAATTATATTAATTCATGATAAATAGATTAGTATTTGAATAAATTATATCCTCTATATATTTTTATATGATAAAATACACATATGAGAGGTATGTTCGTTTTACCGATTAGGGTTTTGAATTAATCCATAGTTTGACTATTTTGACCTAATTATTTGGGGTATCAAATGTACTTATTAAATTACACCAAAATTCCAGTGAGATGTATATATTGAATAATACCTACATGAATTTCCCCATGATTTTATATCACACCAATTATTTTTAAATAATCAATGAGTGCATCTAGCTTAAAGTATTCTTATTTTAAATACATATTTAAATGGTTGTAAAATTATATTTTGATTTGTATTTAACCAGAGATGATGTTGTTAGGCTTTACTTTTATTTCACCATGTTCAAACTCACAAACTCCGTAGGTACTAGTGTGTATATATTTGAGTTGAACTAATAACACTTATGGTGGTGGTAATTAGTATAATACTTTTATTATTTATATAAATATAAATTAACAGGGATTCCTACTTGTGTTGCTAAAAATGTTTTACATAACAAATTAATTTGAGAAGGAAGAAATTTTAGATCATTTGCAACTCAATACATAACCACTAGCTAGTTTAAACCTTACCTAGGTTATATATTTCGAAAAATTTTGGTCGTTAACTCGAAAACATATTTTATTTATTTAACTGAGGTCAAAATTCGAAATTCAAATTTTTGGTATGTTACAGTTTTCTACCAACACAAATTTTCCGGTGTGCCTACCGACTCGTGTGAATATTAATTTTCGCAACCAATGGTGTAAAAAACATTCCTAGTTACCCATAAACACTTTTGATGGGTTTCGAGCGGTTTCGTTTTCAACCAACACAAACATTCCGACCGGCCCACCGACTCATGAAAATATTAATTTTCGCAACCAATGGTGCAAAACACATTCCTAGTTGCCCAAAAACACTTTTAATTGGTTTCGAGCGGTTTCGTTTTCGACCAACAAAAAATTTCCAAGGGAACCAATGGTGCAAAACAAATTCCTATTTGCCCAAAAACACTTTTGATCGGTTTCGAGCGTCTTTGTTTTTGACCAACACAAACATTCCGACCGGCCCACCGACTCGTGTGAATATTAACTTTCGCAACCAATGGTGCAAAACACATTCCTAGTCGCCCAAAAACAATTTTGATGGGTTTCAAGTGGTTTCGTTATCGACCAACACAAACATTCCGACCGGCCCACCAACTTGTGTGAATATTAACTTTCGCAACCAATGGTGCAAAACACATTCTTAGTTGCCCAAAAACAATTTTGATGGGTTTCGAGCGTCTTTGTTTTCGGCCAACACAAACATTCCGACCGGCCCACGGACTCGTGAAAATATTAATTTTCGCAACCAATGATGCAAAACAAATTCCTAGTTGCCCAAAAATACTTTTGATTGGTTTCGAGCGGTTTCGTTTTCGACCAACACAAACATTCCAGCGGGCCTTCCGACTCGTGTGAATATTAATTTTCACAACCAATGGTGCAAACACATTCCTAGTTGCCCAAAAACACTTTGATGGGTTTCGAGCGGTTTCGTTTTCGACCAACACAAAATTTCGGACCGGCCCATCGACTCGTGTGAATATTAATTTTCGCAACCAATGGTGCAAAACAAATTCCTAGTTGCCCAAAAACACTTTTGATGGGTTTGAGCAGTTTTGTTTTCGACCAACACAAACATTCCGACCGGCATACCGACTCGTGTGAATATTAACTTTCGCAACCAATGATGCAAAACACATTCCTAGTTGCCCAAAAACACTTTTGATGGGTTTCGAGCGTGTTTGTTTTCGGCCAACACAAACATTCCGACCGGCATACCGACTCGTGTGAATATTAACTTTCGCAACCAATGATGCAAAACACATTCCTAGTTGCCCAAAAACACTTTTGATGGGTTTCGCCCACTGACTCGTGAAAATATTAAATTTCACAACCAATGGTGCAAAACAAATTCCTAGTTGCCCAAAAACACTTTTGATTAGTTTCGAGCGGTTTCGTTTTCGACCAACACAAACATTCCGGTGGGCCTACCGACTCGTGTGAATATTAATTTTCACAACCAATGCTGCAAAACACATTCCTAGTTGCCCAAAAACACTTTTGATGGGTTTCGAGCATCTTTGTTTTCAACCAACACAAACATTCTGACCGGCCCACCGACCAGTGAAAATATTAATTTTTGCAACCAATGGTGCAAAACAAATTCCTTGTTGCCCAAAAACACTTTTGACTGGTTTCGAGCGGTTTCGTTTTCGACCAACACAAACATTCCGACCGGGCCACCGACTCGTGAAAATATAAATTTTCGCAACCAATGGTGCAAAACAAATTCCTAGTTGCCCAAAAACACTTTTGATTGGTTTCGAGCGGTTTCGTTTTCGACCAACACAAACATTCCAGCGGGCCTTCCGACTCGTGTGAATATTAATTTTCACAACCAATGATGCAAACACATTCCTAGTTGCCCAAAAACACTTTGATGGGTTTCGAGCGGTTTCGTTTTCGACCAACACAAAATTTCAGACCGGCCCACCGACTCGTGTGAATTTAATTTTCCGAACGAATGCTGCAAAACTCATACTAGTTGCCCAAAAACACTTTTGATTGGTTTCGAGCGGTTTCGTTTTCTACCAACGCAAACTTTCCGGCGGGCCTACCGACTCGTGTGAATATTAATTTAACCAATGGTGTAAAACACATTCTTAGTTACCCATAAACACTTTTGATGGGTTTCGAGCGGTTTCGTTTTCGACCAACACAAACATTCCGTCCGGTTTTCGACCAACACAAACATTCCGACCGGTTTTTGACCAACACAAGCATTCTGACCGGGCCACCGACTCGTGAAAATATTAATTTTCGCAACCAATGGTGTAAAACACATTCCTAGTTGCCCAAAAATACTTTTAATTGGTTTCGAGCGGTTTTGTTTTCGACCAACACAAACTTTCCGGCGGGCCCACCGAATCGTGTGAATATTCATTTTTAAAATCAATGGTGCAAAACACATTTCTAGTTGCCCAAAAACTGTTTTGATGTGTTTCGAGCGGTTTCATTTTCGACCAACACAAACATTCCGACCAGCCCACCGACTCGTGAAAATATTAATTTTCGCAACCAATGGTGCAAAACACATTCCTAGTTGCCCAAAAACACTTTTGATGGGTTTGAGCAGTTTCGTTTTCGACCAACACAAACATTCCGACCGGCATACCGACTCGTGTGAATATTAACTTTCGCAACCAATGGTGCAAAACACATTCCTAGTTGCCCGAAAACACTTTTGATGGGTTTCAAGCGTGTTTGTTTTCGGCCAACACAAACATTCGGACCGGCCCACTGACTCGTGAAAATATTAATTTTCACAACCAGTGGTGCAAAACAAATTCCTAGTTGCCCAAAAACACTTTTGATTGGTTTCGAGCGGTTTCGTTTTCGACCAACACAAACATTCCGGCGGGCCTACCGACTCGTGTGAATATTAATTTTCGCAACCAATGCTGCAAAACACATTTCTAGTTGCCCAAAAACACTTTTGATTGGTTTCGAGCGGTTTCGTTTTCTACCTACACAAACTTTCCGGCGGGCCTACCGACTCGTGTGAATATTAATTTTCGCAACCAATGGTGCAAAACACATCCTAGTTGCCCAAAAACACTTTTGATTGGTTTCGAGCGGTTTCGTTTTCTACCAACACAAACTTTTTGGCGGGCCTACCGACATGTGTGAATATTAATTTTCGCAACCAATGGTGTAAAACACATTCCTAGTTACCCATAAACACTTTTGATGGGTTTTGAGCGGTTTAGTTTTCGACCAACACAAACATTCCGTCCAGTTTTCGACCAACACAAACATTCTGACCGGTTTTCGACCAACACAAACATTCCGACCGGGTCTCCGACTCGTGAAAATATTAATTTTCGCAACCAATGCTGCAAAACACATTCCTTGTTGCCCAAAAATACTTTTAATTGGTTACGAGCGGTTTTGTTTTCGAACAACACAAAATTTCTAGCCGGCCTACCGAATCGTGTGAATATTAATTTTTGCAATCAATGGTGCAAAACACATTCCTAGTTGCCCAAAAACACTTTTGATGGGTTTCGAGCGGTTTCGTTTTCGAACAACACAAACTTTCCCACCGGCCCACCAACTCGTGAAAATATTAATTTTCGCAACCAATGGTGCAAAACAAATTCCTAGTTGCCCAAAAACACTTTTGATGGGTTTTGAGCGGTTTCATTTTCGACCAACACAAACATTCCGACCGGCGCACCGACTCGTGTGAATATTAACTTTCGCAACCAATGGTGCAAAACACATTCCTAGTTGCGCAAAAACACTTTTGACGGGTTTCGAGCGTCTTTGTTTTCGACCAACACAAACATTCCGTCCGGCCCACCGATCGTGAAAATATTAATTTTCGCAACCAATGGTGCAAAACAAATTCCTAGTTGCCCAAAAACACTTTTGATTGGTTTCGAGAGGTTTTGTTTTCGACAAACACAAACATTCCGGCAGGCCTACCGACTTGTGTGAATATTAATTTTCGCAACCAATGGTGCAAAACACATTCCTAGTTGCCCAAAAACACTTCTAATGGGTTTCAAGCGGTTTCGTTTTCGTCCAACACAAACTTTCCAGAGGGCCTAGCGACTCCTGTGAATATTAATTTTCGCAACCAATGGTGCAAAACGCATTCCTAGTTGCCCAAAAACACTTCTGATGGGTTTCGAGCGGTTTCGTTTTCGACCAACACAAACGTGAAAAATACAGGGACTCAAATGTAAAAGTCCAAACCCTAAAATTTGATTTATACAAAAATGGAATGCTCTCCTCTTGTGGAGTCTGTTTTTGCAAACGGAACTTGAATCCGATACCAAATTATATTTTTTTTATAAACAAAAAAACCAATCTAATCTAATTTAATCTAATCTCCTCCTTCCATCTTTCTCATGGCAACATCACGGACACGGCGGCGGCGACGACAGTGGTACTAGATGTGATAAGAACTCGAAACTCTAAACGTACTAGACGCTAAGACCAGCAACACGACACGACGATGCAACGCCAAAACTCAACAAAGCAAAAACTGAAAAGAACAATGCAATGGCACAAAGATGGCTAGGTAATGGATGCAATTCTTTTTTAGGCTATTTTCTGGTTATAGGTAGATAAAAACTCACCGAGCAACGAAAACTCTGATACTAATTGATAAACCCTGAGTTGCTCTGATATCACTTGATAAACCCTAAGCTGCACTTGGTACGCTCAGGGATATGGTTGTCCCGATCTTTCGGTGAGTTGATGATAACTACAATTTGAGAGAAACGTCGACGATCCGACTACAACCGTACAAGACGTTGTTGTGTTGCGCCTTAGCGATCGATACACCTCGTTGTGGGTTGTTGATCTCGCCGGTGCAGATCAACCTTATTCCTGCAAGCAAATCGAAGAAACAAGCAAGAATAAGATAAAAGCAATCTGAATTGCAAATATGAATTAAAGCTTATGATAAGGTATAAGGTGGGGTTCCGAAGACAAGTAATTAGGTGGTCTAGCTGACACACGTAACTACAAGATAAAGTAGCAATGGCTAAAACTTTTATCTAACAAAACCCAAGAAACCCTAAAGGGGTACCTAGCTATTTAAAGGGGTGGGAGGATGACCAAGGGGGTTCCTAGGTCTGCTCCACCAGGTTGGGGCGCACCCCACATGGGACCCACCTGGGCCGAGGACCCGGATGAAGTTACAGGCCCATAGGCCCATTACAGGTGATGCAGCACCTTATTTTTGTGATTGCGGATGACTAGGAAGGAATTTGGAGATGAGGCTGGATCTGTTGGGGCCATTTGAAGTCAGCACTATAGCAGGTAGCCGAATTGGATTCCAGAACTTGGACTGCTTGATCTAGATGTCTTCCGGTTGAACTATGATGTGAGCAATGGTTGTATCAATAGTAGCCACGGTCACATCAACATTCCTAGTTTCCCAAAAACACTTTTGATTGGTTTCGAGCGGTTTTGTTTTCGACCAACACAAACTTTCCGACCGGCCCACCAATTTGTGAAAATATTAATTTTCGCAACCAATGGTGCAAACCACATTCCTAGTTGCCCAAAAGCACTTTTGATTGGTTTCGAGCGGTTTTGTTTTCCCACCACAAAAATTTCCAACGGGCCCACCGACTCGTGAAAATATTAATTTTTACAACCAATGGTGCAAAACACATTCCTTGTTGCTCAAAAACACTTTTGATTGGTTTCGAGTGATTTTGTTTTCAACCAACACAACCTTTTCGGCGGACCCATCGAGTCGTGTGAATATTAATTTTTGCAACCAATGGTGCCAAACATATTCCAACATGCCCAAATACACTTTTGATTGGTTTCGAGCGGTTTTGTTTTCGACCAACACAAACTTTCCGGCAAGCCCATCGACTCGTATGAATATTAATTTTCGCAACCAATGGTGCAAAAGACATTTTTAGATGCCCAAAAACTCTTTTGAGTGGTTTTGGCCGGTTTCATTTTTGACCAACACAAACTTTCTAACCAGCCCACCGACTCGTGAAAATATTAATTTTCGCAACCAATGGTACAAAACACATTCCTTGTTGCTCAAAAACACTTTTGATTGGTTTCAAGCGATTTTGTTTTCAACCAACACAACCTTTTCGACGGACCCACTGAGTCGTGTGAATATTAATTTTCATAACCAATGGTGGCAAACACATTCTGATATTGCCAAAAACACTTTTGAGTGGTATCGAGCGGTTTCGTTTTCCCACCACACAAACTTTCCAGCGGGCCCACCGACTGGTGAAAATATTAATTTTCGCAACCAATGGTGCAAAAGACATTCCTAGATGCCCAAAAATACTTTTGAGTTTTTTTGGGCGGTTTCGTTTGTGACAAACACAAACTTCACGACTGCCTCTGGAGTTGGTGTAATGATTGCTAAGGTGCAACGTCCCTGGACAGTTGTAGTCGGATCGCTAACGTCGCTCCATCCAATCAACTTATTCTCTCATCGAAAGATTGGGACACCCTTGCGCACATCAGAGTGGTTTCGAGCGGTTTCGTTTTCGACCAACACAAACTTTTTGATGAGGACATCAACACCATCGATACATCCACAAGTACAACCTCATGGTCCTATTACCCGGGCTCGTGCACGTCAACTCAACTATCAGATGAGTTCATTCTTGAGTTCATGTTCATATTATTTATACCCCGGAGACGCATGCACTCTTGTTTTACTTAGGAATGATGGAGAGGATCAAAAGGGGAAAGGATTCCCGCGGGCTGGATTCGGACTACAGGACAGCACCAACTTGTGACGACCGCCACGACTTCATGCGAACTCCGATCTAGGTGTATAAGCACTTCATGGAAAGCTTATCAAGTCTACTTTCAAATGGATCTGGTCTCATGTTCATATCTGTTCTGGAGCGGCCGCAATCATCGCTTTACTACCGAGTCCTTTTCTGTCAAAGATGCTGTGTTACCTTATTTGGGCCCAATGGGCTATGTATCAAATTGGGTCCACTAGGGACGCGTCCTAGGGTTAGAGCACAACCCCAACACCCCTTTAAATAGCTAGGTACCCCTTTAGGGTTTCTCAGGTTTTATTGATTAGAGTTAGCGACTTGGTACTTGCATGCAACGCGCGTGTTGGCTAAACCGCCCGTCTATTTGTCTTCAAAACCCCACCATATTGTCAATACTTAGTGAAACTTTCATCTTCATCTACCAATTTCATGCTTGTTCTACTTGTTCTTGCTTGTTCTTCGATTGCTTGCAGGACGAGTGCCCTCGTGGCTGGATTGACGCGCACCGCAAGTTTGTGACGACCATTGGAGGTGGTGTATTGGTTGCTAAGTCGCAGCATTTTTAGACGGTTGTAGTCGGGCCGTGAACGTCGTCTCCTTCCCAATCGAGTTATCCAACTCTCTCATCGAAAGATCAGGCATCAAACCCTCACGGGTTCACATCAAGTGGTATCAGAGCATGGTTGATCGGTGATAGACTTTTTACCCTTCATTGTTTTATTATCCTATAGTCCAGAAAAAGCCAAAAAAATAGTAGATTAGTTCTCTGTAATCCCATAAACCCTTGAGCCTTTTTACTCGTACTGTTTAGTTAGGGCTTGTTGAGTCTTCGATTGTATCGGTTGTGTTAAGTTGCTGGTCTTAGAGTTTAGTCGATTAGAGTTTCGAGTTCTTACCACGCACATCATCGCCTTTGAGTATGCCGCCACCAGAAGAAAAAAATATAGAACCCTGATTCGAGATGCCCAAAAACACTTTTGAGTTGGTTCGAGCGGTTTCGTTTTGCCACCACACAAACATTCCCACGGGCTCACCGAGTCGTGTAAATATTAATTTTCGCATGCAATGGTGCCACACTCATTGCTAGATGCCACAAAACATTTTTGAGTGGTTTTGGGCGGTTTCGTTTTCGACCAACACAAACTTTCCGACCGCTCCACCGACTCGTGAAAATATAAATTTTCGCAACCAATAATGGTGCAAACGCATTCCCATATGCCCAAAAACACTTTTGAGTGGTTTCGAGTGGTTTCGTTTTGCCACCACACAAACTTTCCCGCGGGACCACCGACTAGTGTAAATATAAATGTTCGCAACCAATGGTGCTAAACACATTCCTAGATGCCCAAAAATACTTTTGAGTGGTTTCAAACGATTTTGAGTGGTTTCAAACACTTTTGAGTGGTTTCAAATGATTTCGTTTTCCCACCACACCAACTTTCCAACGGGCCCACCGACTCGTGTAAATATTAATTTCCACATGCAATGGTGCCACACTCATTTCTAGATGTCCAAAAACACTTTTGTGTGGTTTTGAACGGTTTCGTTTTCGACCAACACAAACTTTTCGACCGACCCCGGACTCGTGTAAATAAAAATTTTCGCAACCAATAATGGTGCAAACGCATTCCCATATGCCCAAAAACAGTTTTGAGTGGTTCCGAGTGGTTTCGTTTTGCCACCACACAAACTTTTCCGTGGCCCACGGACTAGTGTAAATATTAATTTTCGCAACCAATGGTGCCAAACACATTCCTGGATGCCCAAAAATACTTTTGAGTGGTTTCTAATGATTTCATTTTCCCACCACACCAACTTTCCAACGGGCCCACCGACTCGTGTAAATATTAATTTCCGCATGCAATGGTGCCATACTCATTCCTTAGTGCCCAAAAATAATTTTGAGTGCCGCTCGAACCAACTCAAAAGTGTTTTGGGGCATCTATGAATGAGTGTGGCACCATTGGATGCGAAAATTAATATTTACACGAGTAGGTGGGCCCGTTGGAAATTTTCTGTGGTGGGAAAACGAAATCGCTCGAAACCACTCAAAAGTGTTTTTGGGCATCCAGGAATGTGTTTTGCACCATTGGTTGCGAAAATAAATATTTTGATGAGTCGGAGGGCCCGCTGGAAAGTTTGTGTGGCGGAAAAACGAAACTGCTTGAATCCACTCAAAAGTGTTTTTGGGCATCCAGGAATGTGTTTTGCACCATTGGTTGCAAAAATTAATATTTACACGAGTCGATGGATTCGCAGGAAAGTTTGTGTGGTGGCAAAACGAAATCGCTCCAAACCACTCAAAAGTGTTTTTGGGCATCTAGGAATGTGTTTGGCCCCATTGGTTGTGAAAATTAATATTTACACGAGTCCGAGGTCGGTCGGATAGTTTGTGTTGGTCGAAAACTAAACCGCTCGAAACCACTCAAAAGTGTTTTTGGCATCTAGGAATGAGTGTGGCACCATTGCATGCGAAAATTAATATTTACACGAGTCGGTGGGCCCGTTGGAAAGTTGGTATGTTGGAAAAACGAAATCGCTCGAAACCACTCAAAAGTGTCTTTGGGCATATAGGAATGAGTGTGGCACCATTGTATGCGAAAATTAATATTTACACGTGTCGGTGAGCCCGTTGAAAAGTTTCTCTGGTGGAAAAATGAAACCGCTCGAAACCACTCAAAAGTGTTCTTGGGCATCCAGGAATGTGTTTTGCACTATTGGTTGCGAAAATTAATATTGTCACGAGTCGGAAGGCCCGCTGGAAAGTTTGTGTGGTGAAAAAACGAAACTGCTTGAATCCACTCAAAACTATTTTTGGGCATCGAGGAATGTGTTTAGCACTATTGGTTGCGAAAATTAATATTTATACTAGTCGATGGACCCGCGGGAAAGTTTGTGTGGTGGTAAAACGAAACCGCTTAAAAGTGTTTTCGGGCATATGGGAATGCGTTTTGCACCATTATTGGTTACGAAAATTCATTATTGGTTACGAAAATTAATATTTTTACGAGTCGGTGGACCGGTCGGAAAGTTTGTGTTGGTCGAAAACAAAACCGCCCTTATCATCTAGGAATGAGTCTGGCACCATTGCATGCAAAAATTAATATTTACACGAATCGGTGGGCCTGTTGAAAAGTTGGTGTGGTGGAAAAACGAAATTGCTCGAAACCATTCAAAAGTGTTTTTGGTTATCCTAAAATATGTTTTGCACAATTGGTTACAAAAATTAATATTTACATGAGTCGGTGGGACGGTCAAAAAGTTTGTGCGAAACTTCTATTTCACACTGGTGGTGCGCGGTTACTGTGCAAGATTTTGTTTTTCCTAGTAACTTGACACTGTTATGCTACAAGCAAATTTCCTTTACCGGATACAACGACATGGTCATTTAGCTGTATATTAACAAATGGTCACTATACATTTTCCTTTACAATTGCCTTGATTTATGGAACGAAATATACGATATGGCCAAAAGACGCTTCTTGCTACATAACAATTGAGCTACATTGTTTGTTGAGCGTGTGCTTTGAGATATCAGAGCTACATACCAGTAAACATTGATAAAGGATCCTCACGATTTCTTACGGAATCGTTGGCGCTTCGTGCCTCCTGAATTGTTATTCCCATCCCAAGCGCTTCCCCAGAAAAACAGTGCCATCCAGAAGAGAACTGCAAAGAATATGCGTATCCTACCCTGTAATCTTGATAACCTCTCTTGCCAACCTGTCAAAAGGAAGTCAAGAGTAGTACATGTAGTTAAATGCATGCATATCCATTAAGCATGAACTACAATACTGAGATACACTAGAAATATGTTATGCATGAAAGTAATAGGTAGAACTAGAGAAGAAAATACAAACATGATTGCACTGCTCTACTGGTTAAGAAGTTCAAATTCATACAATTATTAAGAACTAGGAGTATAAAGATAATGTTCACAAAGTTCACCAGAGATTGACTGTTCCTGGACACAATTCCTTGATAGCATTGTAAAACAATCTCGTTTTGGTTGTTGCAAGCAATTGATACACATGACGTACATAATTCATAATAAATTTCAAACAAATGTTGATGCACATCACTAACCAACTAATGAAATATCTATATTTATGATTTAATTGAAAGTTGCACCGACAGAAAGTAAATCAAACAAGTACATACAACTCCAACTATGATGTCCGAATATACAATAGCATCGAGAAATCAAAGCATTCCTAAGTATACAAGATAACGAGTATAGCTTGTGACAATGCTGCCTCAAGTTCAACATCAAACCCCACAAAAAGAACAGCACACAGCAGAGGGAAATAACAGTATCTTTTCCTCATCAAAGGAGAGACCTCTTTGAAAACATGCATCAAATTCTTGACAAATCTTGGAAGTATCTTAAGGTGCTTGAGGTGAACTCAGACTTCACTACATTGCATGGTAAAGAATTGTGTAATAATAAAAAAGAGAGCTTTTTCTTTGTAGGAAAAAGAATAGACGTGTAGGATTATTTTCTGCACCGCAAAGTGTGGCCAATACTGACGAAATTTGCAGTGCCTAACTCTTAATGGTGAAAGCATGCCTATTTCATTGGCCCAGAAATAAGATTAAAACATTTTTAAAAAACTTGGAGCTAATAAACTTCCACAACCACCCTGCAAGCTACGGGTACAATTACAAATAGATCATCATTCCTTTCCTTTCACACTGGAAAGATTCAGAAACAATTTCAACATTAATAACTGGGATAATCAAAGAGCCTAGCTTCTGTTTCGTTATTTCATTGTTGACAGTTTTGACACAATACATGGTGCTGTGGCGTGCATTGATAATGTGGCTGTTGCATGAAACTCTAAAACTAAATTTGAGGTCACGAGATTCCAGTAGCAGCTTTTGTATGGAAATCATTTCATATTAGCTATTCAGTTCATTTGATTATATTTTGTGAGACTAAAAAAGGGAACATTGTGTTATTTGAACCGCATAGCCCTCAGAGAAGCAAACATGTATGGATAGTGGTAGATCAGTCCAACCAAACAGGAGAAGATGGTTCCGTAATTAGGAATAGAGGAGGTTTAAAAAATCAGAATATTGGGTTCCTCTAAAGAACAGATAGGGAGGTCTGCAGGTGGCACGTTGAATGTGTTTGTTATTGGCTTCCTACATGCAACAGTAACACATACATTGACTCAGAGAACCATAAACATAAAATTGTCCCAATCACCAAAAGAGAAAAACATGCAAATGACCCTTGATACCACATACCAACTACCTTTACAATGGTGATAGGACAGCCTCGGACAATGATGACTCAGAAGACTTCACTTCAGTGTGCAGTAAAAACTAATTAATTCAAACTAATGGCCAGGTGATCACTACAGAGTTTTTCCTGTTGTTGATGAGTTCCCTTTGTTGCGAAGAATGTCGAAGACCACCAAGAAAACTAAAAACCGAAGTGTTGTGAGATTATGTGCAAGATCAATGTACGTGAGGAACAATTATGATAATATTGCAATGATTGAAAAGTTGTGTTTGAGAGGTGAAGTGCCATGTGCTTGGTGGTCTGACCAGTGTGGTACCGCAGTCTGACTATGGCCCTAGCGGTCAAACCAGGGACGACTCATTTTGGTTTTAGACTTTTAGTCTCCTTGGGTTTGCATGGTTGGACAGGTCACATAACAACATTTTGACTAAGGCCAGCTAAGATTGGGTTGATTAGGACTTAAGTCCAAGTTGGTTTTGAATTGGATGGCTATTGCAATATACTTAATGATTAACGTACATTACATATGATGTGTTCATGCTAATGTGAATCAAGTTGAGAAGAACTTGTGCTCAAAAAATTGTTTCTTGGTTTGGTTATGACGTTATGTACAGTTATTACTTGAGGGCGAGCGTGGTCGATGACATAGATAGGAACAAGACTGAATGGGGTGTTGAGGTTCAGTCATTCAGATGGTCAATGAGCTCATGTAGGACACACGGGTAGATAACAGTGCATGCGAAGGTGAGATTTCCATACTGTATGCATGGGAGACGTTCATCTTATGGAAAAGTATAATTTGAAAATAGTCCAAGTTTGGAAAGACCGAGGACAAACTTTAACAGTTATGTGAGGCTTTCCTCCACAACTACAAGCTCTAGATGAAGAAAGATTTGTGGCTCGTGAG
This sequence comes from Oryza officinalis, assembly GCA_008326285.1. Lineage (NCBI taxonomy): Eukaryota > Viridiplantae > Streptophyta > Magnoliopsida > Poales > Poaceae > Oryza > Oryza officinalis. Next base: position 26,163,243 of record BDMV01000001.1, on the reverse strand, counting down.
CGCCATGCTGTGGGTATATAAACACTCGGGGAGAGCAAAAACGTTGAGGATTTTTAGAGACGAATTAAGGATTTAGACATATTCCTTTTTCATCTAGGGTTTTCTCATGTGCTGAAGGGTGCCAAGGATACGCCTTGTAAACATTTTAATGCAACAAAGATAAAATTCATAAATTAAAAGGTGCAATCTTCTTGCTTTTCCTCACTGTTCTTCATTTTTGTCTACTTTTGTACAAGTTGACCCATCCAAAACTTGCTAGGGCAGCAAGAAAAGTTCTGAAAATTTTCATTGGTTCATTTGTGATGTTTGAAAATGACCACATTTTCATGTTTTTGATGATTTCGGGGTCAACATGTTCAGATCTATAAGTCAAACTGCGAAAGTTCTTCTTGGACCAGTTTCTAAATAGATCAAGTTTATATTAGTCCAAAAGTTCCAGGTCAATAGAAGTTAGGGGGTTAGAAGACACCAATTTTACATTTGGTTTGACAGATTGCAAACAGCGCTCGTGGTCTGACCATGACTAAGCCACTAAGGACAATCCGACCTAACTAAGGCTGAGTTACTTCAACTCATCTTCCCAACACACCACTCTTTTTTTCCACGCGCACGCTTTTCAAACTACTAAACGGTGTGTTTTTTTGCAAAAAGTTTCTATACAAAAGTTGCTTAAAAAAATCAAATTAATCCATTTTTGAAAAAAAATTAGCTAATACTTAATTAATCACGCACTAATGGACTGTTCCGTTTTCCGTGCGCACTCAGTGTGTTGGAAACACACTGAAACGAACAAAGCCTAAGTGTGATTGCTGTGGTTTAGTGATTTCAGTCCTACAATTGCAGCATTAAGTAGCTGCTGTTTGCAAATCAGGCCATCCATCTGATATTCTAATTTGCGATTTGTACTTTTTGAATTCTAGGGAGGGCAACATACTAGTATTTATATATTACATATGTTGCAGCAGCTTCAAATTTTAAGATATAACAAATATACTTCATATTTTAGTTTCTTAGGCACAAAGGAAAACATGGTATAAGGACAGCTAACATTCCCATGATATTGAAAGCTGGCTGTCTGGCCTGCATGAACACCATACAAAAATGACCAACGGTACACTGTTCCACTATATCTATGTGCTCTGTTACAAACTAACCCTCTACGGACGAAGAGGACACCTTCTTCAGCAATTCATTTTTTCCCACAACCCATTTAAATGGAACATGTATAAAGCATACGGTTGCCGTTAGACAAACCCAAAATCAGCATTTGGTATCGCAAATCCCCGGCAAATTGGTCTGGATAGGACACAATTAGTACGTAGTAATTCTCTAGTACAACACATCCCAACCTCAATCGATTAATCAATTACTTGGGAGCACAACATAAAACTGCGGAAGCAAAAAGGGAAGGGGACGCACAGCAGTGGCCTTACCGTGGGGAGACCGCGGCGGCGGCGGCTCAGAGGAGGGCGGTGAGGGGCCGGCGGCTGCACGGTGGCGGAAGCCGGGCCAAGAACGGCAGCCACGGCCCACAGCTTCTGGTGATGGCCGGAAGCGGAGGCGGGAAGGGAGTAGGAGGGGCCGCAGGGCGGAGGTGGAGGAGGGGATGGATGTGGAGGTGGCGGGTGGCGGGAGAGGAGGGGAGCTCGCCGCCGCCATCGGAGAGAGGCGGTTGGTCGTCTTGGGAGGTGGTGGCGGAATGACCTCTTCCTCTGCCGGTTAGGCGCGGCGCTCTCCAGCAAGAAAGAGTACGGCCCCAGAGCCTACACGCGGCCAGGTTCCCTCACACGTGACGAACTGATGACTAGGCGTAGGTACAAATCGGCTATTAAAACCTCCCTGAAGTTAGCGAGTACACCGTGTTTTGAGGCTGCGTATTCCATTCAGCTGCTATCCACGTCGCTCCGCGCCACCAGCCAGGCCGGCTTCCCGGGCTCCCGTTCCTCGCTGCTTTCGACCGTCGGACTGTGGGCCAGCCGCTGTAGTCTGCCGGTTCGTTAGACAGCGGCCCAATAATCGTGCGGGCTATGTTTGTTTTGGTGCTGTATGCAGAGCCTCGAGTTACGCAAAAGCCATTTGACGCAGACGCGTCAATTCGCTTGCTGACGTGTATGCCCCACGCACCAGCCATTTTTTTCTTTTTTTTCTATGTTTTTCACTGATTTTTTCACAATTTTTTTTATTTTAGAAATTGAATCGTTCATTTTCAAATTTTAGTTGAAAGTTTTGAATTTGAGTTAAAAGTTTTTAAATTTTTAAAAAAAAGTTTTTAAATTTGAGTTGAACATTTTGAATTTGGAGATAAAAGTTTTCAAATATGAGTTGAAAGTTTTTTTTTCTTTTTTTGCTATTTTTTTCACTGATTTTTTCACGATTTTTTTTATTTTAGAAATTGTTTCAATGTTTAGTTGAAAGTTTTTAAATTTTGAGATGAAAGTTTTTAAATTTGAGTTGAACATTTTGAATTTGGAGATAAAAGCTTTCAAATATGATTTAAAACTTTTTAGATATTAAGATAAAAGTCAAAAATTAAAAACTATCACGTCAAAATTTGAAACTTTCAACTTAAAATTTAAAACTTTTAATTTAAAATTTAAAACTTTTAACTCAAATTTTAAAAGCTTTTTAACTCACAATTTCAAAAACTTTCAACTCACAATTTCAAAATTTTCATCACAAATTTAAAAACTTTCAACTCAAAATTTGAAAACTTCCAACTAAAATTTAAAACTTTCAACTATATTTTTAAAACTATTAACTAAATTATTTATATATTTATTTAAAAAAGCTAATTACCAAAATTACCGCTAATTACGGTAATTAGAATAATTACAGATAAACCTTGAGCTCCACTTGATACGCTCAGAGATCTGATTATCCCGAACTTTCGATGAATTGATGATAACTACGATTTGGGAGAAACGTTGACGATCCGACTACAACCGTACAAGACGTTGTTGTCTTGCGCCTTAGCGATTGATACACCTCTCCGTGGGTTGTTAATCTTACCGGTACAAATCAACCTTGTTCCTACAAGCAAATCGAAGAAACAAACAAGAACAAGATAAAAACAATCTGAATTGCAAATAGAAATTGAAGCTCATGATAAGGTGGGATTCCGAAGACAAGTAATTAGGTGGTGTAGCTGACACACGTAACTACAAGATAAAGTAGCAATTAATCTAACAAAACCTGAGAAACTCTAAAAGGGTACCTAGCTATTTAAAGAGGTGGGAGGACGATCAAGGGGGTTCCTAGGTCGTAACACTTGCTGTACAGCTGCAATCAAATCTGTGGAGCTCTGGATAGGCTTAAATATGTAGTAAATGAATAGCAAATGCTCAAATCAGAGAATGCAAAGTTAAATAATTGTTCAAAGTCAAGTACCGTGCTGGTCCTAGGCTAGAATGTAGTAGAGACGCGAGTTTAGACACAAACGATACCACAAGATAGCACTAGGAACAACTAATGCACAACTCTAATATACAAAAGCAAACTCATATAACAGTTGATTTCTTCTTTTCTTTCTTTCTTTCTTTCTCTTTTTTTCTTTCTTTCTTTTTTTCTGTTTTTTTTGTGTGGCTTTTTTTTGACCTTTCTGCCTTTTTTCTTTTTTTTGATTTTTTCAGCAAAAACGACTCAAGAACCTGAATGCAAGATTACAGGGACTGAAATGTAAATATGAAAATTACATGGACTCAAATGTAAAAGTCCAAACCCTAAAAATTCGATCCATACAAAAATGGAATGCTCTCCTCGTATCGATTCCGTTTTTGCAAACGAAACTCAAATCTGAAACCAAAGTTTTTTTTACAAACAAAAACCAATCTAATCTAATCTAATTTTCTCCTTCCATCTTTCTCACAGCAACAGCACGGACACGAGACAGGGCACAACCACACAATAGAAACCCTAGACGCAACTCCAAAACCAACCGACAGAAAATGCCCAAAATGAGAAAAACGAAACCCTAGCGGCGATAGGGTTCCATTTTCGAAGATCCCGATGGCAACGAAGACACGGCGGTGATAGTGGTACTAAACGTGACTAGAACTCAAAACTCTAAACGGACTAGACGCTAAAACCAGCAACACGACACGACGATGCAACGCAAAACTCAACAATGCAAAAACTGAAAAAAACCAATGCAATGGCACAAAGATGGCTAGGTAATGAATTTTTTGTATGACTATTTTCTGGTTATAGGTAGACAAACAACTCACCAAGCAACAAAAGCTCTAATACCACTTGATAAACCCTGAGCTACTCTGATACCACTTGATAAACCCTGAGCTCTACTCGATACGCTCAGTGATTTGGATGTTCCGATCTTTCGGTTAATTGATGATAACTACGTTTTGGGAGAAACGTTGACGATCCGACTACAATCGTATAAGACGTTGTTGTGTTGTGCCTTAGCGATCGATACACCTCTCCGTGGGTTGTTAATTTTGCCGGTACAAATCAACCTTATTCCTACAAGCAAATCGAAGTAACAAGCAAAAATAAGATAAAAATAATCTGAATTGCAAATAGGAATTGAAGCTCACGATAAGGTGGGATTCCGACGATAATTAATTAGGTGGTCTAACGGACACACGTAACTACAAGATAAAGTAGCAATGGCTAAAACATTAATCTAACAAAACCCGAGAAACCCTAAAGGGGTACCTAGCTATTTAAAGAGGTGGGAGGATGACCAAGGGGGTTCCTAGGTCATGCTCCACCAGGATGGGGTGCACCCCACATGGGATAATGTTACAAGCCCATAGACCCATTATAGGTGATGTAGCACCTTATTTTTGTGATTGTAACCGACTAGGATGCAATTTGGAGATCAGGCTGGATCCATTGGAAAGAGGACTCCAAGATCTTTCCAACAAGTACTCACGGGCCCAAAACAGAGATCGTATGCATATTTGGCGGCCATTTGAACTCAGCAGTGTAACAGGTGGCCGAATTGAATTCTAGAATTTGGACGGCTTGATCTTGACTACTTCCTGTTGACATATGATGTGAGCAATGGTTGTATCCATAGTAGCCATGGTCACATCAATTACCGTAATTAGCGGCTAAGCTGGCGCGGACCGTCGGCGTAATGGAGCTGTGGAGTGCGCGCCAGCTACCCTCCTCGCACGTATGCGCTAATTAGGAATCCCCATCGAGTTAGGGCAGTGGCCTAAAATTTCAGCGTGTTGTGTGATAGTCTGGAAGGGTCTACGTCCAAGGGCACGGTGCATGCACTGGCCATAGGGTGCACGACGTATGACGAGCGGGCACAGACATCATTTGTCTTCGTAAGCCGGTTATGCAAGGCCTGTCGTACCCATGGCCTATGATGTGCGCGAAGGTGTCCCGATTTTTCGATGAGAGGATAAGTCGATTGGATGGAGCGACATTGGCGATTCGACTACAACTGTCAAGGGACGTTGTGGCTTAGCAATCGTTACACCAACTCCAAAGGCAGTCGTGAATCTCAACAGATGCACGGTCAGCCCAACCACGAGGGTATTTGTTCCTGCAAGCAATCGAGAACTAACAAGAACAAGATGAACAAGCAACTCAATTTGTGAATTAAATATATAGTATTGAATCAGCAAAAGTATCACAGGTGGGGTTCTGTAACGAGCAAACCAGCGATCTAACCGATCAAGGGATTACACAGCAAAGTAGCGAAGCTAAACTTTAATCCAAACAAAACTCGAGTTGATCTATGATGGCTAAGGTAAATATATAGGTGGGAGGATGAGTTGGGATCGTCCTCTTACCCTAAAACACGTCCCTAACGGACTCAACTTAACACATGGCCCTTTGGGCCCAAATAAGGTGACGCAACACCTTGGACAGAAAAAGGTCTCTGTAGTAAAACGATGATTGCGGCCTTTCCAGAATAGATATGGACATGAGGCTGGATCCATTTGAAAATAGACTTGATAAGCTTTCCATGAAGTACTTGCACGCCCAAAACAGAGTCTGTATGAAGTCGTGGCGGTCGTCACAAGTCGGTGCTATTCTTCCCACATCTTTAGTTTTTTTCTTTAAAACAGCCCTTAACATAGTTGACAAGGTTCTATTCACAACTTCAGTTTGACCATCAGTTTGAGGATGACAAGTAGTGGAAAACAAAAGCTTAGTCCCCAGTATAGCCCACAAAGTTCTCCAAAAATAGCTAAGAAATTTAGTGTCACGATCAGAAACAATTGTGTTTGGCACACCGTGCAAGCGAACAATTTCTCGAAAGAACAAATTAGCAATATGAATAGCATTATCAGTTTTATGACATGGTATAAAATGTGCCATTTCAGAAAATCTATCCACAACCACAAAAATGCTATCACGTCCCCTTTTAGTCCTAGGCAATCCCAACACAAAATCCATTGAAATATCTTCCCAAGGAACACTAAGAATAGGTAGAGACATATACAAACCATGTGGATTTAAGCGTGATTTAGCCTTTGACATGTAGTGCAGCGAGCAACAAATCTCTCCACGTCTCTTCTCATCTTTGGCCAAAAGAAATGACCAGCAAGTATGTCCTCCATCTTCTTGGTTCCAAAATGGCCCATCAAACCACCTCCATGCGCTTCCTGCAACAACAACAAGCGAACGGAGCTAGCTGGAATGCATAGCTTGTTAGCTCTAAAAACAAACCCATCATTGAAGACGAATTTGTTCCATGTCTTTAGATCCATACAATGCAACAACACATATTTGAAATCATCATGATACATATATTGGTCTTTAATTGTTTCTAAGCCAAAAATTTTGTAGTCAAGTTGTGTCAACAAAGTATATCTCGTAGACAAAGCATCAGCATTGACCTTCCCTTTCTTGTGTTTGATAACATAAGGAAAAGATTCAATAAATTCGACCCATTTAGCAAGTCTACGGTTCAAAATTTTCCTTGACTACGAATATGCTTCAAAGATTTATGATCAGAATGTGTGACAAATTCCTTGGGCCACAAATAATGCTGCTATGATTCTAAAGTTCTCACAAGAGCATACAATTCTTTATCATAAGTTGAATAGTTCAGAACAGTCGCACTCAATTTTTCACTAAAATATGCAACAGGTTTTCCTTCTTGTAGCAAAACACCACCCAATCCAATCCCACTAGCATCACATTCAAGTTCAAAAGTCTTATTAAAATCTGAAAGTTGAAGAAGAGGTGCATGTGTCAACTTATCTTTCAACATGTTGAATGCGTTCTCTTGTGTTGTGCCCCAAGTGAAAGGCACTCCCTTCTTTGTAAGTTCATTCAGTGGTGCTGCAATGGTGCTGAAATCTCGCACAAAGCAACGATAAAATTTCACGAGTCCGAGAAAGCTCCGCACCTGTGTGACCGTTTTAGGAGTCGGTCAACTCTGAATTGCCTCAATCTTGGCTTGATCAACCTCAATTTCCTTCGAAGTCACAACATAGCCAAGAAACGAGACTCGATCGGTGCAGAAACTGCACTTCTCAAGGTTACCAAATAAATGTGCATCACGCAAAGCATTACAAACAACATGTAAATGTTCAAGATGTTCCTCTAAAGATTTGCTATAAATCAGAATATCATTAAAGTATATCACCGCAAATTTTCCAATAAAAACACGCAAAACCTCATTCATGAACCTCATGAAAGTGCTAGGTGCATTAGTTAAATCAAAAGACATCACTAACCACTCATATAACCCGAACTTAGTTTTGAAAGCTGTTTTTCATTCATCTCCCAACTTCATATGAATCTGATGGTAACCACTACGTAAATTAACTTTAGAGAAAACAGTAGAGCCACTCAATTGATCAAGCATATCATCTAACCTAGAATAGGATGACGATATGATGTGACCATGGCTACAATGGATACAACCGTTGCTCACATCATATGTCAAGTTCAAGTTGTTCAAGTTCTGGAATCCAATTCGGTCACCTGCTACAGTGTTGATTTCAAATGGTCGCCAACTATACATGCGAGCTTCGTTTTGGGTCCATGAGTACTTGATGGAAAGCTCTCGGAGTCCTCTTTTTAACGGATCCAGCTTCATCTCCAAATTCCTTCTCAGTCATCCGCAATCACAAAAATAAGATTCAGCATCACCTATAATGGGCCTATGAGCTTGTAACTTCATTTGGGACCCTGGCCCATGTGGGGCCCATGTGGGGTGCGCCCCAATCTGGTGGAGCACAACCCTAGGGACCCCTTGGTCATCCTCCCACCTCTTTAAATGGCTAGGTACTCCTTTAGAATTTCTTGGGTTTTGTTAGATTAAAGTTTTAGCCATTGCTACTTTTTCTTGTAGTTACGTATGTCGGGTAGACCACTTAATTACTTGTCTTTGGAACCCCATCTTATCGTGAGCTTTAATTCTTATTTGCAATTTAGATTGCTTTTGTCTTGTTCTTGCTTGTTTCTTCGATTTGCTTGCAGGATAAGGTTGATTTGCGCTTGCAAGATCAACAACCCACGGAGAGGTGTTTCGATCGCTAAGGCGCAACACAAAAATGTCTTGTACGGTTGTAGTCGGGTCGTCAACGTTTCTCTCAAATCGTAGTTATCATCAACTCACCGAAAGATCGGGACAACGAGATCCCTGAGCGTTTCGAGTGGAGCCCAGGGTTTATCAAGTGGTATGAGAGCTGCTCAGGGTTTATCAAGTGGTATCAGAGTTTTCGTTGCTTGGTGAGTTCTTATCTACCTATATCCAGAAAATAGTCATACAAAAAAAAAGAATTGCATCCCTTACCTAGCCATATTTGTGCCACTGCATTGTTCTTTTCTGTTTTTGCTTTGTTGAGTTTTGTGTTGCATTGTCTAGTCGTGTTGCTGGTCTTAACGTCTAGTCCGTTTAGAGTTTCGAGTTCTTGTTATGTCTAGTACCACCGCTGTCGCCTCCGCCGCCGCCGTGTCTTCGTTATCGTCGGGCGTTCGGAAAAGGTATTTTCGAGCATGACAAGGAGGATGACCAAGGGGTCCCTTGGGTCGTGCTCCAGCAGATCCCCGCACCTCACATGAAGTTACAAGCCCATAGACCCATTATAGGTGATGCAACACCTTTATTTCTTCAACTGCGAATGACTAAGACAAAATTTGGAGATGAGGCTAAATCCATTGGTAATAGGATTCCAAGGGCTTTCCATCAAGTACTCATGGGCCCGAAACGAAGCTCGTTTGCATATTTGGCGGCCGTTTGGAGTCAGCACTGTAGCAGGTGGCCGAATTTGATTCCAAAACTTGGACAACTTGATCTTGACAACTTCTTGTTAACATATAATGTGAGCAACAGTTATATCCATAGTAGCCATGGTCACATCATCCTCCTTTTCTTCATAAAAACCGTTCTTGGTTTTATCATAAGGTGCTCTTCGCGTAGTCCAATTAAATCAATCTGTTTTTTCAATCAAAACTAGAGAAACTCAAAGTTGCATGATTAGCAATAATATAACTCTCTAGCTTGCAATATTGATCGATGGCTATAGGGGTGGTTTGAAAACTGAACATATGTAATTTTTGTGCACCAAATATATTTCTCTATCATTATATTTGCCAAAGATATGAAATATAGTATTAGTTGGACATGGCAAATCAATAGAAAATAATTTCTCCTTCAAATTATCGAGCTCACAAAAGACATCAAACATAATGTAGCTCAAAGTACTTAAAGAAGATAGCAATTCACGTTTCTCAACTTCATTAGCAATGTAAACAACATGCTTAAAATCAGCACATAAAGAACTAACATTAGAAATAGGATATTTATTCACTAGTTGTGGCATTGATATAAGTGATGCATTATCACACAACTCTTCTTTATCACAAGGAACAACAAACAAATCAACTTGTGATAATGGAATCTCAGTAATTGGTTCCACTAATGGTTGCTCTACTATAGCATGAAAAGTAGACATGCATAGTTCAGCTTGAGAACACTCACCTTCATTTATCTCAGCACCATTTATTTTACCTTGCAAACTTTCTTCAGACATTGTTGGTGCTTCATGCTTCTCCTCTTTCTTCTCAAGAACATCATTCTTCTCCTTTTGTTGAATGTTCTGAGCTCCTTACAAAACGTTAGTAATAGGAGACACAAAAGATTACTCTTTCCATGTTTGAACATCATCATTGCACAACGATATAGGAGATTTAGAAACAGGAGATAAATCACATTGTTCAAACTTTCCTGCATTTGATATGATTTGACTCTCAAAGCTACGGGCAAGCATGAATAGGTATCCAATATGATTATATGTCATATTAGCAAGCATAACCTGAACATCAGAATTAAACCCCTTGAAAAATCTATGCATTGTGTTTTCATTGCATTTTTTTAGACTACTGTAGATGATACAGACTTTAAATTCATAGATGTACTCTCTAACAGTTCTATCACCTTGTTTCAGATGTTCTAGTTTCTCAAGAAGTGTGCATTTGTAATAAGAACTCACAAAACGTTTTCTCACCATGGTTTTGCATTCATCCCAAGTTTCAGGTTTATTACTAACATGACTCCACCAAAAGAAAGCATAAGAGGTAAACTTATTACTAGCAGCTTTAATCATTTGAGTATCAGAAAATCATATTTATCCAATTCGTTGTCTATTGCTAGCTCCCAATCAACATAAGCAACAGAATCATACTTATCATCGTAGAATGGTAACTTAGATTCAACTCATGCAAAATTATAGTCAGGTACCTCATATGCATCATGTGGAGAAGTCACCATATCTCGTCGAAGGTGAAGAAGTCGATGTTGAGCATGACCATCTTGTATCCCCTTGTGTAACCCTGCTATGGTTAGTAGCAAACAAGAAACATACACAAAAATATGCATGCTCCTATCAACTACTAGGTAGTGGAGGCTCAAATATCACACACACTCAAGCTTTTAACCAAGCTCTTGCAAGATCTTACCAAAGCAAGCGGAATGGTGACCACACCGACTCAACCTAGACCCGATGGAGGTTGGATGTATCGATGCCTTAGCAAACACTTGTTGTACGGCTGCAATCAAATCTGTGGAGCTTTGGGTAGGTTTAAATATGTAACAAAGGAATAGCAATTGCTCAAATCAGAGAATGCAAAGTCGAATTATTGTTCAAAATCAGTACCGTCCTGGTCCTAGGCTAGAACGTATTAAAGATGCAAGCTTAGACACAAACGATACCACAAGATAACATTAAAAACAACTCAAGCACAACTCTGATATACAGAAGCAAACTCAAAGATAACAGCTGATTTTCTCCTTTCTTTCTTTCTTTCTTTCTTCTTTTTTCTTTCTTTCTTTTTTTGGTGCGACTTTTGTTTTGTTTTTTTAGCACCTTTCTGCCTTTTTTATTTTTTTGATTTTTTTAGCAAAAACGACTCAGGGACATGAATGCAAGATTAAAGGACTCAAATGTAAATATAAAAATTACAGGGTCTCAAATATAAAAGTCCAAATCCTAAAATTTGATCTATACAAAAATGGAATACACTCGTCCCATAGATTCTATTTTTGCAAACAGATCTTGAATCCGACACCGAAATAAAATTTACCAAAGTGTTTGACTAAAGTTGACACGTAACACACGTGGAAAGGAGGGAGCCGGACTCAGCCGTGATGGGGAGGAGTCGACCACAAGCTCACGCAATGTGGTGGGACTCAGTCAAGTCTTGGAAAAGGGAAACTATTTCTAGCCGATCCAATCTACTATTTCTTTCCAAATCAAACTGGACTACTTCAAAAAACATATCTGGTAATTCTTCTTCCCCTCACTGTATGACACAAACACAGGAAGCATGGGCAGGTTTAGGCAAACCCTAGATGTAACTCAACAAATCCAAAACCATGCACCAAAAACTTCTGAAAATTACAAAAATCGAACCCTAGCGGCGAGACGATTTAGTTTTCGAATGTCCCGACAACAACAAAGACACGGCGGTGATGACGATAGTGGTACTAAACGTGACCAGAACTCGAAACTCTAAATGGACTAGATGCTAAGACTAGCAACACGACTCGACGATGTAACACAAAACTCAACAAAGCAAAACCTGAAAAGAACAATGCAATGGCACAAATATGGCTATGTAAAGGATGCAATTTTTTTTGTATGGCTATTTTCTTGTTATAGGTAGATAAGAACTCACCGACCAATGAAAGCTCTGATACCACTTGATAAACCCTGAGCTCCACTCGAAAAGCTCATGGCTTTCATTGGCATGATCTTTCGGTGAGTTGAAGATAACTATGATTTGGGAGAAACGTTGATGACCCAACTACAACCGTATGAGACGTTGTTGTGTTGCGCCTTAGCGGTCGATATACCTTTCCGTGGGTTGTTGATCTTGCCGGTGCAGATCAACCTTATTCCTGCAAGCAAATCGAAGAAACAAGCAAGAACAAGATAGAAACAATCTGAATTGCAAATAAGAATTGAATACAAACAATAAGTTGGGATTCCGTAATGAGCAAATCGGCGATCTAACCGATCACGGGATTACACGGCAAAGTAGCGAAGCTATACTTTAATCTAAATAAAACCCGAGAAATCCTGAAGGGGTACCTAGCTATTTAAAGAGGCGAGAGAATGACCAAGGGGTCCCTACGGTCGTGCTCCACCAGATTGAGGCGTATCCCACATGGGCCCCACTTGGACCGAGGTCCCAGATGAAGTTACAAGCCAATAGGCCCATTATAGGTGATACAAGACCTTGTTTCTTCAACCACGGATAACTGAAATGGAATTTAGAGATGAGGCTAGATCCGTTGGAAAGAGGAATCCAAGGGCTTTCTATCAAGTACTCATGGGCTCAAAACAAAGCTCGTATACATATTTGGCGGTCGTTTAAACTCAGCACTATAGCAAGTGACCGAATTGGATTCCAGAACTTGGACAATTTGATCTTGACAACTTGCTGTTGACATATGATATGAACAATGGTTGTATTCATAGTAGCCATGGTCACATCACTTGCATGCACGACTGGCCTTGTATTGTTCTTATGTTGTTGTCACATGTCAGAAAGTATTTAAGTATCTTCTTTTGTAATCTATTGTGACTTATTTATGCTGGATAAATTAATTTCCATGTCATGTCATGTGTATCTCTTTCAACATATTACAATTTTCCTCTGTTAAAATGATCCACTTTCAATTTTTTTCCATTAGCCTTAGCAAAGTTGACTATATATATAATGTGAATATGTTTTATGTAAAAATGCTACTGAAAGCAAGTTTAAGATGCGAGGATGTAAATGCTGGAATACAAATCCATGCATGTTGAAATTAATATTCATGTGTTTCACAGTATTCAATTCCTTTGATCATGTTTAAGGCAGATGGATGCAGTTAGCATGCATATATACCGGGGGCTAATTTTATCTTATTTTACCTCTCCGGTGTCTGTTCCTTTGGTTACCCGTACATGGCGTGGATACTTCTCATCAATCATTGTATAATTTTACTGCGAACCTAAAACACCGAGTGGGACCTCAAAACAAACCAAATATATTGTACTAAAAAATATTACGCAACACGATATTATATTATAAATATCCCTATCTGTGTAATACTCCTATATCATAAGACTATTTCCATTTCAAGGGCTGCAGAAATCATGCCGTATATGGAAGACATCGATGATGTGGATTCAGAATTCAGAAGGGAGCTGTCAAGGTTCTCTTCGAGTTTATATGAGATGGATTTAATCCTTGCTGTTACTCTTCTATAGAGAGAGCAATGAAGATATACAAAAACATCCTCAAGGAACTCAAAGTTGACCTTTGCCCTTTGAATACGACAAAGTACAAAACTTACCCATTATCTTGTAATATTACAAACAACATGTATTGAAATCATCTGCCCAATATAGTTAATGATTTCCTACTTTGCCAGGTCAACTCGATGCTTACACTTTCTATCCTTTCAATAACAAATAGACTGACATACACTGCTTGGGATATCCTCTTTAGTCCCGGTTGACAATTTTTTTAGTTTCGGTTGTGCAACTGGAACACAGAATCCGGAACTAAAGATGGGTATTTTTAGTCCCGGTTATCTCAACCGGAACTAAAGATGATATTTAGTACCGGTTGGTAACACCAACCGGTACTAAAGATGTTTTTTGCTTTTTTTCAATGCTTTTTATTGCTTGCTGCTTTTTTATATATATGCATATATATGTATAAATACATACATATATATAAGTACATATATATATACATGGTATATATATATATGTCTTTATATATATATAAATATAAGTATATACATACACAAATGATTAATATATATTTGTATATAGCATCACGTATATATAATTGCTAGTATATATTACTTATGTATAATGTGAATTAAATACATTTTTTATATATGTACAGTCGTTGTTAATTTCTAATGTTCTATCATATACTACAAACGCTAAGAGGTGAACTGTTTGTGACGAGGAATATGTTGTCCGTTGTCGTGGAATTCTCCTGACGGATTAACAATCTCGTCCATAATAAATCTCATCCGTTGTTTTTGAACAGCCTTTATGTAATCCATCGGAGGGAGTTGGTCCTTCATTCAAATAACCTGTCGTTTTCAAAAAAAATGAGATATGAATATATTAAATCAATGAGAAAAGAGTGTAAATAATTCTAGAATGGTGTTTACGTACTTCGATATTGTTATCATTGTTAATGTCTTGTGCTACGCAGTGAATAAAATCATAAATGTAGTAGCTGCACAAGTTGGTCCCCTGTTCCTGTCATAAACACTAAAGGAGAAAAAAACTTATGAAATATTTCTATTATAGAACAAATGAGATATATAATTTTGGACCATGTTAGTACCGAAAAGTTTATCCTCACAGTCAGTTCTTCCTTGAATTCCCCGCGGACGTTTGTATGGAATTTTGCCCATGCCCTGTAGTTGCAAGCTATAATTAATGATGTTTTGATTCACATAGTAGCGATAGCAGCAATCATAATGACAGTACTAATGACATTACCTGCGAAGCATGTCAAAGATTTTGTTGAAAGTATCCCTTGGTTTTCGCATAGAGTCCAAGACATGAATCTTGTTGCTGGACATGTCTATGACAAAAAGGACCCAGTGGAATCTGCAAATTGCACGAAACATGATGCACATATCATTTTATGAATACAAGAAGAAAATTGGAAAAAAAAGGCAGTAAAAACTCACTTTGTGTTGTAAGACAAGAGTATGAACTGCTTAAAATGTTACTGCACTAGAAATTTGTAAATGTTTTGCTCGGTTTCATCTGACCAGTCATCTACAGTCTTCCCGTTGATTGTGTAGGGGTCCATAAAACCACACTTGAAGTATTCATGCCTATGGTAAGTATGAATCTCCATTCTATAGTGAAAAAGACGTTAAATCTTTGATGTTACAAGCGACGAGCTAATGAACAAAATAAAATTAAACGACACTTATAGAACCCAACAAGTGAGAAGAGAGACATCAAGGGCATCTTGTTGGTATACGTCGTACACATCCTTGAAGTTGATCCACATATCATACATCCCACAGAAGAAATCTTCATCTTTAATCTTTGCGGCGAACTTTTCTACCATGAGTTGATTGATCCATGTACCACTGATGGAATCGGTACATCTGTGCAGGTAGGTTCTTGACTAGCTCTAGCTTGACAAGTGGTGTGCCGATTGCGTGTGGGTGTTTTAGATCTTCTTCTGTGGCATTCTTGATAGGAGCTATCCCCAGCAGTTGCTCCTTGATAAGATTTGTATCTGCCATAAATTCTTGTAAAGTAATGTCAAGGATTGATAGCATCGAAAAAAGCGTTTGTTTTTCTTGCATTCCAAGCTGGGGGCAACCCTTGTCTTTCTTGTGCTCTCCCCATAAGACTTGCGAATTGTGCGGTCATAGTCTAATACTACGGTCTTTCTCATGGGTTCGCTCATCTTCTGAAAGAAGGCCTTAGTTGCTGGGTCTATTGGAGTCTTCTTCTGTGGACTCCACGGCTTGAAGTGCTCCTTCACTTGCCTTTTCACTTCCTCGTCGGTCTCCTCGTCAGTCCTATCATACGGTCCTTTCTTGAGAGCGGCTTTCTTTGGCTCGTCAAGCCTTGGCTTCTTCGTTTGTGTGGACTTTGATGGCGCGGAACGAGGTGGGCAAGACTGTTGTTGCCTGCTACTTGCAGCTGGTTGCGACGATGAAGACGAAAGAGATGGTGCAGACCGAGGTTGCGGTGGAGATGGATGCGACGTTGGAGACCGAGGTTGCGGATGAGACGGTGAGACGGTGGAGACCGAGGATTGTCAAGCTGCGGCGGTGGAGATGTAGGAACGGACGCTGCTGCTCGCCCGGAAAGCACGATGTAGCACCTGCACCATAGTATGATGACGTGATTTGTCTCTTCTAGTTTCGTTTCCCCATCTCCTCCGGGGATGTCTAGCTCGAGATCGTAAAATCCTAGGCAGACCCGCTCCACCTCGAATTTTAAGTATCGAGGTGAAATCGGCCTTATAGTAGTACATCGTGTCTCACTGGACTTGTATGGTCATGTCCTCCGGCACCTTCAAAAGAAACGAAGTTAGTTAGTAACATATGGATCAATTTTCGAAGTCTTCAAATATGGATGTGCAAACTACGAGCATACCTTGATTCATAGGTTCTTGAAGGGAATATACAGCTCACATGGTGTCCGCTATGTGATTTCATCCACGGGGCACAATGGTTTGTCGTCAGTTGGCCCTGCTGCAACTTCGTTGGTCTAATCTCCAACTTACCATGTAGAAGCGCAGCTGTTTCAATTGCCTGAGAGGCTAACCATGACAGGAGGAATAGACGGCTAGGTCTGCTGGCTCCTCTCACTTAATCGTATATCCACCTATCTTGTCACCTCCTCCTGCAATATTTGGTCGTAGCTCACGACCTTCATTTCAAGATCAGTCAATTTCGCGTCCTGATCTCTCTTGCTTCTCATGCGACTCCGATACGTGTGGATGTCATCTTTAAACCCGTACTTCCATGCAACCACTCCTTTTCTGCGTGTTTGTCTTGGGTTGATATGACCATGGCTACTATTGATACAACCATTGCTCACATCATAGTTCAACCGGAAGACATCTAGATCAAGCAGTCCAAGTTCTGGAATTCAATTCGGCCACCTGCTACAGTGCTGACTTCAAATGGCCGCCAAATATGCATACGAGCTCTGTTTTGGGTCCATGAGTACTTGATGGAAAGCTCTTGGTGTCCTCTTTCCAAGGGATCCAGCCTGATCCTCATCTCCAAATTCTGTCCCAGTCAGCCGCAATCATAGAAGCAAGGTGCTACATCACCTATAATGGGCCTATGGGCTTGTAACTTCATCTTGGAGCCCATGTAGGATGCGCCCGAACCTGGTGGAGCATGACCTAGGGATCCCCTTGGTCGTCCTTCCACCCCTTTAAATAGCTAGGTATCCCTTCAGGGTTTCTTAGTTTTGTTTACATTAAAGTTTAGTTTTGCTACTTTGCCGTGTAATTCCGTGATCGGTTAGATCGCCAGTTTGCTCGTTACGGAATCCCAACTTATCATTTGTATTCAATTCCTATTTGCAACTCAGATTGCTTTTATCTTGTTCTTGCTTGTTTCTTCGATTTGCTTGCAGGAATAAGGTTCATCTGCACTAGCAAGATCAATAACCCATGGAGAGGTGTATCGATCGCTAAGGCGCAACACAACAACGTCTCGTACGGTTATAGTCTGGTCGTCAATGTTTCTCCCAAATCATAGTTATTATCAACTCATTGAAAGATCAGGACAACCAGATTCCTGAGCGTATCGAGTGGAGTTCAGGGTTTATCAAGTGGTATTAGAACAGCTCAGTATCGAGTGGAGTTCAGGGTTTATCAAGTGGTATTAGAGCAGCTTAAGGTTTATCATGGGTGCTCTGGATTCTGCAGTGTGAGCGTAAGCTCTTCCTTCTCTCTATCCGAATGGAATCTTCCCTCAGCAGAGGCCTCTATGGCATCCACGAGACGGTGAGCTGCTTGGCGTATGTCATCGCCAAAGATCAGGGAGCCATCAGTAGTATTCAGTGTACCCCCATGAGCGTAGTACCAATGTTTTGATCGTTCAGGCCAATCAAGTGTGACCAGAACGATACCTCTTTCGACTAAAGCATCCTCCATTTTCTGCCACTTGGGCACTGCCTTCTTATAGCCGCCCAACCCTAGCCAGTGAAAGTACTTCTTCTTGAAGGCATTGACTTTGTTCTTCACTATCTTGGCTTGCCCTTGCTCTCCTGTCTTGTAGGCCACAAATGCATCCCAATGATCCTTCAGTTTGGGGAATGTGTCAAAGTTTGGTGTCAAATCCTTCAAGATATATTTGTTGTGCAAATCTTTCTTGTAGCCCTAGAATTGTTGGGCCATCTTTTTCAGTGTCTAATCTTTCACTTTGGCCTGATCTGCCTCAGGGATCGTGAAGGTCTCGAGCATGGTGGTCCACAACATATCCTTCTCTGTATTTGGGATATACGTTTCTTCCACATCCCCATGTGACCTTGCTTGGCGCCAGTTCTGTATGCTGATGGGCACGTGATTTCTCACGACCCAACCGCTGTGTGACACTAACTTCCTTGCTGCATCAGCGGGGGCAACTGGTTCGCCATCTAGAGTCACTTCAGTTATGATGTGTCTCCCCTGCACCTTCCATGCGACACTTCGTTGTCCGCATGCCCTCTTCGAACCAACGCTCGGTTGGCTGACCTGTTGCTCATCCTCGTTTCCTTTCGTGTTCCTCTCCTCATTCCCCTTCTCATTCAAGTACTGGTTAGGGTCCTCGTTCCCCTCCTCGTCCGTCCAGTACTGGCTGCTGCCCTCATTGATCTCGTTCAAGAGGACTTGTTCATCATCGTGATTTGATATCTGTTCGTAACATTAAATAATACAGAAAATTTAAATTGCTACAAAAGGTGCATGGTATATTGTTATATATATCCATATTTTCGACAACTACGAAGAACTTCTAAATGTCACTTATTTAAGAAATATGCAATCTACATGTATATTATTATATATATCCACATTGTTGACAACTATGAAGAACTTCTAGAATTCACTTAAGAAATATGCTAACCTACATGTACATTCTTATATATATCCACATTGTTGACAACTACGAAGAACTTCTAAAATTCACTTACTATAGAAATATTCAACCTACATGTATATTGTTATACATATCCATATTTTCGGCAAATACGAAGAACTTCTAAATTTCACTTACTTAAGAAATATGCAACCTACATGTATATTATTATATATATCCACATAGTCGACAACTATGAAGAATTTCTAGAATTCACTTAAGAAATATGCAAACCTACATGTATATTGTTATATATATCCACATTGTTGACAACTACGAAGAACTTCTAAAATTCACTTACTATAGTAATATTCAACCTACATGTATATTGTTATATATATCCATATTTTCGACAACTACGAAGAACTTCTAAATTTCACTTACTTAAGAAATATGCAACCTACATGTATATTGTTATATATGTCCACATTGCCGACAAATACGAAGAACTTCTAAAATTCACTTACTTAATAAATATTCAACCTACATGTATATTGTTATATATATAGAAGTTTTTTAAAATTCTAAACATATATTTTTAGTGTGTTCACCTTATTTTCAAACTATTTAAATGATTTTTAAATGGAATTATATAAATACAAATTTTATAAGATTCTAAACATTGTAAATAGATCATTCACGTATTATCTATGCTTTAATTTTTAATGTATTATTTTTATTGTGTAATGTATTACTTTTAATTTATAATTTTTTAAGTTTCTAATGTATTTCTTAAATTTAATTTTTTTTATTTTTCAAAAATCGGGGAGGGCCTGGCCTGTCAGCCTTCCCCAAGGCATGCCAGTGCACAGGCCGCCAGCTCGTGCATTGGCCGGTGGCAGCGAGTCGGCGACGGCCGCGGTGGGCCATCCTTAGTGGCGGCAGCATCTGCGGCGACGGCAGAGGAGACCAACGTAGGCGGCGGTAGCAGCACGGATTAGGGCTCTGGCTGTCTTTGACGGTGGTGGTGGCGGGTGTCCTCATTTGATAGGAGGATGCTTGGGTCAACCATCACTGTGAACAGAGGTTGCCCATCAAACTGATCGTAGTCTTCGTCAGTCTTATCCTCAACTCCGACGATTTTCCTTTTTCCTGGGAGAATCATGTGGCGCTTTGGCTCGTCGGGCTCTTTTCCCTTCTTTGGTTTGCCACACATGTCCTTCACATAGAAAACTTGCGTTACATCATTGTCTAGGACGAATGGTTCATCTAAGTATCCAACCTTGTTAAGGTCAACTGTTGTCATCCCACAATCATCTATCATTACACCTCTACCAAACCCACTAGCATCGAAACAGAGGGACTTTCAGAGGTCCATAGTCGAGTTCCCATATCTCGTTGATGGCACCATAATACGTGCTAGTTGTCCCATCGTATCTCATGGCATCGATATGAACAATACTGTTCTTGTTCATGCTCTTTTTGTCTTGATCTCATATCCTTGCAATGTCGAGATTGAGCAAGATAGTCCCGTCGCAAAGAAGGCTAGTTGTTGGTCAATCGTCTCGTTACCCATCAGATGTTGTCGCAACCAAGCGGGGAAAGTATCAATGTGATGATGTGTAATCCAGGCATCGGACTTACCGATGTTGTGTAGGTACACAGGACTGAGAATACCAATCTCTTTGACAAGGTGACATAGAAGATGCGTCATTATATTGAAGAAGGATGGTGAAAAGATCATCTCAAAGCTGACAAGACATTGCACCACGTCATTTTGTAGGGCTGTTAATCTGTCTGGATCGATGCTCTTCTATGAAATTAAGTTCAGGAAAACACATAGCTTTGTTATTGTTGTCCGGACATTATTAGGAAGGATACCCCAAATTATAACAGGAAGCAGCTGTGTCATCAAGACGTGGCAGTCATGAGACTTTAGGTTTGTGAACTTCTTCACTTTCATGCTTAATATTCTCTTTATATTCGAGGAGTATCCAAACGGTACCTTGATGCTCTCCAAGCATTCAAACATACCTTTCTTCTCTGCCTTGCTTAGAGTGTTGCTGGCTAGACTCAAATAATGGCTTCCTTTCTCCTTCGTTTTCGGATGAAGGCCGTTGCGTTGTTTCATATGTTTGAGATCATTATGTGCTTCAAGTGTATCTTTTGACTTCCCGTATACACCTAGAAAGCGCAGGTTGATAGAAAGGTTCTTAGTTAGGTGCATCACAACGATTGTGTGGCAGACCTCTAATACTTCCCAATAGGTAACTCCCAAAAAATAGACTTCTTCTTTCACATTGCCGCGTGACCATCTTCACTTGCTGTAGGCTAATTGCCAAGTCCCTTTCCAAATACTACTTTCAAATCTTTCACCATAGCAAATACGGTTTTTCCGTTAAAATGTTTAGGCTTAGTACGGTGGTCTGTCTTCTCTTCAAAATGTTTGTCTTCCTTTCGTATAGGGTGGCTTGCAACAAGAAAACGACGATGGCCCATGTACAAAACCTGCCTACAATGCTTCAAATACGTACTGTTAGTTTCATCTATACAGTGGGTGCAAGCCTTATACCCCTTGTTTGATTGTCCGGATAGGTTGGTAAGTGTAGGCCAATTGTTAATGGTTACAAACAGCAACGCTCGTAGGTTAAATTGCTATTGTTTGTCCTGGTCCCACACAGGGACACCTTCTTTCTTTCACAGCAGTTTTAGATCTTCAACCAATGGTCTTAAGTACACATTAATGTCGTTACCAGGTTGCTTTGGGCTATGAATAATAATCAGCATCATGATGTACTTTCGCTTCATGCATAACCAAGGGGGAAGGTTGTAGATACACATGGTCACAGGCTAAGTGCTATGACCGCTGCTTATCTCTCCAAATGAATTCATGCCATCCGTACTTAAACCAAACCTTATGTTTCATATATCCTTTCCGAAGTCTTCAAATGTTCTGTCAATGTTTTGCCACTGCGACTCGTCGGTGCGGTGTCTCAACATCCCGTCTTGTTTACGTTCTTCTGCGTGATAGCGCATCATTCTAGCATGCGCTTTGTTCCTGAACAAACGCCTCGGCCGTGGTATTATAGGGAAATACCACATCACGTTAGCTGGAACTCTCTTCTTCGAAGGCTATCCGTCAACATCACCGGGATCATTTCGTCTAATCTTATATCGTAGTGCGTTACAAACCAGGCATGCTTCTAGGTTCTCGTACTTCTCACCGTGATAGAGGATACGATCGTTCGGACATGCATGTATCTTTTGGACTTTCAGTCCTAGAGGGCAAACTACCTTTTTAGCTTCGTACGTTGTTTCTGGCAATTCGTTTCCCTCCAGAAGAATATTCTTTACGAGTTTCAATAACTAACCAAATGTCTTGTCAGTCACACAATTTTTTGCCTTCCATTGCAGGAATTCCAACGTGGTACACAACTTTTTGTGCCCCTGTTCGCAACCTGGATACAACGACGTTTTCTGGTCCGCTAACATATGCTCCAATTTATGGACCTCCTTTTCACTTTCGCAATCTTTCTTTGCGTTGTACAACATCTGACCAAGATCATTTGCACCGTCGTTTTCTTCAATAGCTCCGTCTGCATCGCCTGTTGAACTATCTACAAATGCACCGCATTGAGCCAAGTCCGGAATGTTGTCGTTTTCTTCTTCATCTTCTTCCATTACAACCCCTAACTCTCCATGCGAGGTCCAAGAATTATAGATAGATATGAATCCCGACTGCAACAAGTGGACATGAAGAGTTCTTGATTTAGAATACTCTTTCTGGTTCTTGCACTTTTTGCATGGACAACATATAAAACCCTTAGGCTTGTGGGCATTGGCCACGCTAAAAAAATAAAGCACGCCATTAATAAACTTCTTTGACCGTTGGTCCGTGGTGTACATACATTGCCGATTCATTTACATCAAATAAACAAATGTAAAGAAAGTCCACGAAAGTGAAACTAATTAAATAATCATATAATAATTTAAAACATCATAATTAAACTAAAAACTGATGGTACACTTTTAATGTATTCTTCTTATTTCTAACAATTATAACGAGTTTTAAATGGATTTAATTGGAGTCATAGAAAATTATATATAAAATTTATCAGTTTTCAAAAATTGTAAATATATTTTTCCATGTATTATCATTATTTTAGTTATTTTTAAAATTTTTTTAAAGTTCTAAACATATTTTTAATGCATTCTACTTACTACTAACTATTTTAATGATTTTTAAATGGACTTAGTTTTCTATTCTTTTGTCTTCATTTTCTATATTTTTCCTTTATTATCTTTTTTTAATAATTTTATCCAATTGTTTTTAATTTTATGAAGTACCCTAATATTCCCTAAACAATTTTTCTCTCTCATCTTTTTCCATATACCATTTTAGAGAAAATAATGTATAAAAACATAGCTATAAATGTAAAATGTTAACCATACATCAATAGAGATGAAGTTGCTAATCTTTTAGATCCCTTCGATTTGTATAATATCACTAAAATATTTTCACAAAAAAATTTGGTAGCACCTCTTTTCCTCCTCCTTACATTTGCTGCAATGGCTCGGGTTGAAGGAGGAAGAAGATCACTTATAAAAAGAAAATAATCTTTAGTACTGGTTGGCCCGGTACTAAAGATCAATATTATCTTTAGTGCCGGTTTGTGTCACCAACTGGTACTAAAGTGTTGATCTTTAGTACCGGTTGGTGCCAATCTTGGGGGGTCTGACATGCTCTGACAAAGTGTGCACCGGTACTTAAAAAATATCAACCGGTACTAAAGATAGCAATGTGTCGTTAGACATTTTAACCAATACTAAAAACCTTTTTTAGTACCGATTCGTAAGAGATCCGACAGATTTGTGATTTTTGCCGATCGAGCAAAATCGGTTCTTCAGTAGTGATAATGTCGACACTATCCTGATAAAATTTGTATTTGCAGTATGCCCTTTTAATTTGACTCGTATTTTTCCATCCCTTTGTTAATGTGCCTCTAAAAAAACTACCCGTGTGTAAACCTACCAACAATATGCTCTTCTTGCCTTGTATAATTATGTAATGGTTGTCCCATGTAAATATATGTATCTATGTAGCAATTTGTTGATAGAAATTGCTACTATCACTAGTACAGATCCTCTTATCTCTGACGGGCCCTCACATGCCTAGACTATTGGGCCGTCAGAACCAAATCATCTCAATCGGGCCTAAATTTGCGCCGTTGTAGATGTACTCGTGCAGTCATACTCCAGGCCCAAGTACACATAGCCCGTCACCGATGACACTCATCTGTGACGGGCTCAGCTTTAAGCCCGATTGAGATGACCTACCATATCTCAATCGTGCTCATCTACAGAGCCCGTCAGAGATGAGGATCATCGGTGACGGGCTCCAAATATGGCCCGATTAAGATGGCTTTAAAGCCCGTCACCGATGACTCGTATCTCAATCGGGCCCTTCTAGAGAGCCCGTCAGAGATATTTCAAATATTTCATTTCATGTTAGTAGTAGCGTCCATATATGGTATTGCAAATATTTCATTTCATGTTAGTAGTAGCGTCGGAACTTTATTTTTTTAAAAAAAACAAGCTTCTATTCCAGAAAAAAAAAGGTGTTTTGGCTTATGTTGTTACATCTTTATGTACATGGTTGAAATGATGCTGAATTAACTGACCCTTTTGGCCGGTACTGAATTAATGAATCAATACGTACGCAATCACCTTCTTAGTTTCTTCAATATTTTATATTTATTTATTGCAAAGATTTATGTGAGGATGACATAAGTGCACGTATAAACAGTAATAAAAAATATTATGAAGGTGGTACGCCTAGCATCTAGTGTAAGAAAAGAGATGACATTCTTTAGGAGGAAACTTTAAATCGGACGGTCAAAGTTTCATTTGACCACTGTTAAAACATTAAGTTATACATGGTGAAAAAAAATTAGCCAATCAAACATTTAAAAATTTTGTGAAAGATAACAAAGATACACGTTAAAACATATTGATATCGCATATAAAACATGTGTTTTTCTTTTATCAAAATATAATTATGTGATATCTTTTTGTAAAAAATTAATTACAACGAACACAATGATTTGATCAGATTGTCGATCGGATAAATGGTTTAAGAGAAAAATCATTTTCAAGATATCTAAATGCATGTATGGATGGAGTGAAGAGGGAGAAGAGAGAGTAGAGGCAGGTTGTTGCATGAATTTTTGAAACACAGTGAAGACACATGTTGAAATATGTCGCTATTACATGTGAAACATTGAGTTTTAACGGTTTGAAACACATGTTTATTTTTCATCAGAATATAATCATGAGATATTTTATTGTAAAGATTTAATTATAATGAATATAATGATATGATCGGATCGTAGATCGAATAAATAATTTAGTTGAAAAAATATTTACTACTAGAAGGAGGAAAGAAGAAGAAAAGTAATCTTGCATGCATGCAAGTGTCAGGACGACCAATTTTTCTTCTCTACGTCGGGCAACCAAGCCTAAGTGTTTTCCCATTATGTAGCATATTGAGAAGAGGTGACGCAAGCTGACATTGTTGAGTTTATTAAATGGATACAACAATTATTAAAAAAATGAAACAATTAATAAAATATATGAACTCATGAATATATATGGCACTGTATGTGTATTTCCGATGATAACTGATCAAACTGCCGCGGCCGCCTCCATTAATTCCATGGAACCCGCCGCGATAAGGCCGAGATGCCGTCGTCTCCAGCAGCCGCAGACCACACCATGTCTCTGCCGCTGCGCCGGCACCAGCCACTGCAAGCTCCATCGATCGCTACTATCTTCTCTAGCACGGGCTGCTCGTCCCTACCGCTGTCCACCACATTTCCTCCATGCAGGAACATCTCGACCACCCGCGTGGCAGGCACGACGACGTCTGCCTCCCACGCGGCGCACTCCGCTTCTTTGGTGTCTTTGGACGCGCTGATCTGCACCTTCAGCTCCAGCACTCTGGTGACGTCGAACCGGCGGAGACTCCAGCCGGGCAGGCCGCGGAGCCGGTGGATCTTCAGCAGCTGGCGGCGCGCCAGCCTGTACGTATTCGCCTTGATCTCGCCGATGGCATAAGCCAAAAGCGCGGCGCTGTCCCCATGCAGTAGGGCACCGGTGGCTTCCTGCCGGAAGTAGGTGTCCATCTCTGGCACGCCTATGGACCTCCGGATCCCCCGGGAGTAGTCCGCGTCCAGCCGAAAGAGTTCCCGTACCTCGTCGACGAACCCCTGCTCCATCATGCAGTCCACGCGGTGGCGCACGTACCTGTGCAGCACCGGCAGGTGGGAGTCCACCCAGAGGAAGCAGAGCTCGTGCTGCTGGCGGAACCTGGGCTCGCCGTCCAGCAACGCTTCGAGATACCTGTTCGACCCGCCGGCGATGATGGGCACGCGGCCCCTGGCAAGGACGGACTTCACGGCGCGCGTGGCGTCCCGGCGGAAGTCGTCGATATCGTAGTCCGCGTCCGGGTGCACCCCGCCGATGAGGTGGTGGGGCACGCCGGCCCGCTCCTCGTCGTTAACCTTGTTAGTGACGATGTCGAGGCCGTCGTACACCTGGATCTTATCAGAGTTGATAACCTCGCCGCCAAAACGCACTGCGAGATCGATGGCCAACTTGGACTTCCCGGTGGCCGTGGCACCCATCACCACCACTACCTTGCCCTTGTCGCCAGTGCTTTCCATTAGTGCACCCCGGAGCACGTGTTTCTGGCCCTTAGTTTACTCCTATTCTATTTCGAGTACAACTCGGACACACACGCATGCACTTTAATACAGGAACGCACTTTAACCGCCAAACACACACTCACGTGTGCATATACTATATATCTTCTGATCAGATTAAATCCTGCACTAAGCCTCAAACAGCTCACTTTACGTGCACAAAGGCCGAAAGGTGAAGAACTTCACCGTGAGATGTGTATCAGCTAATTTGGAGGTGGCTTTCTATTTATAGTTATTGCTGTCCGAATATACTAACTGTCACTGCCGTGTTTCTGCGTCGTGGTTGAGATTTTTCTTCAAGATGGTTGTCGTCACCCGCTGCGTAAATGTTTTGTTTATCACATAGTTCATCACTATGCTAGGCAACGAAAAACCTGTCCTAACGTTGACTGTTACAACAACACAACAACTGGCAGTCGACTTGTCACGATTCAACCATAAAGAAGACCTGGCCTTTAGATTACCTGGAATGCAAGAAATTTACCTTTGACGAGTATGGATTCATCTACCCCCAGCTGAATTATGAAGTTTCGACTGAGCTGCATGGGACTAGCTAGGATCGATCGCTCGAGAAGACAGACGGGGAGAGACCTGGTACTGCTTGTTCACAGGTCGACGTCGCTGCAAAGGGGCCGGGACAGTCTTGAAATTTGGGTTCCTGATCTAGAATGATCATAGTATTATCAGTAATACGAATTTGGTCATATACTTATGTACATATGGGAATGCGAAAGGTTAACTGGGATCTACTTCCTACGTAAGTCGCTTTGATTTTTTCCTTAGTCAAACATATTTAAGTTTAATCAAGTTTATAAAAAAAATATAATAATATGTTCAACACAAAACAAACATACTATCAAAATATATTCAGTGTTAAATTTAATGAAGCTAATTTTGTATCATAAATGTTGTTAATTTTTTTATAAACTTAGTTAAATTTAAAGAATAGTTTGACTAGAAAAAAAAGTAAAAGCGACTTATAATATAAAACGGAAGAAGTAGTAGAGTCTGACATGAAGAAAAATGGGACGCCGTTTTCAGACTTGCTAGCATTCGTCACTTGCATGCTTTTTAAAACAATAGGAAGTATATATATCTCCGGCCTTTGCACTAAGTTCATGGTGCACATAGCCAATTAACTATAATTAAAAAATGAATTAGGATAGACCCGAACTCTCCCAGGCTCCAGTTACAACGATATGAGTTGGGACAAGCTTATAGAACTCATCGTTTGCATATACAGAGAAGAAGCACTAATCAAAAGGTATCATTTTTCTAGTTCGACACCCCACAATCACTACCATATAAAGTCACATAGTGTTTTTCCCTATAGTGCTTTTTCCGCCTGCCTGAGCGTCCGTAGGGACGCCAAAGTAAAAAACCGACACCTTCCAAGAGAAATAGATGGAACTGGCACCTATATTTTCTGTCAAACAAAGGTGCTAGATTCATATAAAATCCGACACCTTTCACATACGTCTCATCGGAGTTGTTGGGCGTGAGGCCCACAATAGAACCAGTACTAGAAAGGTGCCGATTCTAGTTAAAAATCACCACCTTTGAGTCTTCCACCGGTTAGTAGCCGTTACAGGGCCCATACTTAAAAACCGGCACCTATATTTTTTTTTGTCAGAGATTGGTGTCGGCTAGTGAAGAACCGGCATCTATTTCTCACAATATATAACATTTCCCCCTCCTCTCGAGCTGATGGAGCAAAGAACAGAGCGACGGCTCTTGTTCTTGCTCAAACAGCTAAAGGAGGGGGAGGTTTTGCTCTTTTTTTTGTTTTTTTAAGATTGAAGCATACAAGGTTAGTTTTTATTATTTCTCACTCCGTTTTACTCTTGCCTATTGAATTGAACCGTTCGCTATATACACATATAATTAGTACGCAAAACAAATTATATGTATTTGTTTTGTAGGGGAAATATTTTTTTATATTTTTGTGTTTATTTAATTAACTCATCCTCAGATGAGACCACATACTAATTTTGAATTGTAGTATTGACATGACAGTAGTTGACTTTGTATGTAAATTTTTAGTGGGTGCTTCAAATAATATTCATAGATTAGTATAGAGAGGTATAACAAGTAATAATAATTAAAATTTTGAAGTTGTAAATCATTTCGGTTATTCCAATTTACTTGTAAATTATAAAATGGTTGTTATATTTATTCTGCACGGTTTTTAATAAATGATAAATTATTATATTTTTCTTCTAGGGGCAGTAAATTTCATTTATCTATTCATGTTCATTTATTGACTTTGTATAAGATCATTTATTGACTTTCTATAATTCAGAGTAATTGACATTAACTAATATTCGTAGGTACCCATCGGTTGTAATGGATCATGACTCTATGGAGTATATTCAGGGAGTAACATCTCTCGTTGCCGCGGTGACGAGCACAAACTTAGTTAATGCGGCGGATTATCTGTGGTATCCATGCTTTGATTGCAAGAAAGACAGGCAATTTCCAATGCAACGGGTCCATGCATATCTTCTTATAGGGGGTTTTATGCCAAAGTTCAAATTTCATTAGTTTCTTAGCGAAGAGGAGCAAGGCAAGGGAAGTGCAGGCAACAGTGATGTGCCGAATGAGGATTTCGGCTATGAGCAGGAGGATCAAGCGTGCGTTGATCACGGTGAAGCTAATCTAAACCAGATGCTGCACGACGTGGAGAGGGTTGACACTGATGATAGGAAATATTCCAAGTTCAAAACCATGGTGGAGGACTCAAAAACTCCATTTTACAATGGATGTAAGGCAGAGCACAGTAAGCTACAGGTGGTCCTATCTCTACTTCACCTGAAGGCAAGCAATGGATAGTCCTATAAGAGCTTTACTGGGTTACTAGAGCTGTTGAAAGAAATTCTTCTTGTGGGTAATGTCTTATCGGAAACAACGTACCAAACAAAAAATGTTATATGTCCCCCTGGCCTTGAGATACAGAAAATTCACGCTTGTCAAAATAATTGCATTCTTTACCATGGTGATTATGCAGATTTGGACAAATGTCGGTGTGAGAGGCTTCTCGGTATAAGTGTGGAGACGGTGATGGTGACGGTGAAAGTAATGGTACAGTGAAGAAGAAGAAAAGAGTGTCGGTGAAGGTGGTTTGGTATTTTCCAATCATCCCTCGTTCGGAACGTATGTTCGCAAACAAGAAACATGTTAAGCTGATGCGTTGGCACCGCGAAGAGCATAAAAAAATGAAATGATCAGGCACCCAGGTGATGGGTCTCAATGGAGAAAGATAGACAGGAAGTACAAAAAGCATTTTGCGTATGACATGAGGAATGTGAGGATTGCGCTCAGCATCGATGGCATGAATCCTTTCGATGACATGAGCAGTCATCATAGCACATGGCCAATCACTGTTATTATCTAAACCTCCCTTCTTGGCTTTGTTTGAAGCGTAAGTATATCATGATGCCACTTTTAATTCAAGGGCCTAAACAACCTGACAACGATATCGATGTATAGTTCAAGTCGCTGGTAGAGAATCTTGGGATACTATACATGGAGGTTGCGTGGATGTGCGATGCATACAAACGAGAATACTTTACATGTCGAGCTATTTTGTTGATGACAATCAGGTCTGGTCCTGAGGTTTTGGTGGCCCAGGATGAAACTAAAAACATGGGCCCTTAAATTTACTCTTAAAATAATATTCAATATAGCGCTAATAGTGTGCAACGCTTTAAGTATGCACAAAAGCAATATCTAATGCGCGTCGAAAAGCAATATTTATAAAAAAAACATCATGAACATTACATAAAAAAATTCTTCGGACATTTCTAGAAGCGAAGACATTGATGATAGTATCGATATCAATCTCATCTAGCAAATTCTCATTTTTAAGAAAGTTGCCAACCGTGTTACTTTAATTTATTGATGACATGGTATCTAGAATAAGCTAAGCACTGAAAAAAAATATACATATTAGTGGTCAAACTCATATGGATTATGAAACTTAGAAAGCACCTAATTAATTCAAACAAATCTATTATTTACAAATACGCAAAAGGATTATAGTGCACGTTGATATTTTAGAAAAAAGCAATCAGCATTACACATCATGATCAGTTAGAAACGATCACAGCAGAAAGATCAACAGTCAGGAAGCAGAACGATAGCAGCATTCTTACAAAAAATTTAAACGAGTAGCGACTGGGCAGATGAATGATGGCAAATCGATACTCATTGGCTCATCAGTCTCGTGGGCTGCCATCCTAAATCAAGAATGACCAACAATGGTCGCAGGTTGCTACGCCTCCGGTAGTGCATATTCGTCTACGTTTACAAAGGTACCGCTGCCTAATCACATAGCTAATCTCGGGATTAGGTGGGGCCCCAACATTTGGGGGCCCAGTGCGGCTACCCTGCTGCCCTGCCTTAGGGTCGGGCCTGAAGACAATACAAGACTACCCAGCACTTGGTAACATATCCAGCAAGACGGTGAAGGGCATGACAGCATATGTAAGATGCATGGCCCAAATAGGAGGCAAGTGACTGAATCACTGCTGGAAGACCGTGTATATGCGCCATCGAAGGGTCCTTAGGCAGAATCACCCGTACTGCCAAAATACATGCATGTGTTTGGTTCAAGGGATGGAGTGGGTTGAGTTGGGTCGAACCCACTTTTCGGGATGTTTGGTTTGGGGATAGATGGGATGGGATGATCCCTAAAAAGGAATATTCTTCTGAGATTCGGGATGGACTAGTCCCTCAAAAACTGGCGGACCAATCCATCCCACTTTTCTGTTTCACTCACATGTGGGCCATCCCCTAAAAACTAGGACCATTCCATCCCTCATGCCAAATGGATAGTGGGGACGATCCCATTCTAAAAATAAGGATGAGTCCAACCCATGCCAAAAGATTTTGACGGGATGGTGGAAGAGGGAGCACGCGCAAAGTTCATGACCGTTACTGATGTCTTGGAGGAGGTGAAGGATCTTGAAGTTATATTTGATAAAGGGAGTGGAAACACAC
This sequence comes from Oryza officinalis, assembly GCA_008326285.1. NCBI lineage: Eukaryota > Viridiplantae > Streptophyta > Magnoliopsida > Poales > Poaceae > Oryza > Oryza officinalis. The sequence goes on along the minus strand of BDMV01000001.1, from coordinate 26,131,467 downwards.
GTGCAACCACATCAACTTGTGAGACCCCCCTTTAAAAAGAAGTCCATCTTTTGGGACCTACCGTACTGGGTAGACTAGGATATCCGTCACTCAATTGATGCGATGCACGTGGAGATGAATATGTGCGAAAGCGTGCTTAGGGTATTGTTGAACACACCGGGCAAGACAAAGGACACTCTACAAGCACGAAGAGACCTTGAAGACATGAATATCTGGAAAGAGCAGCATCCTCAGGACAAGGGAAATGGCCGCTATTACCTCCCTCCAGCATGCTACACTCTTAGTGCTGTAGAAAAACGAGTATGTTGGAATGTCTGCAGTGTATCAAAGTCCCATCCAGTTATTGTGTGGACATTAAGAAATTGGCTAACATGAAAGATAATAGGTTGGTTGGAATAAAGTCATATGACTGCCACATGCTTATGACGCAGCTGTTACCGGTCACAATTAGAGGTATCCTTCCAGATAAGGTCTGATACTCAATCATCAAGTTGTGCCAATTTTTCAAGCGATGAATCAAAAGGTTATCGATCCAACTTCATTGGACAAGCTTCAGGAGGACACGATTCTAACTCTTTACTAGCTCGAGATGTTGTTCCCTCTCTCATTTTTCAATATCATGGTGCATCTCGTTGCTCATCTTGTGGACAAGTAAAGATCCTAGATTCAACGTATCTGCATAGCATGTGGGCTTTCGAGAGGTTTATAGGCATCGTAAAGAAATATGTCTGGAACAGATCGAGACCCAAAGGCAGCATCATCGATGGCTATGGAATAGAGGAGGTGGTCAAATTCTATATAGATTACATGGATCTGAAACCTATTGGTGTGCATGTGCCCCGTCATGAGGGTAGGATGTTTGGAAAAGGAACATTAGGCCATAAGAGAATTGTTCCTCCCCCCCTCCCGATCGATAAACCATAAGACAAGCACACTTTTCAGTATTACGTCAATCGGCTTTGGTGGCTCCTTACGTGGACATGCACATGGATAAAATCCATAGTGATAATATGAGGAAATCGAAGGCATGGCTGGCGAAAAAGCAGAAACTTCAATTTGAGAAATGGTTGATGGAATACCTAACAACTGCATACATAGATAGTGACCAACTGTTTTCATTGTCTCAGGGGTCATCCAACACAATCCACACATACCAAGGGTATGACATAAACGGGTATACTATTTACACCAAACACCAAGACAACAAGAGTATTTATCAAAACAGTGGCGTACACATAGATGTCTACGATGATGGCGGCAACAAGCAAACTTATTACGATTTCATAGAGTCAATCTGGGAGCTAGATTATGGAGCCCTCAAATTCCCTCTATTCCGATGTGAGTTGGTCAACGCAGGACCTCGACAGCAAGAGCTTAAAATGAAGATCACCGAGGCACTTTCCCAGTCGTCGCAGGGTAATTTCAAGCCAGAAAGAGAGAGAGATGAGCTCACAATGGCATTGGGGAACCCCAAGCACCCTGAACGCACGAGAGGCGTTGGTCCTGTTCCATGGAAGGATGGGTTTCCGAACAATGCACACAGGTACAGGCACGCAACAAGGCACATCCAATATGTGCAGGGCAAACAATACACGGTGTTATATTACCTTCAGGCTACTCATGGTTGGAGTTAACGACGTGCCAAGCCATTCATTACAGAGTGTACGTGCTAGAGTTTCCTCTGAAGGAAGGTGTTGACACTCTGGGCGATGCTCTTCACAATGTCATCCTATGGACAAAATGCTACATCTTTGTCACGTCAAATGACGGGGCAGGCAATCCAAGCGATGGTGGTTCCAGCCCTTCAGGTGATCGAGGTCAGCTCCTTGTTTGCCTCGACAGACAAACCCAAGCCCACCTGATGAGGACATCAATGTGATCGATGCATCCACGCCTACACAATGATAATAGATTTCTGGTCCAATTACTCGTGCTCGTGCACGCCAAATAAACTACCAGGTGAGTTTGTTCTTATCTTCTTGTCTATCTTATTTAGACCATGGAAACATTTGCACTCTTGTTAGGAATGATGGACAGGACCCAAAAGGAAACATATTCGCGCGGGCTGGATTCGGACTACGGAACAGCACCGATTTGTGACGACCGTCACGACTTCATATGGACTCCGTTTTGGGCGTGCAAGTACTTCATGGAAAGCTTATCAAGTCTACTTTCAAATAGATCCAGCCTCATGTCCATATCTATTCTGTAGAGTTCGTAATTATCGTTTTACTACAGAGATCTTTTTCTATCCAAGGTGCTACATCACCTTATTTGGGCCCAACGGGCTATATATTATGTAGAGTCCATTAGGAACGTGTTTTAGGTTAAGAGGACGACCCCCAACTCGTCCTCCTACCTATATATTTACTTTATCCGTCATAGATCAACTTGTGTTTTGTTTAGATTAAAGTTTAGCTTCTTTACTTTGCCATGTAATCCTGTGATCGATTAGATCGCTGGTTTGCTCGTTACGGAACCCCACCTATGATACTTTTGCTAATTCAATCCTACATCTTTAACCCCACCTGATTTGTTCTTTCGAGAAATTGTTCGCTTGCATGGTGTGCCAAACATAATTGTTTCTGATCGTGACACTAAATTTGTTAGCCATTTTTGAAGAACTTTGTGGGCTAAATTGGGGACTAAGTTTTTGTTTTCTACTACTTGTCATCTCCAAATTGATGGTCAAATTGAAGTTGTGAATAGCACTTTGTCAACTATGTTAAGGGTTGTTTTAAAGAAAAATCTAAAGATGTGGGAAGAATGTTTGCCTCATATTGAATTTGCTTATAATCGTTCGTTGCATTCTACTATAAAGATGTGCCCTTTTGAGATTGTTTATGGCTTGTTGCCTCGTGCTCCTATTGATTTAATACCTTTGCCATCTTCTGAAAAACTGAATTTTGATGCTAAACACCGTGCTGAATTAATATTAAAACTGCATGAAACAACTAAAGAAAACATAGAACGCATGAATGCTAAGTATAAGCTTGTAGGTGACAAAGGTCGAAGACAATTGAATTTTGAACCAGGTGATTTGGTTTGGTTGCATTTGCGAAAAGAAAGGTTTCCTGATTTGAGAAAGTCTAAATTGATGCCTAGAGCTGATGGACCTTTCAAAGTGTTAGAGAAAATCAATGAGAATGCATATAAGCTTGATCATCCTGCAGATTTTGGGGTTAGTCCCACATTTAACATTGCAGATTTAAAGCCATACTTGGGAGAGGAAGATGAGATTGAGCCGAGGACGACTCAAATGCAAGAAGGGGAGGATGATGGGGACATCAACGCGATCAATACATCCACGCCTACACAATGACAACAGATTTCTGGTCCAATTACTCGTGCTCGTGCACGCCAAATAAACTACCAGGTAAGTTCATTCTTATCTTATTTTCCATCTTATTTAGACCATGGAAACGTTTGCACTTTTGTTTTGGTTAGGAATGATCGACAGGACCCAAAAGGCAACATATTCGCGCGGGCTGGAATCGGACTGTAGAATAGCACCGACTTGTGACGACTGCCACGATTTCACTCCGTTTTGGGCGTGCAAGTACTTCATGGAAAGCTTATCAAGTCTACTTTCAAATGGATCTTGCCTCATATCCATATCTATTCTGAAACAGCCGTAATCTTTGTTTTACTACCGAGTCCTTTTCTGTCAAAGGTGCGACGTCACCTTATTTAGGCCCAATAGGCTATGTATCAAGTTGGGTACACTAGGGACGCATCCTAAGGTAAGGGGACAACCCCAATACCCCTTTAAATAGCTAGGTACCCCTTTAGGGTTTCTCGGGTTTTGTGTAGATTAAAGTTTAGCTTCGCTACTTTGCATAATCACGTGATCGGTTAGATCGCCGGTTTGCTCGTTACGGAACCCCACCTTTGATATTTTTGTTGATTCAATCCTACATCTTTAATCCGCAAATTGAGTTGCTTGTTCATCTTGTTCTTGCTAGTTCTCGATTGCTTGCAGAAACAAATACCCTCGTGGTTGGGCTGACCATGCATTCGTCGAGATTCACGACTGCCTCTGGAGTTGGTGTATCGATTGCTAAGGCGCAACGTCCCTGGACAGTTGTAGTCGGATCGCCAACGTCGCTCCATCCAATCGACTTATCCTCTCATCGAAAGATCGGGACACCCTTGCGCACATCACCACCCCCCTCCTCGTAAGAAAACACTAAGTCAACAACAACCTCTAGAGAAGTCCCCGAGACTACCATCACACTCAAAAAAGACTCCAACAATAAGTACATCACAAAGGTCTACTTCTTCAAACAAGTCACGACGCCAGCCAACAAAGGCGGACTCAGTTTCAACGCCGACAATGGGGCTGCCTAAGAAGAAGATGAGTGGTAGCATTACTTCGGTTTTTGGCTCTAAGAAACCTGAGGAATCGAAGATTCTAATTTGAAAGGAAGTAACCGAAGCCACCGAAGAAACCTACATCGGACTTCCGAAGAACTATTAGTAAAACGGATCTTCATACTCAGGCTAAGGAGTTGTTCATTGTAGAGAAAGCACCTGATGTTGAGGCATTTTGTAAGTCAGCCAAGTCAGCCGGTATAGACAACCTTGACGATTTGGATAATCTTCTAGAGGCCAAAGTGGTTCTGTAGTTCCAATTTGGAAAACCCATGTTGGTTGACTCAGAACTTGCACAATTAGGAACTCAAGCGAGGTGGTTGCATCAATGGTATTTGGAGGCGGCCGCACAGCATGAACAAATGATCGGAGCGTACTACACTGACATGGATTTTCACCATCCGACCAATATATGCTGGGTTGAATTTAAGGACCTCTTCAGCGTGTACCAAACAAGAGATCTCGATGACAGCATCCTCCAAACGTGGTTAGTATGTGTCCTTTCATATCCTATAATTCCTATCCATAATCCGGCCCCCAGTACTGTACGTCAGTGCTTCTGAATCGTGTTCTTGTTTTGAAGACACTGCTCTTTTGGATGTCGAAGTAAGAACTCTTAGATTGCTTTTCTAGACCTAACAGTTGTAAACTTCGAAAATCAATTGTCCAAAGAAGCTGAAATCGAGAACTATCTCTTCAATGCCCTTGTCAAGCTCAATTCCTGTTACCACATCGATTTCAAGTTTTGGTTGCTCTCCATGCGTATGAAGTTATTGATGCATTGTCCTATGTGCAGCCATCACTAGACCCTCATCTTAATCCATATCTACGATAGTATGATTTGCATATATGATAGTCTACAAAAGGGGAGAACCGTAGGTCTTATCAATGTGCTAAATAGGGCATGTGCAAGATACCATAGGTCCGGAAGATCGTACGGGAGATGCAAGGTGGATGCAACAACATTCAGGATCTTCAAACATGAGTGGATCCTTAGACAGAAACCTTCCACCAACCTTTGCGGTTTCTACGTCATGCGGTATATGCTATATTTTGTGGAGGAGGGGTACTTGCACTCTAATGCTAAGGTACGTCATGTATCAGAGGCTGAATTCATAAATTAAACAATTCTATTCTAGTATTAAGTCAATTTCTACGTCTTCCAACTTTGTGCCACATAAATTGGGTCTCGATACAAGCTAGTTGTTACCATACGTCATTACAGGTTGTTGGTATTTGTTATACACATAGATAAATCCGCAAGCGCATGGATACTGCTGTAATACTTCCCCTTAGAGTACTCTAAGGGTATCGAACACAAGGAAGTGTGTGTATATCTATGAATAGGATTGTACCCAAGGACAATAACAAAAGATAAGATTGGCTAGAGAGGATTCCTATGGATTCAACTAGTTATCTTAAGTTAAAGGTAAAACTCTATCGAATGCTTCGGGCACCAGCCCTGTCCTGGTCTGCCAGGGTGAGTCCAGCCTTAGCTGTATGATACCCGAACGTGGAGGGATGCAAACAACGTGAGTCCGGCCATAAGCTCTATGATACCCGAACGTGAGTCTGGCCTTAAGCTCTATGATACCCGAACGTGGACAGACATGGCTATCACCAACTGCTACCTACCTCCCTTTCTGTGGAGCACACAACAAACAAAGGTAATCGCTAATCTAGACACCACGTCTAAGTTAATCTAGCCTTACATAGGAGCTTCCTTCTTTATCCAGAGTCCTAGTACCAAAGCACTTAATTATAAATTAAGCAAAGAACTCGCACCAATAAGAATATATCTCACTTAAGTAAACTAATTAAATACCATAGGAGATCTCGAATACTTACTATATAAAAGGAGCATCCGCCGAGGTACAAGCAAGAAGAAGGCCGACAGCTCCGGCGCTTCTCCGGAACTTCAATAGAAGAATGCTGACATACCCGGCAGTCCTCCACAAATTCTCAGAGAGAACTCTGATATTTTGGAGCACTCCTTCCGGAGCTTCTTCGCACTCTCTCACTAAACCCATATACTAAAGTAAAGCTTAACAAGTGAGTTGTACTCTACTTGAGTTGATGTTGTGTGCTGTGAAGTGTGTTGAGCTCCTCCTTTCATAGCCTTCAAATGGTGGTTGTAATGGCGGTTGTGAAGGTCAATACACCCACAACTGTCATTGGGGAGAAACCAGAGACTGTCATGTGTAAGGTGGAGATGGGGGGCCATAAGGTTGGTTCGGCCGAACCAACAGGTCCCACCAATCTCCATCATCTTTCTCCAGAGGCTTACAGGTGGGCCCATATGGCGGTTAGGGATGGTTTGGCCCCACTTTAGGTCAGTTTTTCCTGTTAGGTGGGCCCTCCAATCCATGTACTCATGTTTGATTGGCTGAAGGTTCATTTTGTTGCATGGCATGTGTATTTTCATCCATAAATAACCTGCATACATATATTTACCAAAGCTAGTGGAAATGGTTAGTAATAAACCCCTACCACTAAGTTTTGATATTATATTTGACATCTTTTATGCAGGAGTTGATGGTTAAAGTTTGCACTTAACGATCGTCAACAACGCCCCCACACTTATCCTTTACTCGTCCTTGAGTAAAGCTCATGGATCACTAGAGAATTGACTTCTATTTAATGACACAACATACAAGTTATTCCGAGACACAATTGAACTTGTGAATTTTGATGTGTCTACCATGTCATCTTGGGTGATTAAAGAATGAAATGGCCTTGACTCAAGTCACCTATACTTGTAAATTATCTTGGGGTTTTCTTTGATGCCCATAAAAACATAACTTTTACTATACTCCTCAATTGATTCTATCAAGTCACTCAAAGTGTTTATTCCTAACCAAGGGATTGATGTTGCCTTTTCTTATCCTACCTTTCTACTAAGGCTTATGTGTAGGGAATAAGAAATGACATACTTGTATAAGATATATTGTAAAGTCAAATAGAGGATCCACATAGATGACTCCTTTTTATCATCCTTCTCCCTATACTTTATTTGGAGAGCATGGCTATTTTCTATCTTTTTTTTCATCATGCTCGAGAATATTTTGTTTCTTCTCTTGTGAGCAGTCTCATTTTCTAACACCATAAAAAAAATTTTAGCTCATGTCTCATTTGTCATGGATAGGAGGATGGAGAATCACAATATTTGGAATTTTTATTTTGTGGATGGATATGATGGATGCCGACTTCCGGATAAGTGTACATATTTGGTGGATAAGTGTACAAGACTTTGGTTATGAAAATATGAAAAAAATCTAGCAAGGGTCACAACCATTTGATAAAAATCAAAATAATGGCAAGCAACATATTTGTAAGGTTTATCAATATGATCAACATATGGCTTTGGTAGGAAGAAAACATTAATGAGGAGTATGTAAAGTTATTTTCTTCTTTTTTTTATAAAATTCCCAAGGTTTCAATAGTAAGAGCAAGGTTCTTATCATCAGGTAGTCTCTCATTCATCGATTACTTAGATAACATGTGGTCCTAAGAATATGGTTCATAAGTCACAAGTGATGATCAAGGAATAAAGAGTATGTAAGTCATTTCAAGAAAGTCGTATACTCCAGTTGATCATGTCAATTCTCATTTTAATTCTTGAATTAATTTTTTTTAGATATGGAAAAATTAATCCAACTCAAGGATTAGGGAGACAAGGGATAACGTGCAAACCATCCGCTCAAATGTGAGTGTGATGACGAGCAGCCATGTGTGCAAAGATGCTATGTCTCATCTCATGAACATGCATGAGTCGTGGTGTAGCACGGACGTGGGTGATCTTGGTCTGTGATTACGTCATGTGAGCTGGGCTTTCACTTTTTGGTCTGTGATTAAGATCACGCCCACACTAGTTCTTATAGCTGGGCTTCATGGACACAAAAAGACAAAAGAAAGTGAAAGCAAAGAGTCTCACCTAGTGAAGCTCGATGAACCTTTTATTTTATTCCAACATTATTGATAGGTGCAGTTACATGAATAAATTAAAATAAATAAAAGAAGAAAATAAAATAAATTAAACCTATGGCGCCTATCATAATCCTAAGGATAACTAGGAAAGGTCTATGGGTTAGGAGCATGGTAGAGGTCTTCCTTCCCTATGGCCTTGTACAAGCGAAGAAGCTTGGGACAAAGGCCACGGTGGAGGGACGCACGGTCGGTTATGAGCTCATCGTGCTCAACTTGGCCCTCTGCCACAATATCCTTTAGCCTCCTGTTTTTAACACGCAGCTGAGCAACATTAGAAGCTAAACGAGTCACCAGAGATTTCTCTCTATAACACTCAAACTCCACCACCAACCTCTTAATGGGAGTTGGAGAGTGGCATCGCCTGATCGGCAAGGAATTGAGAAAGGCCGTCTATTTCTCACTAGGCATAATGGAGGGTTTAAGCACCTTCCCATATCCTGTAGGTGTTCGCAGACCTAGAACATGGAAACGGGGTTGTGGTCGTGGGCTTTCCAGAGAGCAAGATGAGGTGTCTTGGCTGTACCGGTGGCAGCACATGTCCCCAGCTTTCGTGACCACCGTTTCCATGTGGCGCTCACGGTCTAAGCCATGGTGCATCATCCCCTTGGAACAAATAGCACAAATCGGCTTTTGAGGGTCGATCTTGCCAGTTGTCTGCCTCTGGTAGGGGCTTGCCAACTGAGCTAGGGTCTTCTAGATCCTTTGGGATGAAGGTGAGCACGTAGTCAAATGGGGGGTCGTGGCTGGTTCGGCATCATGGCTGTCGGTTGGCCCCTCGTCGCAACTGAGCGAGGGCACGATCGTCAAGAGTTCCAAAACCCTGGGTTCATCGTCTTCGATTGCTGAATAAGACAGATTGGCGGGTTGGATCTCCCCCTCAAGGTGAAAAGTGGAGTTAGAGCCGGTGACAGAGATCAATGCCTTCCCCGACATGATTTTGGCGGAGATGTCAGGACACCCGGGTTAAATATTATGTAAGTTATCTGAAGTGATAGCGCGAAATATTTAGTTGGATAGGGTCTAATAATAATCAGGGAAAACAGTAACCATCCAACCTCATCACTGCTCTATCAAGTCAAATAACATACATAGTATAAAACCTGAAGCGTCGAGTAGAGAGCATAGGGGATATTGCTGGGACTTTAGCATGCCAGTCAACTTCAGCCTGAGACATGCCCGTCAAACCGCACGAAGATGGCGACCAGATGTGTTACACATCTCAAGAGACTTGACAAAATTCGCTAAAGCTCTACGACATCCCAAATGCTCAATACTCATACTAGTGTAGAACTAGATCCTAGGAAAAGCTCTAGTTCCACACTTTCATCTAAGCGATAAAGATCAGAATAATGAGTAAATACAAATAAACTTTACTCCACATTTTTATTTAAATAGATAGGCCAATCGGCCGGATAATTACTGATCCGTGGAAGCTTGGCTACCCGAAACCACAAGCAGCCGACTGGGGAGGTAACCCGTTTAGATCCAGTCCTAGAAGAAACAACGATTTCCCGAATCACTCAGATTAGGCTAAGCATACAACTTGCAAAATGGATATTCTAGTATAACAAGAGTCAGTACATTAAACGAGTTAATGTACCTGTTGGCGTAGAATTTTGACTCGCCAGATGTCAAAACGGGTTCCACGTTTTCACGGCAGCCTGGGAAATCTACTTAGCTCCAGTGCAGGTCCAATGGCTTGCCTAGGTGCGTGTAGGGTGTGCCAGTTGATTTGATCTGCAATCAACAAGTATAAACAAGTAAATCATGTTAGTAAACGATGGCAGATCGGTCAATAGGCCGATGTCACATCGTGAGAACCTAGCCGATAGGGCAAAGCTATATCGGCTTACTTGAGGTTATAAAGTAAGATTAACAGATCTAGTCCCATTGGCCTATATTGATGTGTTTATGGCAATTTTAATGGAATCAGCCGATGAGAGATGCATGAAGGTAAATACACTAGCTAATACTCTAGCGTAAACTTATACAAGCCAACCGACCGATATAAATATATTGATTACAGAGAAGTCTTGAGAACATCCTACAATGAATATATTTATATCTATTGATCTACTTGTACAAGTGGCAAATACATGCAAAAACGTAAATAATTACATGCATTAAGTAAGACCAGCTGAAACCCCGGTGCTATCCTTAATTACGATCAAAGACAGACTTTGAATTAAATCTCGAAACACGACTAAGGTCGATAGCAACTCAAAGTGTAGATCGAGGGTTAACACAAAGAAAATCAAACTGTCGATCGCTTTTGGGGATGGTAGATACATTAGATAATCTAGACAAGCAAGCTAATTCAACCATCGTCGGCAATAAACCCTAAAACGAGTTAATCGCTGGCGAGATGAAATTAGAAAGCCATATCAAGATTAGCCAAAACATGATAGACGACGATCACATCATCAGGACTTAACGTGTCTAAAGCGACATGCTAGTCCCGACGATGTAGATCGTCGGATACGAGTTCTTACCTCTGCTCTGGGGAAAAAAGAACTCACCGGAAGCTAACCTCTTGCGAGGGTTGGCGATGCACCGAAGTAGATTGATTTGTTGTTGAATTGATTGAGATTGAGAGAGTTTCTATGTACAAACTACTGCGATATTTATACCCGAGATTACAACATTGTCCATGTAGGACACGATTTTATCTACAACTTAACAAACAAATCCTTATGGCGGACTCTTGCCATAGATTAGATTAAATCTACTCTAACTACCTAATTAAAGAGATATGATTGCCTAAAACCGAGCCTTATCTCTATTTGGCAATCTCCTTGAAGCTTATCTCGAGCCCAAACCGAGCCCATGCTGACTCTATCAGCTTCCTGCCTCTATCAGCCGATGACCGTATTGAATCCGAATCGGACGATACAGCCTTTCTGCTAGCGCTTCTTCCAGTCCGATACGCCTACTGAGTCCGATATGGAGTTGGGTCCGACTCTGGCTTGGTCCGATAAAGTAACCGATTCGACTAAGAGCGCTCCTTCTTCTCTGCATCGGTTTTCTCTTTCCTCTCCGAGTAGATTACGAAAATCTGCTGTTAACACATGCCCCCCAATTCCGCTTCATTATATAATGTGGCGGAATTAGCTCCGAGGAACCCATCGACTTCTTCTCTAGGGTTTGTCTGAAAACCGTGCAGATCTAGATTCGCAGCCTCCCGTCGTTGATTTCATCGCACAACTCCTTATTAGCCGTTTACGCTTCTCGATTCCGGCGATTCCCGGCGTCCTTTCGGCATCGACCCCTTCATCAACGACCTCTTCAACATCTATGGCTTCCTTGCCGTTTTACGCTTCTGAGATCCCCGTGGTAAGTCAATCCCTTTTTGAATTCACATTTTCATTTTCCCGCCGAGTCTTTTCAAACTAGGGTTTCTACTCTTGCCCCCTCGGGTCTTATTTTTCGTCACTGTTCATATGCCGTAGGTCTTCAAGAACCAGATTTTAATTCCTACCAATGACAAATCACATCGGTTCCTTCTGGGTCCCATGGGCAACTCTGACCCAACCTGGCTGATAAATGCGGTAACGAACAGAATCCCTTTCAAGCAAGTAAAGCCCAATGCCTCTTCATGGAAGCACACTTTCAGATCTTGGCCAACAAAGCTCAATGGCTACAGGACTTGCTACAAGAGGATTGCCGCGGCCAAGCAAGTTCATTGGGATGAAATAGGAATCGGCCAATGCATCACTCTGTCTTTAGCCGATACCAAGAAGAACGAACCCCTTATGTCAGCAGCCACATATTTCTCGTCTAGCACCTTGAACGCCTTCCTGTTCCGGCAAGGTCCGATGGCCCCAACCTTAATAGATATCAAGATGCTGACAGGATTGGATATACACTCTGAGATTAATCCCTTCAACCTCCTCATTAACAGCAGCCATAAGCTGAAGACCAAGAAGATTGGAGGCTGGTCTGGGTATATATCTGAACACATGGAGCAAGGATCTGTCTCAGAGAGAGAGCATGTGGCCTTTCTGACTCTGTGGTTGGAAAGATTCATCTTCTGTGGATCAACCTGCGGCCCCACTTTGAACTGCCAACATTTAGCTCAGGCCCTGGTTGAAAACAAGCAATTTCCCCTTGGCTGATACCTCCTTGGAGCTGTCTATCGGCTGCTCTATTCTGCCACTCAGGATCTGATGTTAAAACGGACAGTGGCACATGGAGGACCATGGTGGTTTATCCAGCTCTGACTAACAATCCATACCAACACCATGGTTGATCGGCCTCCGCTATCGGACTCTGCTTTCACATCGGACTACAACGACAATGAAGATCCCTCAACAAGAAGATGCATGTCCTTCGGAGAAGCAGCCTCTGTTTACCCCGGAGAAGATCAATCGGCCGAAGAGATATCCACTTGGTTTGTCCGATTCTATACTGGCCCTCCATCAGCCAAGATGGACATCTTTGTCTATCCTTCGGACTCTGAATTTGAACTCCCTATCGATCTGACCCTGAGCCAACTGAATGATGACATAGTCTCAAGGGAGGTCTTCATGATCGGCATCAGTCCTTGTCTGCTCCCAGTAGGCATATTTCAAGGTAGAAGCACCAGCTTATCATACGAGTTTTATAACCCCATGGTAGCTGCTAGACAATGTGGGCTTGGGCAACTTCCTATCAGCCTGCACTTCCATCGGCTCCTAGAGAGCAGCGGTACGGTCTCATCGGCCCTGATCATGAATAAAGCCTTGGATATCAGAATACCAAACCTGGGCGATTGTGACCGATTGTGGTTGAGCGCCTTCATCCATATCAGCTTCCAATCATGGTGGCAGGAGTGGGCTACTCACATCTTTCATCAATCAGCCAGGTTCTATCTGACAGAGCTTGTTGACAATATCAGTCCTCAGGTCCCTGATGCCCCAATTCCATCTGTTAGCAACAGTGGGCAAAGGATAGCCTACGCTCCGGTCGTAGCTCCATCAGGAAGATCTGTTTTGAAGTCAATTATCGGCCTCACTGCTCCAAAGATATCATCACTGCTCCAAGGGCCGATAATCAAAGAGACTACAAAAAGGAAGATGCCAGCAAAAGAGAAAATTCAAAAACCCGGCAAAAAATCCAAGACTAACAACTAAGCCGATCTTGATGAGCTAGACCCCTCCGTGGAAGAATTCCTAGACGATCAAGTTATGGAGGAGGAGGTCGATGCAGCAACCGCCGATCTGCCCGAAAAAGAAAACCCATCGGCCAGCACTACTGAAGAGCCATAGGCCAGGTCAACTAAAGATCCATCGGCCATGACCACTGCAGATCCACCGGCCGATGACCAAGCCGACGCTGCTCAACCAAGGAGAACCAGACATGCAGTCCGCAAGGTTGATATAATCTCCTTCTTGTATTCATGCGATTTCCTTTTGATGGTCTATTATAACTTGATTTCCCTTTCAGGTCATTGCATCGTCTTTGCTTAAGGAGAGAACTCAATCGGCCCCATTACCAAGAACCAAGAAAGCAACCTTGCAAAAACGCGAACAAGTCAAGGCCCGATTGAGAACACCATCTCCTTCACCACCCTCTCTGATTGCTTCGGTAAGAGTTGATCTTTTTGCCTTATCCTTCTGATAATATAGATCTGATCACCGTATTCTTGCTTTTCCTTAGCCACGAGCTCCATCATCTACACCACATCAGCCAACCCCTTCGCCTGCTGTTTCAGAACAACAAAAGGAGGCCGATGCAGGCACAGCCGATGTCCCATCACAGGTAAGCTAGATTACTTCGAGTCCCCTGCCAAGTTTGCTTGACTGAGTTAACCATGCCCTATCTTGACGATTGCAGAACTTAGCCGATATGTTTACTTTTGATATCGGCCAATTTCTTGATGACGAGGACAAAGAGCCACCCAGCGCAGCCAAGGCGTCGATCTCTGAAGAATTGAAGAGCCGGCTGTCTGATATTGCTAATCGGCTGGAGTCATCGTTAGAATCATTGGTGGGGAACTGTAATCCCATCAGGAGTAGGGTACAAGAAATTCAAGATCAACTGTTTGAAGACCTGATGGAGACCCTGACACCAGCCATCTTCTTGGAACAATACCACTTCAAGCTTCACAGGGCCAAAGAGAGAATCGCGGAGAGGCGGGAGCGCAAAAGCTTGGAATCGGCCTTAACTGCCAGCAAAGCTCAAGTTAATTCTGACAAGACCAAGTTGGACGAGCTGGCTGTTGAGCCGATCGCCTCAAACAAAAGGCTTGAAGAACTCCGCCGCCTTGAAACAGATCTAGTATTGAAGCTAGAGGCAACTCGCAAAGAGATCCAAGAAGTTGAAGCCAGGATAACTGCATCGCCTAAGGCCATAGAAGATCAGACGGCGAAGCTAAAAGCATCGGCCAAATATCTTGCAACCCTGAGCAAGTCCTTGAAGCCAATTCCAGGGTCAACGGCCGATGACGCTCAGACGATAGAAGACATCGATCAAATCCGTCGCAAGGCCATTGCAGCTATCCAAAGCTTCATAGGCTGATGTAATATACTTTTTATCTTCTTCTTGTAAACAGATAACCTTATGTTTTGATTAATATATATCTCATCAGCCAATTAGCCGAATATGATCTTGAAGAAGTCTGATAAAGTCCATCGGAAAATTTTTTTGAAGTCCATAATTTTGAATCCATAATCCATTTGATAAACTTGAAGAATCGCTGAGTATATATATGTCCCCCAAATTTTGGAAGATGAGGGCTCATGTTGTAAAATTTGAACTTAGGGCAATAATGTATATCGGCCATCTAAAGGCGATGCAAAGCGCATCGGCTATTATCATAAATCGGCTGGCAGGCTGATCATGAGTCGATCCATACGCTTGGGTAATATTTCTTTAAGTATTTGCCGTTAAGAGCTCTGCCATAAACTTCTCCATCTAACCCTTTTAGCAAATAAGCATTGCGAGGAACACATCGATGAATCTGAAAAGGACCTTCCCAATTAGGTGACCACTTGCCGAATTTGTTATCCCTTGAACCGATCAGCAGTATTAATTTCCAAACAAGATCCCCTTCCTCAAACGACTTGGCTACAACCTTTTTGTTATAATGACGAGCAACTCGATCTTTATCTCGCTTTATTTTTTCCAAAGCTCGCAATCGGACGTGTGCCAAATCATCTAACTCATCAACCATAAGATTGTGGTACTCATCGGCTGTTAAGTTGTCTTGCAATGCAATCCTTCTTGAGCTGATGTTGGTCTCCCACGGCAGCACAGCTTCATGTCCATAAACCAGCTGATAAGACGGCACTTGAGTTGCACCATGACAAGCCATCCGATACGCCCAAAGGGAATCGGCCAGCGTGGTATGCCACTGTCTCGACTGTTCATCTATTTTCCTCTTGACCAACTTGATTAAAGTCTTGTTAGAAGCTTCTGCCTGCCCATTAGCTTGCGCATAGTATGGAGAAGAATTCAATAGCTTGATGCCCATGCTGTCGGCAAACTCAACAAACTCATTGGACACAAAAATTGATCCCTAATCTGTAGTCAATGTTTGTGGTAGTCCAAACCGATATATAATGTGCTCCTTGACAAACTGAATTGCATCTTTGGAATCAACTTTCTTAAGAGGGATGGCCTCAACCCACTTTGTGAAGTAGTCTGTAGCCACTAAAATATACTTGTGTCCTTTGCTTGATGGTGGATTAATCTGTCCGATCATATCTATACCCCATCCACGAGACGGCCACGGCTTTATGATTGGATGCATAGCCGATGCCGGTGCTCTCTGAATTGCTCCAAACTTTTGGCAATCTTGACACACTTTATAGTACTTGAAACAATCCTCTAGCATTGTCGGCCAAAAATATCCAACGCGCTTCAAAAGCCATCTCATCTTATGGGCCGATTGATGTGTTCCACAAATTCCTTCATGAACCTCACTCATAACCACCTTGGCTT
Source organism: Oryza officinalis (assembly GCA_008326285.1). Taxonomy (NCBI): domain Eukaryota; kingdom Viridiplantae; phylum Streptophyta; class Magnoliopsida; order Poales; family Poaceae; genus Oryza; species Oryza officinalis. Next base: position 26,115,183 of record BDMV01000001.1, on the reverse strand, counting down.
CTTCGGAACTCAAGCATCGTAGCAAGACACCATCGATCGTCCGATAGTATAGATCATCATCGAGCAAGACATAATGTAGGACTTTATATTTCATCTTTCGTGACGCCGATTGAGAAGGATTTCTCAGATACTCGATGATAGCAAACCTCTAGTCATCAGCGTCCACGGTTGCAATTTGAACCTCAACATCTTTCGCCATCGGCCTGTATCCTGATGCCCCCTGAGCTAAGTCATTGGCCTCGAAGTTTTGCTTACTGGGTATATGCCTCATTGTCACAACCTTGAAAGCTTGTAGCAGCTCCTTGCACTCTTCATTGTAAACCCTGAGAATATCATTCCTGCACTCATACTCCCTAGAAAGCTGATTAATGACCAATTGTGAATCACCAATAATTTCTACGGATTCGACCTCGACTTCTTGTAATAACTACAAACCCTTGAGAACGGCTTCGTATTCTGCTTGATTGTTAGTATAATAAGGTTTGATAGTACACGCGAACTCAAAGCTTGCCCCCCGAGGGGAGATGATGACTAGGCCGATACCCCATCCATGTCGGCAAACAGATCCATCAAAATACAGTGTCCATGGCACAATATCTGAATATGCAATTGAATCATCTGTATGTTGAACAATGAAATCGGTCAGGGCTTGTCCTTTGATCGCTTTGGCTAATTCATACCTGAGGTCAAACTCTGTCAAGGCAAAAATCCACTTCCCAATTCTCCCTTTTAACACAGGGGCCGATAGTATGTATTTCATCACATCGGCCTTACTTACTACAATGCACTCATTGGAAAGTAAATAATGCCTCAATTTAGTACATGAAAAATATAAACATAGACATAACTTCTCCACCAGCGTGTACCTTGTTTCAGCATCCAACAATCTTCTGCTAAGATAGAAAATAGCTCTCTCTTTGCCATCAATGTCCTGAACTAAAACTGAGCCGATAGACTTCTCATCGACCGATAGGTATAGCCTGAACGGAACTCCCTTTTGTGGAGGAATTAGGACTGGTGGGGAACTCAAATACTCTTTGATGTTGTCCAACGCCTTTTGCTGGTTATCACCCCATATAAATTCTTGATCGTCCTTCGTCTTCAATAATGGAGTGAACGGCTCTATCCTACTTGACAGGTTTGATATAAAACGCCGGACAAAGTTGATCTTGCCGAGCAGAGATTGTAACTTGGTCTTGTTATCTGGAGGCTTGATCTTTTTTATAGCATCAATATTCTTCTATGTAATCTCAATTCCTCTTTCATGGACCAAGAAACCCAAGAACTGATCGGTCGATACGCCAAAGGCACACTTGTTAGGGTTCATCTTTAGACCATATTTCCTTGTTTTTTCTAGTACCTTGCGTAAATCAGCCAGGTGGACATCGTACTCTTTTGACTTTACAATGACATCATCAATGTAAACCTCAATCAAAGAGACAATAAGATCGTGAAAAATATAATTCATCGCCCTCTGATAGGTGGCCCCAGCGTTTTTTAGGCCGAATGTCATAACAACCCACTCATATAGGCCGATTGCCCCCGGACACCTGAAAGCTGTCTTGTGAATGTCTTCCTCAGCCATGAAAATCTGGTTATAGCCTGCGTTTCCATCCATAAAGCTGATGATCTTGTGTCCAAATGCAGCATCAACTAGCAAATCAGCCAACGGCATAGGGTACTCGTCATTTGGTGTTGCTTTGTTTAGTTCTCTGAAATCAATACACACCCTGAGCTTGCTGTTTTTCTTCAACACTGGAACTATGTTGGAAACCCACTCCGCATATCGGCAGGGTCTGATAAAGTTGGCGTCGTAAAGTCTAGTGATCTCTGCCTTGATAGCTTCATGCATATCGGCCTTAAATCTCCTAGAAGCTTGTTTAAACGGCCGATAGCCTAGTTTAATAGGTAACCGATGTTCTACAATCGATCGGCTTAATCCTGGCATCTCATGATATTCCCATGCAAAACAGTCCATAAATTCTTTCAAAAGATTTATCAAATCATTCTTATAATCCCTTGGCAGGTTAGCACTTACATACGTCGGCCTAAGCCTATCACCTATTCCTATATCTACCTCTTCAAGTTCATCGGCCGACGTGAAACCCTGTCCTAATTTTTTGTCTAACTCATCCACCGCATCAGCTGTGTAGGGACTATCTTGTTCATCTTGGCTAGTGGATGTCACACTTTTGCTAAAGTAACTGCTTGTCTTGGTCGTCGATCGTCTCGATGTCGCAATCAGTTACCTTGAGAAAATTGGCCTCCCAAACTCGTCCGGACAGGCAATCGATCCCCTCCATCTCCCATACTGCGAGATCGGCATTGGCCACATGTACTGACCTATCGGCCTGCACGATCTCGACTTGGTCCCCTTGCCATTGAATGAGGCACTGGTGCATCGTTGAAGGGACGCAACAATTTGCGTGGATCCAATCGCGTCCCAACAACAGGCTGTAGGAACCCTTTCCATCGAAGACAAAAAAGGTAGTAGGTATTGTTTTGTTGCCTACTGTGAGCTCCACATTCAACACCCCTTTTGCTTCAGATGCGTTGCCACCAAAGTCCTTTAACACCGTATTGGTCTTGATGAGGTCTTTAGGTACTTTTCCAAGCTTCCTGAAAGTTGTATATGGCATCAAATTTACTGCCGCGCCGCCATCGACCAGCATCTTCGTCATCGGCCGTCCATTGAATCTCTTGATGTACAACGGCCGGAGGTGCCTATAGCTGGTGTCGGCCGGCTTGTCGAACACGGCTTGGTCTGGTGACAACTGTAGCCTAGCCGAAGATTGTTCTATCTCATTGTCGGCTACCGCCTCATCGGCCGTCTGTATGCTGTATTCTGCTGGCAACACGAAAATCATGTTAACAGACGCCAATGCTATGCTTTTACCTTTTGCAGACGCAGGAGTTTGTGTTGATTTTGTGGCACTCTCATCGGCCTTGACCACTGTAGATTTTATCCTCCGCTCTCTCTTAGTCTTGGTGGGCCGATGGGCGATTGCTGCTTGCTGCTCCTGGATCTGCTCCTTCTGCCTAAGCCTCTGTACCCGTCGTTTCTGAGTCTTGCTAAACACGTCGCTTGGGCACCACTGATGGTTCTGGGGTTGCTCATCGTCTTCATTCTGACGATCGTGGTGCATCGGCCCTAGCCTTTCATGTACAGATTTCCTTTGCTTGATCGGCCGGTGCGCTTGTCTACTTGAGCTGCCCTGGTGAGAGTCTTCTATATCGTTGCATGCAGGACACTCTTGGATTGATGGCAACCTCATCCCTTCGTTCCAACAGAACCGGAAAAACTCGCACTCCCAATGAGGATCATAGGATCTATCTTGGTCAGAGTAATCTTGTGTTTGTTCCTCCCGCCTCCGCTGGTATTTCTTGATTAGGCCTTCTGAAGTCTGATGAGGTCGCTTGTTGGTCCGATAGGCATCGCTATCGGCCCTGTCTGCCCACACCATGTTGACCGGGAATGGGTTTCCTTCTATCTTCATCGGCCGCTTGGCTTCATCAATCTTGATCCTGCCTTGTTCGATGGCCGATTGAATCTGTTGCCGGAACATTTTGCATTCGTTGGTGTGATGTGAATATGTGTTGTGCCACTTGCAATATCTTCTCTTCTTGATTTCCTCGGCCGATGGCAATACATGACCTACTGGCAGCTGTATCTGCTTTTCCTGCAATAGTAGATCAAATATTTTATCGACCTTGTTAATGTCAAAGTCGAACTTGTCCTCTTTGTCGCCCTTCTTAGCCCATTGGCATGTCGTCGGCTTCTTCATCCGGGCCCACTCGGCCAGATCGACGTTAGCATCAACTTCATCGTCTTCGTCGGAGGCGTATTGATAGACACTATTAATTTTCTTCGTGAATTTCTTTGCCTCCTGGAATCTTTGTTCGTGGGCCGATACCCGTTGTGCTAGCTGGGCTAGGCTGTCAAACTCTCGTGATGAAAACCTTTCTCGTATCGGCCCCAGTAGCCCCTGGAACGCCAAATCGGCTAGTTGAGAATCGGTCAAACTGAGGCTATAACACCTATTCCTGATGTCTCTGAATCGTTGTATGTAGTCTGGGACCAATTCATCAATCCTCTGCCTGATGGCGGTGAGATCGGACAGCTTCATCTCTTCTACGCCGTTGAAGAAATAACGATGAAACTGTTTCTCTAGGTCGACCCATCCTCTGATGGAATTGCAGGGTAGAGAGGAAAACCATGTGAACGCTGACCCTGACAAGGACAGAGGGAAAAATCTCAACCTTAATGCCTCCACAGCCGATGCCTCACCACATTGAGCTAGGAATCGGCTAATGTGCTCGTACGTAGAGACATTGTCTTGCCCTGAAAACTTGGAGAAGTCAGGGATCTTGTATCGGCTCAGCAGTGGCACTCTGTCAAACTCCTCGGGGTAAGGATGCTGATACACTGTTGAACTCTCCTTGGGCTTTAAGCCGAATTGATCTCGCATCACTTCGGCTATCATATCGGCCCAGTACCCTACGGGCTGGTGCGGAAGCTCTTGTTGATGATGTTGTTGAAAAGCTTCTGGCCGATATTGCCTTGGGGAGTACGGCTGGAAGTGGTGATTCAAGTTCTGCGCATCGTACTGCCCTGTAGTGTACTGCTGGTACCCTTGCGGCGCATTGTAGGCAGCTGCTTGTGGAGGGTTGCTTGGCTGAGCGAACTGAGGTTGTCCAGCCAATGGTTGGTTGACTGGGACTTGTTGTATCGGCTCACCCATCGGCTGTTTCCCCCTCGTCCATTGTGCGAATTGTTCCTCCGTGATGTGCTGGGGGCTTCCTCCTGCTTGCTTGGTCAGGATCAACGGCATGGTTGACGCTGGTTGGGCCGATGGAGGTGGAATCAGCGCTGTTGGCTGCGGAGCCGTACTCAGATCGGTTCTCAAGGTCCGATAAGCAGGGAATTTGTTGTCCGGTAAGAAAATCGATCCTTGAGGCTTGTACTGGTGAATGGAACCGTCTAGGATTGATTTCACTATATTGGTCAATGTGTTCACCAGGATTCCCGATTGATTGACCAACACAGAGTGAAACGCGGAGTCGATGCGGTCCTATAGCGTCGGCGCGGCACTATCTTCAGTCTTGACAACTTGGTCGTATGCTGCCACCGACGTACTGGCTCCGTCCCCAGGGCTTGGCATTATCACCTTAGATTTTTGGATGAGGGTGCCTTGCCGAGTCCTGGAGTACGTTTGCAGGTACATGTTCTGGAACTGCTCGACCAGCTTGTTCATCTAAGCTTTTTGCTCCTCGTTGAGCTTATCAGCAGTCACAGAGAGAACGTTTTCCTCTGACACGTCAGTCTGCTTCGACATCTTGAAGCGAGCTTGTTGTTGTTGTGAAGCCTGCGTTCTTGTAGGTCCCACTGGTCGTGCCAAAAGCGTGTTGGCGTAGAATTTCGACCCGCCAGATATCAAAACGGGGTCCACGTTTCCACGGTGGCCTGGGAGATCTGCTTAGCTCCAGTGCAGGTCCAATGGCTTGCCTAGGTGCGTGTAGGGTGTGCTAGTTGATTTGATCTGCAATCAACAAGTATAAACAAGTAAATCACGTTAGTAAACGATGGCCGATCGGCCAATAGGCCGATGTCACATCGTGAGAACCTAGCCGATAGGGCAAAGCTATATCGGCTTACTTGAGGTTATAAAGTAAGATTAACAGATCTAGTCCCATTGGCCTATATTAATGTGTTTATGGCAATTTTAATGGAATCAGCCGATGAGAGATGCATGAAGGTAAATACACTAGCTAATACTCTAGTGTAAACTTATACAAGCCAACCGACCGATATAAATATATTGATTACAGAGAAGTCTTGAGAACATCCTACAATGAATATATTTATATCCATTGATCTACTTGTACAAGTGGCAAATACATGCAAAAACGTAAATAATTACATGCATTAGGTAAGACCAGCTGAAACCCCAGTGCTATCCTTAATTACGATCAAAGACAGGCTTTGAATTAAATCTCGAAACACGACTAAGGTCGATAGCAACTCAAAGTGTAGATCGAGGGTTAACACAAAGAAAATCAAACCGTTGATCGCTTTTGGGGATGGTAGATGCATTAGATAATCTAGACAAGCAAGCTAATTCAACCATCGTTGGCAATAAACCCTAAAACGAGTTAATCGCTGGCGAGATGGAATTAGAAAGCCATATCAAGATTAGCCAAAATATGATAGACGACGATCACATCATCAGGACTTAACATGTCTAAAGCGACACGCTAGTCCCAACGATGTAGATCGTCGGATACGAGTTCTTACCTCTGCTCTGGGGAAGCAAGAACTCACCGGAAGCTAACCTCTTGCGAGGGTTGGCGATGCGCCAAAGTAGATTGATTTGTTGTTGAATTGATTGAGATTCCGAGAGTTTCTATGTACAAACTACTGCGATATTTATACCCGAGATTACAACATTGTCCATGTAGGACACGATTTTATCTTCAACTTAACAAACAAATCCTTATGGCGGACTCTTGCCATAGATTAGATTAAATTTACTCTAACTGCCTAATTAAAGAGATATGATTATCTAAAACCGAGCCTTATCTCTATTTGGCAATCTCCTTGAAGCTTATCTCGAGCCCAAACCGAGCCCATGCTGACTCTATCAGCTTCCTGCCTCTATCAGCCGATGACCGTATTGAATCCGAATCGGCCGATACAGCCTTTCTGCTAGCGCTTCTTTCAGTCTGATACGCCTACTGAGTCCGATACGGAGTTGGGTCCGACTCTGGCTTGGTCCGATAAAGTAACCGATTCGACTAAGAGCGCTCCTTCTTCTCTGCATCGGTTTTCTCTTTCCTCTCCGAGTAGATTACGAAAATCTGCTGTTAACAGTACCGACAAGTACAAGACAATCCTAACATACTATATGCATGGCATAATCAAGGAAAAGCTATTTGTAGCTCATTTCAGCATAAAGCAAGTTTTGGTTCACAATTCTTTTTAAAAGAGTTGATGATTCAATTAACAAAACATTATCATAGTTAAGTCATAATATTTTCCATATCAACATCATAAACATACTCTTGTTGCCCATACCTGCAACAAATCATCATATCCTCATAATAATATACTTGATTGCCCACTCGGCATCAAGTCTCACATTCATCATCAACATAACATGATTTTCATAACTTACCCCAAATTACCATTTTCAAAACCATAGTTCACAAAGTATTATTTGAAAACATAAATCAAAGTCTATACTCATGACACTTCACCAAGTCGCTCATGACCGTGAGCACGGCTAATCGATTAGTTTTAGAGAACTCTGCAGAGTTTGTACAGCTTTACCCACATGATATGAGCACTCTAGTTTGTTTTCTGTTTGCAAGACACTACCACACTCTTCATAATGAATGTCGTCTAGAGGTCATAACGTAGCCTTTACATTACTTAACGCCTAACCTTGCATCAGCGACGGCAAGTGTGAATTCGTTCTGGGCATGACCCAGAACCGTTAGGTGATGGGCCCACGCCTTAAACCTAACACCATGGCAGCGAACACATCTGTTCCCCCATGAGGCACTATACCATTGAATTGGACAGACTTAGACGCCTAAACTACCCCCAATAATCAGCGGGGTAAATAGGTAGTTCCTATGAATCATCGCTCAGACTAATTCATTCTACTCCAGCCTACCAATATGCAAGGCTAGACTTTTAAGTGGCTTAATTAGCTAAGGCCACCCCATAAATAGCACATGTGGATGTACGGTATACTTAAGTTGGTGACACGAAGTTCAGTCCTTAATTAACTCAGGCGAACACTCCCCCTATCGGCGTGCAACTACCACCATATGCACACCACTTGTCGCCCAAATCCAAAATCATTTTACTCACATTTTAGTTCACAAATATTTAACATTTTCATTTTCAATCCAGCATTTACCAAATAGTCAAAATTCCATTTATCAAGTTATAAGATTGTTCATTTGCATGGCTCTAGGCATGGCTAAGCAGATGGCATATATAAATGCAGATAAAGACTTCATTGAGCATTTATAAATAATCAAATCCATCCTATGGTTACAAATGAAGGGGTAACAACATAACAATGTAGATTATGCAGCAATAAGGTCATAGCTATCATTTACTAAGTTTCAAATATCGTTTTTAATCAAATACATATGCAGTTTCGCAAACAACGCTTTTCATCTCCCAAATCATGGGTTTCAATGTGATGAAAGGAATAGGGAGGAATAACTTGCCTTGATTTGGAACAATGTGAATACCACCTAAGTCACTCTTTCACCGTTGATGCAAGTTATCTATACAAATGACACGATATGCGAATAAATACCAAATTATGCGAAAAATACAAAATGCTCTAAAATGCATGATTTGTGCACAATGGATAGGTTCTGACCTAAGATGAATTTAGGTAAAAAGAATTCCTATTTTATCTCTTTTCATTTGTGAGTTATGAATTTTCCAAGTTTGTATTGACTTATAGGATTATTTACTAATGTATTGTTGTGAAATATTTTTAATATATGATTTTGATCAAATTAACCTTACTAGGATGAAGAGGATTGTTTCCTAAGAGTAATACAATTGGTTTCATAATTTTTAGAGCTAGTATGAATTTCCTATAAATTTTAGAAATTAAATTGTACATGTGGTGGTCATTTCTCTATATATATTATTAGTACTGTTTTTTTTACAGAAAGTATTGTATTTTATATTTCTAAATTAAAGTTCATACTTTGTTGATTCCACAGAAATTTGGTTCACTCCATTTAGAGTATAAATAGATTTTCTACAAATTTTACAAGTTTTATGTTAACTATTTCATATTTAAAATTTTAGGAATAAATATCATACTGTATGTGGGCACCCGAAAATCATACCGTCCAATGTATTTTGTGACTACCACATAATTTTAGATGAGTGGGATCCATACACGCATAAATAGCCACTCATACTTCAATGTGCCCATGATCACAAAATTTACAACATTCGGTATAAAATCCATAATGCCGAATAATGGGCAAAGGAGATATTGTTCGGACTCCGCATGCCAGTCAACTTCAGCCTGAGACATGCCCGTCAAACCACACGAAGGCGGCGACCAGATGTGTTACACATCTCAGGAGACTTGACTCAAATTGCAAGAGCTCTACAACATCTCAATTGCTCAAAATTCATACTCGTGCTTAGCTAGTCCCCAGGAAAAGCGACTAGCCTTGCACTTTCATCGCAAGCAATTGATAAACATCACAAATGCATAAAGGTAGATAAAATGACAGTAATATACATATGTCATAATGGGATTCAACTACCCATCTTACAACACAAACTATAGCAGCGGGAGTTTCATAAATTCACATAAGCAAAAGTAAAACCCGTGGTTTGTCAACCATCCCACAAGGGCAACCAACCGGGGCAAGAGTCAAACTGAAAAGACTACTCACCACCCTCATCACCCTTGGTAGGGTAGTAAGAACTATCAGGATCACCGGCATCCTGGTCTGAAAGTTGTAGACATCGGGTTAAGTACAAGAATGTACTCGCAAGACTTACACATTAATATATATACATAGAACAAAGGAGTATGCAAGCTTCTATCTTAAAAGATAGTATAATGGTTCAAGTTTTGCATAAAAGCCAATTTAGTTGAGCAAATAACAAGTTGCAAATATAATTTTTTTTCAACCTTATCATAATTTGAAATTTAATCACAAATAAGCACAACCCGTGCTCTCATCACCATCCATGGACTACCATTGTCCAACCATGGTTTGCAAATATAACCATTTCATATCCCAGACTAATTCAACTCATTTAACCCAAGTTTGATGCTAACATAGACTGACTAACACATCAAGCGATCGTCCTGTAACCGTGGACACGGCTATTCGAATAGTTTTACTCTGATCAGAGGGGTACATCTTTACCCACACGAAATGAACAAGGCTCAAATGCTTCACACGCACACAGGTGTGACCTACAAGTGACACAAGTTCATAACATGTCCTTTCCTAGTCACATCCCAACCACCTAAACCACGCCTAGGCCCCCGACGACTTAGCCACGTGCGTGTGTGATGCGGCTAAGGCGGGCTCACCATCGTGGGAGAAACCCCTTGCCAAAACCAGGCACACCTGGGCACTCCAAAGGAAAAACCATCCTCATGATTGACTAGCGTAGCATAGATGATCACAGTGCGACGTAGTACTAAGTCAAGCCGTCCCATACTCGGCGTGTGGAAGTACGTAAGGTGCTTGAATAGATGTCAACATGTTCGGTCTTTAACAACCTAGACGAGGCTACTTGTATCAGGGAAAACCACAATCCCTTCATCGCCCTATCACTCGTCCAAGTTAAAGCATATTTTTCATATGAATCATTTAATGAAAGTAGTCAGATTTTATGTCCATAAATCGCAAGTAATGAATAAATTCCATCGATAGCTCCACCTATCGATTTTAACATTACTAGACTTAAGCATGGCTAAGCATCGGTAAAACAAATAAAACATTCCCAAATATTACTATCCCGAGGTTACAAGGATAAATGGCAACAACGAAACAAGAAAGGATATGCAGCAATTAGGTATAACCAAAACTAACCATTATCGATAAGTTGGTAATAAATCAACACGTGCATATTTATCGTTTTGCAACCAAATTATTTTAGCAAGACAGGGATTCTATATGCTTAGATGCTTGCCTTGCTACTGTTCGAAATCACACTCAATCTCAGGTTCTTGCTCCACGTACTTCGGAACGTCTGAATCTACCGATAAGAGGCAATAATGCAAATAAGATTCAAATAAACATGCATATGCAACATGCTCTATAAATCATGGCCTAATTACAGTAGGTAGAGAGTATGATAAAATTATTTTAGAAGCAAGAATCATATCATTTACATTTATGTTTTGAGAGCTATAAAAATAACAGCCATATACTCTGAAAATGGCATTTCTGTAATTATATATGAACTACCCTAGGTCATAACATATCCTATCATTTTCTAGTTATAGTTCATAAGTGCTATCATTTTTAGTTAATAGAGGATATCTCACTGGTTATAACAAAACTTGGTTCACTGCATTTGGAGTTAAAATGATTTAGTTATGAATTTTACAAATTCAACAAAAAGGAAAAGTTATTTAATCTTTAGGCATATTTTAGGAGGTAGTTTTGTCAAATTCTTTCCATCCAGATTAAACGGTACATATTCTAAGATGAAAAACAGTGGCTTCATAATTTTGGGATTAACCATTAATTTACTAGAGATTTTATAAGTCCTAGGTGCAAAATAAGTGTTTTTGTGTTACTCATAATTTTAGTTACATTTTCTGTACAGAAGTGGGAAAACTTTATTTTACAAACTTAAAGAGCACAAATTTAGGAATACACAGAAATTTGGTTCACTCAAAAATGAGCTCAAATGAATTAGTTATGCATTTTGCCTATTTTTCAGTTTTTTTTTAAATTTCCTTTGGACTGCACTTTTGCAAATCGATCCCTGGGATTTTCCAAAACTTTCAACAAGGTCCAGTCTTCTTCTCCAACGGACAGACACAGAGGCAGAGCCATGGCTGAGCTCGAACTCAAGCTCGCCGGCGGCAAACGGCTGCTCGAATGGGGACGTGGTCAAAAGAGAAAATGTAGAGCATGTCCTTGCGATTCCATTCCTCTATTCTACCCAACCGATGGTGGCCGGAGATAGCCGGGAACTCGTCGGCAGTGAGTCCGGGCGGTGGCTGTTCGTGGGCTGCACAAGCATGTGACATTGCGTTCACGATCCAACCAAAGGGAGGCATGCAAGAGCACCCTGAGGCTCACAGGAAGCTTACCAAGAGGTCGGCCAATGGTGGACGAGCTCCAGTGAGGTTGGGCAGCACGGGTGGCGGTGGAGTAGACCGGCGGCGACGACGACACAGCGATGGCTCGAACTACAGCATGTATGCGGAAATCATTACATGCAACATGTAGAACGTCGCCCAAGGTTGCTAACACTGCAAGCAATCGACAAATGGCTCACCGATTGAACGGGAAACGACGACAGAGTCGCTAGGTTGGACTTGGAGAAGACGGTGGTCGATCTCCCTCCTCGTTGCACCAATCCGTGGGATTCTTGGGGCATTTCGAAGAGGATGATGAGGCGAATTTGGTGGCGCAGCAGCTCAGCCGGATTCACCTCGAGGCGACGGGAACGTCGACGCGATCCCGCGGCTGCATGTTGACGACGGTCTGGCCGCGCTCGAGAGCACCCGTGGCGAGGTCGGCGTTCCCGGAGATCGGCTGCACGAAACGGCACGAAATTAGGTCGGGAACGCAAGAAAGATGGCGACGACGATGACCCGTTGGGCGCGTCTTCCAGGCGGCCGGCAAGAAGATGAGGGCGAGGAGGACGAGGAGGAGCTCTTTCCCTGTGGTTTCTTGGCGCTGGGATGAAGTGTGAGTTGAGAGAGATCAGCTAGGAGCGTTGAAGTCGAAGGAAGAAGAGAGAAGCGGTGCCACGACATGAGCTACGTGTCAGCCATCCCTTTTGAATGTCTCCCGTGGGTCCCACGCGAATTTGGTGTGCACCAAGGGTGAAGCTAGCCCAGGGACAATGACATGTGGGCCCAGGTCATGGTAGTCTATGCATTTGAGAGAGAGATGGGTGAGGAACAGAGTTAACTTCTGTTTTAGTAATTTTCAGGAATTATGAGGAATTTTCAATCTCTCCTTATTGGTTAAATAGTTTGAACTAGTTAAAAAATGCAAAAATTATATGGTCTGGTGTGGAGATACCTTGAGTTACCTAGTTTCCATTTTTCAAAGTTTCACTCAAAAATTTGAAATATTTTAATTCTGGCAAAAAGATGAAAAGGGATATGCTGAGACCTAAATTGAATTTTAAAAAGGTCAAAACTAAGTGTAAAAATTCTATAAAAATATATTAAATCCTGATAAATAATCTAGTATTTGAATAAATTATAAAATCTATACCATTCTCTTCAACTTAATGCACTAATAGATGTTGGTTCAATTTGCCGACTAGGATTTTGTTTTGTTTCCAAAATTTATTTGAATGTATAAGCTAATGCAAATAATTAAATATGTAACCTACAAATAGAGATAAGTAATCCTAAATACCTTGTACTAAAATTAGGGTTGTGACACTGTAAGCATAGTATTTTATTCTACAATATTAAAGTTCACAATTTTATGAACCTATTGAAGTTGGTTTCACCTCAAAATGAGTTATATTTGATTTTATATGAATTTCACAAATTTGAGATAATTTTCAGTTGGAAAGATATTGATTTACCCATTTCCTTTCATATTTCCAAAATATAAATCCTTGGGTCCACAGGTCCGTCTCTGTCATTATGCAAAAAGATCCCTAGGGTTCTCAGGAATTAACCCACAGTCCATAAGCACGTGCTAAAGCAAAGTCCATTAAGAGTCCCCGAGGTTTTTAGATATTGCTAATCAGACCTTGGTCCCATATGTCATACTATAGAATCTTACAGATTAAACCTTGCAAGTTTTAAATCTTTGCTAAGCCAAATCCCTAGCGCTTAATTAAGTGGGGCCCGCTTGTCAGTGGTTCGGCGGATAAGGAAGCAGAGGCAGCAACGCATCGCCGAGCTTCTCGCCGGCGGCAAGGACAAATGGTGGTCGATCTCGGTGGGCGACTAAAATAGAAAAGGGAGAGGGGTTCAAGGCGAAGCCGTCGGTGGTGGTTTTGTTAGCTGCAGTGGCCGGAATCGATGGCGACGACGGCGCAGGCGGCGGTGGCTCTCGGCATGCAAGTGCATGTCGGGTTTCGACTCGGTTTAGTGCGAAAGGGTGCATGCATGTGCGTCTATAGGGCTCCTGGAGACTCACCGAAGGGCGCGTGAGGGTCGGCGAAGCTTGGAAGACGACGGCGACTTGAAAAGAACTCCGGCAATGGCAGGAACTAGCAGAGCAACGGCGTCAGCGATTCTTGGTCTTTGATCTGCTAAGAAGAGGTAGGGGACAACTCAATAATCACACAAGGATGCTCCACGAGTGAAGAATTGCTCTGGTGCTCACCGGGGAAAGAGGATTTGGCGATGGAGTCCGGCGGTCGGATTTGGGGAAGAAGAGGCCGATCTCCTTTTCCACGGCTTCGTGGTTCGATTCCTTCGGTCGGCGGCCTTCTGGGATCACGATGAAGACGATGGCGCGGCAGTTTGGCCTGACTTGGTCGGAGTTGGCCGAGCGGCGATGATGTCGAAGCGGCGGCGCTCTGGAGCTCCCGTGGGTACGGCGGCGTTCCGGCGTCACCACTGCATGACATGAGATATGATTAGAGGGGATGGACTCGGTATTGATGGGCGATTACAGATCGCTAGAAGAGAAGGGGTGACCGCGACTTGGTGGTGATGGCGACGGTCGTTGTTCCCACGGCCGACGGCGAAAGAATGGGCGACGGAGAGGCTGGGCTCCCTTCCACTTGGTTGGATCGGCATAGGGATGGAGAGAAGGATCATGCGACATGGCTAGGAGATGATATGGGCGAGCTCGGCGGCTGCCACGGCGATGGTCACGCGTCGAGCACCATCGGCGCCGCTTCCTCTCTCGCCCTCTGTCTCTCTCTCTCAGCTTGAGCGGTGGAGCAAGATACACAGAGGTGAGAGCAAGTCCAGGTGACTGCCAAGTGGGTCCGGGCTGATGTAAACAAGGCTAAAGTGAGAGGGATGGGTAGAAGATTAAGTAAACACACTGTTAGAAGGGTGTTAGGGTTTTTCCCTATTTATTTTCTTTCTCCCTTCTTTATAATTCTATAACTTAATTTTTGTACATGATAAATTAATGTGGATTTTTTTGGAGGTAGATAAAAATACCTATATTCCATTTTCTTTGGCCCCACACAAAAATACTCTATATTTTATTCTCAGGAAAATAGAGAAATTCAGTCCAGCCGAAATTGATTTGTATTTTTAGGAGGTCAAAACCTATAAAATAAATTCTGGAAAAAATTATATTAATTCATGATAAATAGAGTAGTATTTGAATAAATTATATCCTCTATACATTTTCATGTGATAAAATACACATATGAGATGTGTATCGATTTTGCCGATCAGGGTTTAGAATTAATTTATAATTTGACTGTTTTGACCTAATTATTTGAGGTACCAAATGTACATATTAAATTATACCAAAATTCTAGTGAGATGTATATATTGAATAGTATCTACATGAATTTCCCCATGATTTTATATTGCACCAATTATTTTTAGGTATTCAGTGAGTTCACCTACCTTTAAATGTTCTTATTTTAAATACATATTTAAATGATTGCAAAATTATATTTTGATTTGCAATTAACCAGAGATGTTGTGTTTGGACTTTAAATTCATTTAACCATGCTCAAACTCACAAGATCCTTATGCACTAGCGTGAATATATTTGAGTTGGACTAATGGTACTTAGGGTGGCAACTAGTGTAATGCTTTCAAGATCCAAAAACATTTAAAAGGATTCAAATCACACACCACATCTTGTGTTTATGCAAGTATGCACATGGTTTGCATGTCAAGTTAAATTAGGAAAGAAAAGTTTTAAGTTGTTCGCTAATTTGCATATGGGCACCAGCTAATTTAACCTTACCTAGGTTGTAAATTTGAAAATTTTTGGTCATCAACTCAAAAACACATTTTTATTATTTAGCTGAAGTCAAAATTCGAAATTCAAATTTTTGGTATGTTACAGGAGAATTCAGAAGGAATTGGCTAGGGTTCTAGATGGATGGAGGAAGAGATGATGAAGAAAGTAAATGGTGGATGAATGAATTTCAAAAGAGAGATCACGATCACCATCTTCTTTTTTTTTTCTCCGCAACTCCACCGTACTGATAAAGGGACTAGTCGGTTGTAACATCCTGAATATTTCGACGTTGGAATACGGAATTAAAAATTCAGAATAACCAAAAATCTTTTTCAAAATACATTCATGTCTGAACTAACTCATTTCGATCTGTCGTTTTTCGTTTACACGTGGGCTAATAGACGAACGTCTGAGGATACGTCGGTATTTGATTTCAATTATTATTTATTCAAGGAGCTATGATTTGCATATGCCAATTATTTTTGAAAAACAAAAACCCTCGGGCATATTTACTTTATAAATAAAGCTATATACCTAAATGTATCACCATTTTGGATAAAACCCATTAAGGGATAGTTTATTAAAATTTTCTCTGTTCGAATCCTTTTTCCTCATAAATCATGTTATTCAAATTCCCTAATTTAGTCCCTTCCTCGGAATCCTAGGACTACCGATGAATTCGTATATCGAACGTTGATTCGGTAACGCGGTCCATCCATCCGATTAAATTCGGGGAAATCTCTAAGTCTGATCCTTGCCCATCTAAATGCCAGATTAAATCCAAGAGCTCACTTAACAGTCCAATTGTAATTCAAACTCAAAATTAAATGTCCATTTATACAGTCCCTTTACAATTTTGGAATTTAATCTCATTCAAATTCCATAAATCCAAATTCCTACAAAATTACAAAACATCCTATTCCTTTGGACTCTTTCCTGTTCGGCCCAACTCTTTTCTCCCTCCCTCTCCTTATTGGGCCAGCCCATCTTCCTCTAGGCCAGCCTAGTACTCTTCCCTTCCCCTGGCCCAAGGCCTGCCCAGCAAAACAAGTCTGTTTGTTGTCCCTCTTCCTCAGCCAGCTCGCACGCCAGGTGTTCGACGGAATGTCTGCAAGCACCGAGCCCCACGGCTCCCCCCCTGCACCGAGCTTCCAGTCCACCGAGGCTTTCCCCCAAAACACCGGCAACACAGTGAGCAAAGTCCACACCGAACGCGTACGCCGCGTCCACGCCGTCCTGCAGCAGTCCCATCCTCGCTCTGCGATGACTCCCTGTCGACGACGACCGCCCCACAGGACCGTCGGCCCCACTCGGCCGAGCAAGCTTGTCGCTGTCCGCCGGCTGCGACGGCTATAAAAACCGCCCTATTTCGCTCACTGTCGCCATCACACCGACGAACGCGAGTCGCCCCGGCCGGCACTACCCCGGCTGAGGTTGCCGCACCGCTGCACCAACTCGCGCCAAGCAGCGTGCCCGGCCAACGCCGCGCCAGCCGCACCCATCGTCCTCGCCGCGTCGCGCCGCAGCCGCGGCCGCTGCCCGAGCCGGAGCCAGCGCCCCGCTGCCCGGCCGCGCCACCAGCCTTCTCCAGCCCGGCCGCCGCCCCGGCCTCCCAGCCGCGCCCGCGCCGCGCGCTGCCGGCCTTGCCGTGCCGCGCGCCAAGCCGCTCCCAGCCGGGCTCGCCGTGCCACACCGCAGCCGCCCCGGCCTCCTGGCCGCAGCCACACCCTGCCGGCCGCAGCCGCCATGCCGCACCACCGCGCCGCGCCACCGCCGCCCCGCCTCCCCAGCCGCCGCCCCTGTCGACGCCGCCTCCCAGCCGTGGCTGGCGCACGCGCCCAAGGCCGCGCCGTGCGCCATCTCACGCCGCCCTGCGCCGTCCCCGACCGCGCCGCCAGCGCGCCGCACCGCCCGGCCTCCGCGCCGCCGCTTGCCGGGCCGCGCCCGCGCGCCCGCGCGCCCGCGCCGCAACGCCGCCGTCGCCCCGTGCCCCGGCCGGCCGCCTCCCCCAGCCATCGGCCCTCCCGCGGCACCCTCCTCTCCTCTGGAAGCAAGAGCAAGAGAAAGAAGGGATGAGACAGAGAGAAGAAAGAGATAAGGAGGAGAAGGGAAGAAAAAAAAAAGAAAAGAAAAAAAAAAAAAAAAAAAAGAGAAAAAGAAGTGGGACCCACGTTTGATTCTCCACCCGTGGGCCCCATCTTGACCCATACTTTGAAAAGTCTGTATCACCTCCCTCTCGTTGTCGGGCAAAGCCCATAAAGCCTCCCAAAAAGTTTACCAAACGTCCCTCTGCGTCTATTGGGCTGCCGACTACAAAGTCTATATGGCGTCCCTCATCCTTTGTCGGGCTGAGCCCAAAAGATCAATCCCCTGCCAAAAGTCTATATGTCATCCTTTTCTCCAAATTTCAGGCTAAAGCCCACCAACAGCCTCCCACCTCACCAAAGTCTAACATATATCCCTCTACTCACCCAACCCCCTCTATTGAAGTCCATCTTGCCTCCCCAAGCCATTCATTCCTGTTGGGTCGGCAATAAAAAGATAAAATCTAATGCTCCTCCCCGGTACTACTCCCGGCAACGACGTCGCCGTGCGCCGCGCCGTCATCTGAACCCCGAGAACGACTAACTTATTGGACGGTTAACCTCTAACATCTAACATTTGACCCATTGACTCACTAACCCGCTGACTTCTAACTCACTAACCCGCTGACCTCTAACTCACTAACCCGCTGACCTCTAACTCACTAACCCGCTGACCTCTAACTCGCTAATCCCTAACCCCTAACCTGCACTAACCCGCTAACATTTATTCCTTAACGCTGTGTGTTCGTTTGTTGCCACCGATCGAACACGTGGTGTGCGAGGACGATCCGCGGGCCGACTGTCCCCAGGCTGTACATCGACGACCGTAGTTTCGTGTGAGGACCACCGCTCGGTGTGCCGCTACCCGGCTGCCGCAAGGTGAGCTCCTCTCCTGTTCTTCCTCTTGCTTTTGTTTCCTTACCGCCGTTGTTGCCGCGGCACGGTAACGTTGTGAGGCGCAACACCGTACCCGTTCATTACGCGGTTGCCCTCCGCAGCGATCACCGCTGTGCTGCCGGCCATGCATGCGCCACACAGCTAGCTGGCTGTACGTGTGCATGCACGCAAGCAGCTCACATTCACGCAGCTAGCTAGCCGTGTGTATGCATATGCATGCATGCTTGTAGCTCGCCCAAGCCCTTCACCTCACCATGCGCACCCTCTTTTAAAAACAAAACCCGTACGTGAGGAGTTAAGGGCGGTTCCACCCGTCAGACCTTTCCCTTTTCTTTGTTTTAAAACTTTTTCAATCTTTCGAATTCCATATCTCCCTCGTTTTAAGTCGGATTTGAACGAAACTTTTGTCAAAATCTTTCTAAAATCAAGATCTACGCAATGGCACTAGTTTGGTTATTTTTGATTGTTCTAGAATATTTGGCTCTTTTGTGTTAGCGAGTAGTTTGTGACGTTAGTATTCAACCGGACAGGGTACATCTGCGAGGAGGAAACTGAGCTAATCGAGAACGAACCCCCAATTGAGCAAGGCAAGTCACTACGCCCCCTTCCTCGAACATGTTGATCCTATTTTTATAAATGTGTTGATTGCAAATAAAATTGCATGCTAATTATAAAACGCGTACCCACATTTGCTTAAAGCCTTACCTTTGATATTGTTTATCCTTATGTATTTACACACCTTTGTTACCTGAGTATATTACTTTACGCGTGATTATTTACTCACTGCTTAGCCCTGCTTACATAGACGTTATACACTCCATATGTGGGATATGTGGATGTGGTTACACTGATCACTCGATGGGAGTGATTGATAGAGATCGGGTGGAGACATAAGCGCCACCCACAGCATGAAAACCTTTGTGAAAACCCAAAAACTTAATTAAACAAAAGTGATTTCGACTGGGGCGGCACGGATAGAATATGGGTGGTTCTGGGAACGGTAAGCCGCCGACCCTGGTCAGTTAAGGACCGAGTCAAGAAGCTAAGCAGGAAACGAACCGAGTACGACCACACTTCTTGAGTGGGGTTAGACCCGGTGGACTAGGTTATTCTCGTGGGGTGGCACCCCAGACATGGTAGGTTCTGGATATCGGTATGGAAATGTGGAAGTGTGTGGTTTAATGACGTCAAGCTTTATATATGTATGATGTAACCTTCAATCTCGGGAGCGCCAGGACTCCCCTCACAACCGGCTCGAGGTAGGAATGTGGCGCCGGGGGTGCAATGGGGATTCATAGTCCTTGGAGCGGGTGCCGCCATGCGAGGGTAACTGAAAAACCGGGCCGTGACAAGTCTCATGTGTTGGGTGCGTCACGGAGTGTGGGATTAAAAGCGTACATCCACTGCAGTGTGAGTAAATTAAACTATTCGAATAGCCGTGCTCGCGGTTAATGAGCGCCGGGACTTGTATTACTCTTGACTAGCCTCGTCAATTTGTAATATTGCTTAAAATATGATGGGTGTGGAAGGTGTGACCTTGCCTGATATGCAAAAAGGTCATAGTGGTTAAAATTGTGGAAATTGGATGCGAGGGTAAACCGGACCAAGCGAGGCTTGGGGAAGGTGGATGAACCCTCGCAGGTTAATGATAACTTCAACTTAACGTGGTTTTCAGTTAAAACTGTTGTGGGATAGGTTTGTGAAATAATTTGTGAAAACTAGCTTTATGCAAATAAACCAAGCCATCCTTGAACCCCTATGAACATTATATGCATTCTGTAGTGGTGGCTTGCTGAGTACGGTTGGTACTCACTCTTGCTTATTTACATCTTTTAGAAAGGTGTTGGTGTCGACCTGTACATGTGCTATGCTGGCAAGGAGTTACCGAGGACGGTGGAATAGGGACCTAGGTTCACCAGTCGATGCGTGTGGGATAAGATGGACCGCCGCTGCTTCGCTTCCGCTACTTCATTTAGTTGTTTTGGTATTTTGTGTTGCTGTCGACCATGCTTGGTCTATTCGGGTTCCATTTGGGCTACCCTTGTATTATTAATATATTGTAAGACCTGTAAGACGATGTCAGCTTGAGATATACAACTGTGCCATGTGTGTACCATCTACTGATCCAGGGAATGGTATTGTAATACACATGGGGTTCCCGGTATACAAAACCGGGGGCTCACAGGGTTGGTATCAGAGCAAGACGACTGCAGGACCTAAGGACCCTTGTAACCACCGTTAAAACCTAGGACTGGTTTAGTGCAGCCTATTACCCTCAAGCTATATATTTGCAAAAACTATTTTGATAAAGCCATGGGTTCTTACTACTCCTCTTTCTCGAGTAATTTTGAAAATTCATTTATATCCAACCCCTACTCACCACTCTAATTTCAAATACTCCTATACAGACTATAAGGATTAAGGATGAAGAGATAGCTGGTTTATTAGGACCTCATGAACCACTAACCGATCTGACTAAATACCCTTAGATGTGTGTCGTAGACGTTGTATTGTGCATAAGCCACCTCCTATTGTGAGTTATTGCAGTATGGGGTGGCAACCCATCGTTTTGTGCATTGATTTTCTTGTTGTGTAGTAGCTCTTAAGCAGTTAACTACTCACCCCCCCTCCCTTGTGTGCTCACCAAGTATATGATACACATCACCCGAACAATTAAAACTTCCCATTAAGCAGCCCTTTCTTAGAAAACTCTATTTCTTTCTTCCCGATGGACTTTCTCATGCCTCCCTAATCTTCCAAATACCGGTGTTGTCAGGATGAAGGATGATTACCAACATGAGTACAATTAGGATCGACAAGTGTTAAGTTAAGACCCCACCCGGTACAGCCACAGTAAGCCGACCACAACAAAACCACTTGGGAATTCGGCAACCTACGAAGATAGGAGTGCGACCTCAGCCGAAAGCTTCGACCACAAGGACGGCGACCCAAACAGTACCGACCAAGGACTCCGGAAGACCCGGGAATCGCCATATTTCAACAGTACCCACAGGAACACAACAGGAGCCTCGATTGACAGGATCCACAATAGCATACTGCTCGTCGCCAATAATTGGAACAGGCCACACCGGGACACACGAGCACTGGAGTTGTTGACCCCATCACAGTAGCCAGTGGTCGATGCCTATAAAGGGAGCCCCAGGCTACCCCAGGGAAATGCATCACTCCTCTCCCTTCTTTTGAACCAAGCTAGCCAGAAAAAAAAAACCCCTAGCCCCATGGCAGACCCCATGGTAACCACAGGGAGTCTCCCTCAGAACAACCCCATGGCAACCACAGAGAACCCCCCTCACAGTGACCCCATGGTAACCACAGATTGTCCACCTCAGGACAACCCCAATGCATATGCCAAACAGCTGGAGTGCATACTTCGGCAGCTAGGTGGTTTCACTGAACCCATCTACCATAGTGAGCAGATCGTCCGAGGATCCCGGAAGTACTGGAAGGTGAAGATCTTTCTTTCCTTTCAGGGAGAAGGAGAAGGAACGGCGATCTCCTTCCAGACACGTCATCCCCGGATCACCCCTGAAGCTGCCTTCCAGGATGTGCTTCGTGAAACCCTCTATCGGTTTTGCAAGATCTCCGCCCCTTTGGGTATAGTCAATGACTATGGCTTGCACCCATTCCGCACCGAAGAAGACAACCGGTACCACCTCCGCGTGACCAGACAGGACCAAGGAACCCGGTGCGCTCTCCTCTCCGAGTTAGCCTGCACTGTCGAGAATGCCTATGAGCAGGCACTCGAGGAGCTGGACGAGCTTCGAGACCAGTACACAGACCTGGAAGCCCGTTACCAGCGGCTGACCCACAGGAACACCTCTGCACTGCTTGCACAGGCGAATGTGGCGGCCAGTATGATGAAAGCCGGTGAGATGAGCAGGAAACGCGAGAAGTCCCCCCTAGGGATGGATCTAGTCTCCCCTGCGCCATCGCCATGAGTACCGTTAGGTGTGCAAACCTCTATTAGGCTTTGCACTGTTAAGCGTAGTAGTTCCTTTTCCCTTTCCCTTGAATTGTACCCTACCCCTGGAGTTGTACCCCTGTATCCTGTTATGAATGGAATGAAACCGTTGGTCCGTCATAAGTTCATGGTTTGCAGCTGAACATTTTGTTCGTAGCTAGATCATCATGCCTTCCTCTGGGAAGCCCATTGTTGTCAGTATGGGTTATTCCAAGTTTTGGTTAATAAGCACACCTAACAGAAAGAAGCGACCCCCGTTACCCGAGCAGGAAGCGATGTAAGTACGGCGATGAACTAATAATAAAATCAGTATTCAAGCCCTCATCAACAAGCGGCCCCAGACGACTCATTAAGGACCCGAAGTAGCCATGCCCATGACAGGAAGAACAAGAAAATTTCATTGGACACTCTAAGGACTGACTCTGCAGCAAAATGCCCAGCCATAAGATAATCCAGTTTTATGGGCATGTAATCGCCTTAAGACCCGTCAAACCAAGGCTGACAAGAACCATGACCACCAGTCCTCGGGAATACATGACAAGATACTGTCCACCACCAGTAAGTGGAACAGGACTTACCGTGAGAAGCACAAACACTGGAGATGCTGACCCCATAACAGGAGCCACCGAAAGATGGTGCCTACAAAAGGAACCCCAAGCAACCACGATAAAGGGCACCCTTCTTTTGGTCTAAGCTAGCCAGAAACCCAAGCCCATGGAAAACCCACCCGTAACCATGGAGGGGCATGCCATGGAAAACCCTAACGGGTATGCCGAACAACTAGGCCACCTACTCCGGCAACTCGATTTCTTTGAGGAGCCCGTCTACTGTGGCGAGCAAATCGTCCAGGGATCCCAGAAGAGCTGGAAGGTGAAAGTCTTCCTCCACTTCCAAGGAGATGAAGTGGTCGCTTTCCAGACTCGCCATCCTCGAATCACCTCTGAAGCTGCCATCAAGGATGTGTTTCGTGAGGCCCTCCTACGGCTTTGCAAGATTTGCGTCCCCTTGGGTGTAGCCGACAGCTTTGGTCTCCACCCCTATCGCGAAGAAGACGACAACCGGTGCCGCCTCCGCTCGACTGGACAACTCGAAGGGAGCAGGTGCACTCTCCTCTCCAAGCTAGCCTGCACCACTGAGAACGCCTATGAGCAGGCCCTCGAAGAACTGGATGAACTTCGAGATCGGTATGCCGATCTAGAAGCCCGCTACCAGCGCTTATCTCTGGAGTGCACTACCATACAACTCTTGCAAGCATCTGAGATAGTTCGCCGCATCCAAGGCCACAAGTTGACCAGGATTCGCAGGAAGCCTCCGCTGGAGTTCGATCCACTCTCGCCTCCACCGTCACCATGAGCAAGCTATGTGTGTAGACCCTTGTTGGGAAATGTCTTATCCAGTAGTAGCAACTCTCCCTTTTCCTCACTAAGGATGTATTCCCCTTTTATCTCGTTCAAAGGAGAAATTGGATGAAGGGTAACACAACCTTTTGCCTGCCATGAATCCATTGTTCAGAAAGGGTCGTCTGTGTCCACACTTAGGCTGACCTGCCCTTTCCATAGAAAGCCATCCGACGGATTGAACTATTTCAAGATTGAACGATAATCTCGTCTAATGAGAAAGCAACCCCTAGATACCCAAAGTTAAAACAGGCATGAACCTGTTCGGAAAACCCACAATGCCGTTAGTAATCAAGCCTCATCAACGGATAAGCCAAGTCAGGCACAAGTACAAACTAGAGACAACCATACTAATGACACGAAAGGCCAAAGATTAAAGAGATGGACTATGAAGATCGATACATAGGGGATACATGCCAAGGTTTGGCAACCATGTCGTCAACTACCTACTCTAACATCGCCTTCAGAACGGAAATGAAGACGATGGGCGCCAACACTATGAGGAGGAACACCGCCTCACATAGGTGGTCGGCATACTCGTCCGCAACAAGCACGCGCCACCACCCCCAAAGGATGACCACTGGACGCACCAACCAAGATAAAGTGGCGCAAATAGTTGCGCTAACAAACCGTAGGCCGGACCATACCCACACCCAGTACAAGGCAATGCACACCCACGACAAGAAGGTCCCTCTTCGATTGGGATGTCCCCGCGCCATCATCACAGCAGCCCCGCCCCCAATGGCGTCGCTTGCCGCCTGCGCCGGAGAAGAAGCACGCCGCTGCGACTCAACCGCAGCAGTCGCCGACCCCGACCGCCGGCGTAGCTCACCCCTGGCCGCAACGCCCCCGCTCGGAGCACCTTGCGCCGCAGCGCCTCGCTCCGCGCCGCCACCGGCACCGTGGTAGCTAGCGCCGCGCTCGCCGCCATCCAGGTCGCTTCCACCGCCGAGCCGCCGCTCCATCTCCTCCCTTAGTTGAGCTACACCACCCTCCACTCACACTCCGCTCGGGGCTACCGCGCAAAGAGGCGTAAAGCAGCCCCCTCTCTCTTCCCCTTTTTATCAAAAGTTGCACGCCTGGCAAAGCAACTACCCAAGTGTACAGGGCGAATTGAAATTTTGGATAGACCAGTGTATTTCGAAACGAGCCGTTGAATATTTGGATGCCCCGGTTAATGGCTATGAACCTCGCAGAGTACACAAGGTAGCACTGCGACAACCAGTCGTTGCGCGCTACAACCACTGCCACATGCGCATGCATATGAATCACAAAAAAAGGATAAAGGTACCGACGCCTGTCCCCAGAAAAAGTGCAAGCTTATCCGCGTGAAAAAGGAGTTTAAAATGGTCAGGACAGTGAACCAGGATGTTCTTCACCAGCCCAGCACCGAACCTGTATAATTTGGAAAATTCATGGTACCTCAGCCTCTGTGTTTCTTCAGAAGTCTCCCGGAGTGCAACCATCCCTCTCTTTTTCTAACCCCTAAGTAATCTCGGGGACGAGATTATTTTAAGGGGGGTAGGTTTGTAACATCCTGAATATTTCGACTTTGGAATACGGAATTAAAAATTCAGAATAACCAAAAATCTTTTTCAAAATACATTCATGCCTGAACTAACTCAATTCGATCTGTCGTTTTTCGTTTACACGTGGGCTAATAGACGAACGTCTGAGGATACGTCGATATTTGATTTCAAATATTATTTATTCAAGGAGCTATGATTTGCATATGCCAATTATTTTCGAAAAACAAAAACCCTTGAGCATATTTACTTTATAAATAAAGCTATATATCTAAATGTATCACCATTTTGGATAAAACCCATTAAGGGATAGTTTATTAAAACAAATATTGTTCCACTAAAGAAATAGCTTTGATTATTTTCTATGCACCTTTATATAGAGTGATAAGCTTTTGGAAATTATTTGCAAAATAATGTCTATTGGTAAAGTATTTACTAGAAACCTTAATTGCGAAATATAAATTCCTAATAGGCTATTTTCAAGGATATGACCTCCTCAGACAAAGTCTAGTCCTCAGGCATAATTTTAGTTTGCTTGTTTATTGTTTATTTGTGTGTGTCTAGAATCTGTGCCAAAAGATCTCGATTAAATCCTTTTACCGAAAAGGTTGTCCTCTGTACAAATTCTATCTCAAACCCCCTTCAAATTTCCAAATTTCATATCCCAAAGAAAATATTCGAACATCCTATTTCTTTGGGCCACATTTCCCTCTGTTAGCCCAACCCATTCCGCAAAACAAGTTCATTTCCACTCCCTCTACCGTGGCCTTCCTGCTGGGCTTTTTCTGGAAAAGTCCATGTTGCCTCCCCGAGCCCTTTCATTCCTATTGGGTTGGTAGTAAAAATAAAGTCTAATTCTCCCCCCATACTGTTTTCGGTGGCGACGTCGCCGCACGCCGCGCCGCTACGACGAGGCCGCTGCGACACCACCGGCTGCCATCTTCCGCTCCCGTCTCACCGGCGAGCTTGCCGGCCATTCCACGCGCATCCTGCTCAACCTCGCACCGCCGCCAGCCATGCAACAAGCTAGTTGTGCATGTGCATGCATGCAAGCAAGTCAGCCACGAGCATGCACCATGCAGCTGGCTAGCTATGCGTATGCCTGCATGCAAGCGGCTAGTCGAGCCTAAGCTGGCATGCGCACCAACCCGCGCGGCCGCTGCAACTACCCCGTCCCTGTCTTCATGGCCATTCAAGACGAGCTCGTGCGGTGAAGCCTATATAAGGGCAACCATAGCCGAATACGCAACCGTCCCTCTCCATTCTTTCTTCTCCTCCTGCTCGTTCTGCATCCTCTCAGCCACTTCCTCCCGCGCACGCGCTGCCGTCTCTCCGCTTGCTCCACCGCGGCCGGCTCCGGCTGGGCCTCAGTTGAGCAAGAGGACGGGTAGGCCGCCGCGCCGTCATCTGAACCCCGAGAACGACTAACTTATCGAACGGCTAACCTCTAACATCTAACATTCGACCCATTGACTCACTAACCCGCTGACCTCTAACTCACTAACCCGCTGACCTCTAACTCGCTAACCCCTGACCCCTAACTTGCACTAACCCGCTAACATTTATTCCTTAACACTGTGTGTTCGTTTGTTACCATCGATCGAACACGTGGTGTGCGAGGACGATCCGCGGGTCGACCATCCCCAGGCTGTACCTCGACGACCGTAGTTCGTGCGAGGACCGTCGCCCGGTACGCCGCTACCCGGCTGCCGCAAGGTGAGCTCCTCTCCTGCTCTTCCTCTTGCTTTTGCTTCCTTACCGCATTCCTCGTCTACCGTTGTTGCCGCGGCGCGGTGACGTCGTGAGGCGCAACACCGTACCCGTTCCTTGCGCGGCCGCCCTCCGCAACGATCGCCGCTTCACCACCGGCCATGCATGCGCCATACAACAAGCTAACCGTGTGCATGCATGCATGCAGGCAGCTCACATGCATGCAACTAGCTAGTCGTGTGTATGCATATGCATGCATGCAAGCAGCTCACATGCATGCAGCTAGCTAGCCGTGTGTATGCATATGCGTCGTCGTCGTTCGGCCGAAACCCCGGCCGGCGTCGCCCCCGTCCGGTGAACCGTTTCGGCCTCCACTCCGCCGTGCCGTCCGGTGCCAAGCAGCTCGCGCACGGCCGACGTCGTGGCCAGCACGTCGTCTCCTGCCGCGGCCGCCGAGTCGTGAACCTCGGCTACGCCCGGCCATCGCGCGCGCTCTGCCGCACAGCCGCCCCCGGCCTCCTCCAGCCCGGCCGAGCCGCGTCACCCCTGCGCCCGGCCGATGCCGTGGCCCAGCTCGTGCCGAGCTGCCCCGGCCGACCACCTCCCTCCCGCGGACATCGGCCAAGCCGCGCGCCACCAACCTCCTGGCCGTGCCGCGCAAACCGAGCCAGCACCGACCCGCCTCCCGGCCGCCTCGGCTGCGCGCCGCCGCCCCTGCCGTGGCACTGCCGCGCCGTGCCGCCATGCTCGGCCGCCCCTCCAGCCGCCTGGCCCGGCCGAGCGCCGGCGCACGCGCGCCGCGCCCCTGGCCGAGCCCGGCCACCACTGCCGCCTTTCCCGGCGCCGCCTCCTGGCCACGCGACGCGAGCAGTGCCGTCCCGGCCGGCGCAGCCTCCCGGCCGAGCGCCGTGGCCGGCACCCACGCTGCCGCGCGCCACGGCCGGAGCCACCCGCCTGCCTGGCCGCAGCCGCCGCGCCGCCTGCGCGCATCCCCAGCCGCGCGCTGTCCCCGGCCTGCACCGCCGGCGCCGCTCCGCCCTGCCGAGCCGCGCGCCGCCGCCCCCGGCCGAGCCGCGCCGCCCGGCCGCCGCACGCGCGCGCCGCGCCACCCGCATGCTGCCACCGCGCGCCCGCAGCCGCCGTGCCGCCCGGGCCGAGCCGCGCCGTTGCCTGCGCGCTCCCAGCCGCGCGCCCGCGCCGCCGCCGGCGCCGCTCCACCCCCGGCCGCGACGCGCCCAGCCGCCCCACCGCCGGCGCCCTCTCGCTCGGCACCCTCCTCTCCTCCCGGCAAGAACAGCAGAGGAAGCAGGAGAAAAGAAAGAGAGAAGAAGGAGAGAGAAGAAGGAAAGGAAGAAAAAGAAAAAGAAAAGGAAAAGGAGGTGGGACCCACTAGTGGGCCCCACATTTATTCTCTCCCCGCGGGCCCCACTTTGACCTAGAACTTGCGAAAGTCTATATTGCCTCCCTCACGATGTCGGGCTAAGCCCATGAAAATCCCTACAAGTCTACTTGATGTCCCTCAACTTCATTGGGCTAGCCGACCTGATATTATATCCACAAGTCCATGTAACCTCCCTTTGGTTCCTCGGACCAAGACCATGAAGTCACTTATAGAAGTCTATACAACGTCCCTACTCATCCATTGGGCTGCCGACTAAAAAGTCGACATTAACTCCCTAGCCGACCTCCCTCATCTCTGGGCTAAAGCCCAAGCCCTCCCAAAACCAAGTCCACATTGCCTCCCTCTTACTTCACAGCCAAAAGAATATTCTTGGGAATATTCCTTTCCAACTTAATAAATTCATTTTCGCATTCCAGAAAATCCATTAATCTTCCAAAATTCATATCTCCTCAACCGTAAGTCCAATTGACTCCGTTCAACTTCCATAATTTTTCTAAAAATGTGATCTATCCAATGGCACAATTAGTTTATAATAGTTATTATCTGCTTTATAGGGTTTTGGATGTTTTTCTCTTTTCGATCGCGTAGTGGATGATCCGGAAATTCTACTGACGCGGGATTGTTGGAAGATATAGGAACCTAAAAGCAAGGCAAGTCACTACGCCCCCTTCCTCGAACATGTTGATCCTATTTTTATAAATGTGTTGATTGCAAATAAAATTGCATGCTAATTATAAAACGCGTACCTACATTTGCTTAAAGCCTTACCTTTGATATTGTTTATCCTTATGTATTTACACACCTTTGTTACCTGAGTATATTACTTTACGCGTGATTATTTACTCACTGCTTAGCCCTGCTTACATAGACGTTATACACTCCATATGTGGGATATGTGGATGTGGTTACACTGATCACTCGATGGGAGTGATTGATAGAGATCGGGTGGAGACATAAGCGCCACCCACAGCATGAAAACCTTTGTGAAAACCCAAAAACTTAATTAAACAAAAGTGATTTCGACTGGGGCGGCACGGATAGAATATGGGTGGTTCTGGGAACGGTAAGCCGCCGACCCTGGTCAGTTAAGGACCGAGTCAAGAAGCTAAGCAGGAAACGAACCGAGTACGACCACACTTCTTGAGTGGGGTTAGACCCGGTGGACTAGGTTATTCTCGTGGGGTGGCACCCCAGACATGGTAGGTTCTGGATATCGGTATGGAAATGTGGAAGTGTGTGGTTTAATGACGTCAAGCTTTATATATGTATGATGTAACCTTCAATCTCGGGAGCGCCAGGACTCCCCTCACAACCGGCTCGAGGTAGGAATGTGGCGCCGGGGGTGCAATGGGGATTCATAGTCCTTGGAGCGGGTGCCGCCATGCGAGGGTAACTGAAAAACCGGGCCGTGACAAGTCTCATGTGTTGGGTGAGTCACGGAGTGTGGGATTAAAAGCGTACATCCACTGCAGTGTGAGTAAATTAAACTATTCGAATAGCCGTGCTCGCGGTTAATGAGCGCCGGGACTTGTATTACTCTTGACTAGCCTCGTCAATTTGTAATATTGCTTAAAATATGATGGGTATGGAAGGCGTGACCTTGCCTGATGTGCGAAAAGGTCGTAGTGGTTAAAACTGTGGAAATTGGATGCGAGGGTAAACCGGACCAAGCGAGGCTTGGGGAAGGTGGATGAACCCTCGCAGGTTAATGATAACTTCAACTTAACGTGGTTTTCAGTTAAAACTGTTGTGGAATAGGTTTGTGAAATAATTTGTGAAAACTAGCTTTATGCAAATAAACCAAGCCATCCTTGAACCCCTATGAACATTATATGCATTCTGTAGTGGTGGCTTGCTGAGTACGGTTGGTACTCACTCTTGCTTATTTACATCTTTTAGAAAGGTGTTGGTGTCGACCTGTACATGTGCTATGCTGGCAAGGAGTTACCGAGGACGGTGGAATAGGGACCTAGGTTCACCAGTCGATGCGTGTGGGATAAGATGGACCGCCGCTGCTTCGCTTCCGCTCTTCATTTAGTTGTTTTGGTATTTTGTGTTGCTATCGACCATGCTTGGTCTATTCGGGTTCCATTTGGGCTACCCTTGTATTATTAATATATTGTAAGACCTGTAAGACGATGTCAGCTTGAGATATACAACTGTGCCATGTGTGTACCATCTACTGATCCAGGGAATGGTATTGTAATACACATGGGGTTCCCGGTATACAAAACCGGGGGCTCACATCGGTCTACTGGGCGAAGACCGGAGCTAGTGGCGCCAGGGTTGGTTCAGCCGAACCAGGGGTTTGGCCGAACCACCCTCGACTCTAGCCTAGCCTGGCTTGGGCAGGGTGATGGGCTGGACCAAGTCTAGCCATTAGGCATAGGTTGGGCTCTAGGAAACGCATTAAAATCGACCAATTCCACTAATTCTAGATCCTGCCCCAACCTCTCTATCGGTTCGAGAAAACTTTTAAATGATGACCATTTACCTTAAAGACGTTACCTTCATCGTCCTGTAGCATGACCGCTCCATGCAATGAGGTGTCGATGACGGTGTACGGTCCTAGCCATTTGCTCCGAAGTTTTTTGTGACCAAAGAGTTTCACCCTGGAGTTGAATAACAGCACCTTGTCTCCTGCTTGAAACACCTTTGCCTTGACCCGCTTATCATGCCATATTTTGGTTCTTTCCTTGTCCTGTTTGTTTTCGATGTTTGGATCCGAGCCATTTTGTTAAGTCCTATACAAGTTCTGTGAGGTGTATTTTGTACTCTAAACTGGGTCATATCAAAAAATTCTACTCTAAAGCCCAGGATGAACGGGCCCGATTTACTTCTAAGCCCAACAATGTTGCGAAGCTATCTAGGAGTATGACGAAGTTGGAGGTGGTTAATTTTAATAACAAACCCTAGCAAAGCACAATAAATTAGTTTGGGTAAAAAAGAAACTCCCCTCTTCTTCTCCGAGAGTCGCTCCGAGAATCTCCACCACCTTCCATTCGAGTCTGCCATGGTGAATACCAACCCTAACCCATATCGCTTCTTGCGTGCAAGTCAGGTGGTTCATCAGGGTGGAGAGCAGAGAATACCCAGAGTTGATCTTATTGCTGCTACAAGACCACTGAGATGCCATTGTATGCTCTTTCTCTGGTAGAACCTCTGCTCCCAGAAGGCTTATGGGATGATCATCGGGTAATTATCTCTTAATATCTTGAGCAAGTTCAGCATTACAATGTTCGTCGTAGCTTCCCACAGGCAACGGCAGTTGGTCTATTCAAGTTTGGATCTACTATGATTTGGGATTTACTGGTCTAATCCCCACCTTTCCTCTATGATGGCATTCATCAAGTCCATTTTGTTAGGCATGATCAGGGCCTTAACTAGCGTGCGACGCCTTTTGCTAGAACCGGATGGTTTTTGCTTTTAGACTTTCCGCTAGACTACATCAATATGCAGTACATTTGTCCAATGGTTTCTACTATTGGTCAGCTTAATTTCTAGTGGGAGCAAGATCCTATTGAAGGCAGAGTTATGGTTAGGGCTATGTTTAAAAATTTTGATTCGGTCCCTAGAAAAATAGTTCTATAAGATCCAACTTTTTGTGCTAGGGAATCTTGGACTATTTCGGTTTTTATCCTTGAAGGTGAATTTGCAGACATATTCCCACCAGATGAAGACCTTCCCCCAGCAGGTCCTAACCCTGGTGATGATAATGATGGTGTCCTGATGATGATCATATTTGGCAATTTGAGCCAAATCATCCATATTTGCATGTGAAGGATGACCAGGCATGGGATCAAGCTGCAAATGCTCAAGCACAACATGATGTCATGGACTTGGAGTAGGCTGAGGACAATAATATGAGCCAGGTGGTTCAGAATGATGGTTGGAATTTGGCTCTGGCTCAAGATAAAATTTTATTTGACAACCTCTCAAATGTCTTCACTCAGCCTTTTGAATTGGACAGTGAATTTACCTCCAGCATTAGCTCTAAGATCTGGTAATATAACCATCCCAAGAGGTCCTTCAATGGTTGTTATTCCTAAAAGGAAAGTGTACACACAGTCTTTGCCTCCTGCAAAGAAGAACAATCAATTCTCTTCAGTTAATGGGGCCTCAAGAAGTGCTAGATCCAGTACCTATTGATGGTCGTTACAGACCAATTTCGACCGTCAATATTCCTAAAAATGGTAAAAAACTAGCAATGCTTGCATGCATATTTATTTAGAAATAATCTAGTTCCACATGTACTTGGCAAAGTATTTGACTACAGGAGATTACCTTATAAATGGAGGAGAAATGGTGGAAAATACGTTTAACCAATCAGAGGTCGACACGTGGCGTACACATGGATGGAAGGGCCCACAAACCTAATGAAACATCTGCAAATGGGCCCAACCACCATGCCACTGGACCAAGGACCCACCAAGAAGAGCCCTGGATGAAGGACTGGGCTAGGAGGGCCAGCCAGGGGTTGGCCGACACAGGCCTAGCCCATCTGGCCCTCAACTTTCATGTGCTGGGAGATACCGACATTCTAGGGCGGTTGTGGCCATTTCTACCAGTGGAAACCATCATTAGAGAAGACACTTGACAACTCAAGAGAGAAGATGCTCTTTTGATGCTTAGAATCTCCACTCTCCCAAGTTTGCTCTACCACTATATAAAGGGCACTAATCCTCTCCTCCAACACACACCAAGAAGGACAAGAAGAAGAAGCTCTCCACAGTTCATTTGCTTAGTTCTAGTGCTAGTAGAGTTAGGAATAGAATAATGCTTTATTTCTTCAAGTCTTTCGGGAGAATCCTGGTATGGTTCTAGTAGCTAATATCTCTCTTGTAAAACTTTATGCTAGAATAATGAAATACTCTTCTTTATATAGTCACGGTACTTTACTCTATTTGCATAATTATTTGAGTACCAACTTTATTCTAAACTTGCCTTGTATTAATTATATGGCTAGCTTACTGGAGATATGCAATGGTATTGGCTTAATGTTCATTTATATGATTGTTGTATATCAACTACAGAGGTGTAGAGTAATATTTAGTAATGTAAGCATGGTGCTTAGGTTATTAAATATTATTAAGTGGTGCTATATGCCATGGAACTGTAGAGGTAGGCCGCTGGTGATGACAGCCCAGTACGGGTATTCCTCCACGTGCGTATATAGGTCTAAGAGAGGTTCCTGGTGCGGGTACTCCTCCGTATCTATAACCGGTTGGATGGCCATGACGGATTGTCATAAGGAACTCGACAATCAGGGGTGGGTTCTCGATATACCAATAGGGCATAGTTAGGGGGGGCTCAGCCATGTAACTGTACAATAGCAAGTGTATACTAAAATGATTATATAGTAGAAGTATAGAAATGAGGCTTTCTTTATTCCTCACTACTTAGCCTAGATTTACTATTTAGCGAGAGTTATATCTTGGAGTCACTTCTGTGTGTCAACCTACCCTATGCATTATTGTTATAACCCTTGTATAGACTTTGATCTACATAAGTATGATATGAATTAGTAACATGGAAATCTCTTGATCATATCTTCCCTTGGGATTAAATAAATACGATACCTTGGAATACTCTCAGATGAAATACTACAGCGGTATATCTGTGCACTTGCGGATTTATATCTGTAACCGTGTGAAATACCAACTAATGTTTCGGACATCATTGCTGGGAATTATATTCCTAGTAATGTCGTTAAGAAATATCAACAGTACCCTAACTGTTCCGCCACCTGTTCTGCCTGAAAATCCTTTTGATTTCTCACTGAATAATACTACTGTTCATGATCTTGTGTGCCCCACTACTCTTGATGGCTCACTAGCCTCACAAGCTGACCCTGCCTCACCTTGCAAGAGGAAACGGAAAAATATAGTACATTTGGTGGATTCTTCTGTGCGAAGGAGTGGCTGACTTCCAGCTATCAGAGATGGCTTCAGAGGTACTCTGCAAGAGGATCCTAATATGGGGATTTGGAAGCCAAGAGGCAAAGCAGTAAACAAGCTGAAACAGTTAGTTGAGGCAAGTGGAGTGGTTTTTCCTAATGAACTTATTCCTTGTGATGACTTGTCTATTGATAGTTCTTATGATAATGATAGTGATCTCTCTTCTGCCATTACTGCTGATTGCACTGCTTCTTTGCTTCAGAAGATAGGTATGGGTATGTGTGGGGCTTCCTTGGAGGAGGTGTCCAATATGGTGGCTTTGAAGAAGTCTTCTTCAGCTTCAGTCACCAAGGCTATCGATTCAGTTAGCAATGATGCATAAGATCAAATATCAGTCAAAACCTTGGATAAGCTGGTTTAGTTATGCTGTTATCAATCTTTGTCTGTCTTTTGTTATTTTTAGACTCTGTTTATGTTGGATTTAATCTTGTTTACATTTATGGGGTTGTGCTTTTGTTCTGCGCTAGATTATATCGAGTTATGTTTGTAAGATCGAATCCTACTAACCAAGCCAACCAGAGGGGGGATGAATGGTTGGTGTACCCAAAAACCAAAACTTAAAGCGGAATATTAAAGTTACCCTCTCCTGTAGCTGGCTCTGTCAGTCTGACCGCCCCTGTGCGCCGGTCTGACTGCACAGACACCTCCGGTCTGACCGCCCAGTCGCCGCCGGTCTGACTGGTGTAGATTTGCCGGTTGGACCGCCGAGACCCGAGAAAACACAAATCGAAGAACTCTTAAAGTAAATTGAAACTTTATAGATTCTCTCTGTGTTTACAAAGTGCAACAACAGCACTCCTCTCCAAAATCTCGAACAAACTCGAAACCCTAGCTTTTTCTTCAACTCTAATCTCTAAAACTCGATATCTAGAGGCAACACCCTGCCCCTCCTTTTATACCCTCATCGCAGCTGTCCTTAGCCACGAATCCTACTCATACAAGGAGTCATAATCCCCTAGGAAAACCTCCTCATATCAGCAACAAACTTTACATAATCAAAATTACCAAACTTGGACTCTATCCAAATTTGACTCCAACTTCCATACGCATACAATAACTCCATCGCATGCCATCTGGAATCATCTCAACCACGTGCATCAATCTTGAACCTAAGTATCCCGCATGACATCTTGATCGTCCGGACATCATCTTCTCCCAAGTTGACTCCTGATCCATCACCGGCAATACTCTCCCGAGGCTTCAAGATTACCTACACATGAATCGAACACAAAATCCATATTCGAGCACAAGTTCTCACCAACTTGACTCATTGTTAGCACACAACAGCATCACATACGTATAAAAACCAAATAGAAGTCGTAGACATTGAATAATCACAGAAATCCAACGAAACAACCCAAATCCAAAACCGACAGGGAGTCAGCCGGTCAGACCGCGGGCTGGCCGGT
Source organism: Oryza officinalis (assembly GCA_008326285.1). Lineage (NCBI taxonomy): Eukaryota > Viridiplantae > Streptophyta > Magnoliopsida > Poales > Poaceae > Oryza > Oryza officinalis. Next base: position 26,079,198 of record BDMV01000001.1, on the reverse strand, counting down.
CTGACCGCACACAAGCTCCAGTCTGACCGGCCACCAACGCCGAGTCTGACCGGCAAAGCCTGTCAGCAACAGTACTGTTCACCGTCCGATAATTTCAATCATCTCTCAAATCATAAATCCAATTATCTCCAAATATCAAAACCAATAACCAATGAAATCCGATGCCAATTGTTCATCATCAAATAATCAAAACAACCTTTGATTCAACAATCTCCCCCTTGATGAACACATTGGCAAAACCAATAAAAATGTTTTGTATTTTGGTGTTTGGAAAACAAAAAGTATTAAGCTCAAAAATCAAGAAATCACTTCTTGACCAAAATCAAAAAATCACTTCTTGACCCAAAATTTTCTGTTCTTCTCCCCTTTTTGACAATGATTTCATCAAGCATTGAAATTAAAATTTATCATATGCATGAGATCAAGAGCTTAGGGTCATACATAGAGTAATTCATGTCATGAGTTGCAATAATAAGAAAAATAACTCATCAACTAGATAATAAGCATGTATGAGAGTATAATCAAGAACCAAAGATTGTACAAATAAGTTCAAATCAACAATCAAAATTCATGATTCCCAACAATTTATAATACAACATCTTAACAAGCATGTAGATTGAAACATAAACAGCTATACATATATACCTATTGCTTTTATCACTCTTTCTCAAATTAGCTTTTAGCACAAAACAATCAAGAGAATGTTTACTTTTATTTGAGCCTCTTTTTGCTCATAGTTTTTCCTCTCAATTATTCCGGGTACGTCCTTGTCGTCAAGACTATTTCCAAGGATTCGGCACCCATTATTTTTGCTCACATTGAATACGTCCTTGTCATCAAAACTATTTCCAAGGATTCGGTATTCATTTTTTTCTCTCATAGAAATTTTTGTTCCCTTGTACAATGAGCATTTAAAACTATTTGAGGAATAATAAAACAATAAAGCATATATATAAGCATTTATCAATCAAACAATATGCTAGCATCAATATTGCATTTTTTCTTAATTCAAGTATAATATTTATGTATCATGCATCATCTCCCTTAAATGCAAAATCTAAGTCTCATAAAGATACTAAAATGTATACAAGCTATACTAGAGACAAATTAATTTTCATATAATTGCTAGCATGCACAAGAATAAACAATATGCATAAGACAAAGCTCTCTTTTCTCAATTTTTTCTTTTATTATTAAAATTTTGCTTGATAAAACAAAGAACACAAAAACTCCCCCTCAAATCATGCCAAAAGGATGAATAATTCCCAATTCTCCACGAAGAAAATTAAAACGAGAAGTATCCAATGGTTTTGTAAAAATATCCGCAAGTTGTAACTTTCTATCCACAAATGTCAACTCAGCATCCTCTTTTTCAACATGATCCCTTAAAAAGTGAAAATGAATAATGCTTCGTGTGTGAGTGTTGAACAGGATTCTTAGCAATGTTAATGGCACTTGTTTATCACAAAAGAGAGGAACTTTCAAAAAAGTTAAACCATAATCTTTCAAAGTTGAAATAAGCCAAAGAATCTGTGAACAACAACTAGCAGCAGCAACACATTCAGATTCAGTGGTTGATTGAGCTACACTAGATTGTTTTCTAGAAGACCATGCAATTAAAGATGTACCAAGAAAATAACATGTTCCACTAGTACTTTTTCTATCAATTCTACAACCAGCAAAATCAGCATCTGAATATCCATTTAAGCAAATAGAAGATGAGGTAGAATACCAAATTCCAAACTCAAGTGTATGACGTAAATACCTCATGATGCACTTGACCGCTTGACGATATGAAGCACGTGGAGAAGCTTGAAAGCGTGCACACAAACACACAGCAATCTGTATGTCTAGCCTAGAAGCAGTTAGATATAACAAAGATCCAATCATGCTTCTATACTCCTTTTGATCCACAGCTTCACCATTTTCATCGGGATCCAAAACTGCTGTAGAACTAATAGGTGTAGAAATTGGGTTGCAATTCTCCATCTTGAAACGTCTCAAAAGATTTCTAGTGTACTTTGTTTGATCCACAAACGTTCCTTGAGGTGTTTGTTTTATTTGCAATCCCAAAAAGTAAGACAACTCACCCATCATGCTCATCTCAAATTCCCTGCGCATAGTCTCAGCAAACTCCACAACCAAAGTGTGAGATGAACAACCAAAGATGATATCATCCACATAAATCTGAACAAAAAGTTGATTATCACCATGCTTAAGAACAAAAAGCGTTTTATCAATCTTTCCCATTTGAAAACTTTTCGTAAGCAAAAAGTTTTTAAGTCTGTCATACCATGCCCTAGGTGCTTGTTTCAAACCATACAAAGCTTTTGACAATTTAAAAACATGGTTGGGAAAATCAGGATTTTCAAAACCCGGTGGTTGTTTAACATAGACTTCCTCCTGTATAAAACCATTTAAAAAGGCACTTTTAACATCCATTTGACACAATTTAAAACCTTTTGAAGCAGCAAAAGCTAACAAAAGTCTAATTGCCTCAAACCTAGTAACAGGAGCAAAAGTTTCATCAAAATCCAGACCCTCCACCTGAGTAAAACCTTGAGCAACAAGTCTAGCTTTATTTCGCACAATTAAACCATCCTCATTTTGTTTATTTTTGAAAGCCCACTTGGTTCTAATAATATTATGTCCAGAAGGTGGTTCAACTAAAGTCCAAACTTTGTTTCTCTCAAAATTTTCAAGTTCTTCATGCATAGCGTTAATCCCCGATTCATCAATTATCGCATGAGTAACATCTTTGGGTTCAAAAGAAGCAACAAATGCAGAATTTGCACAAACATCATGAGTAGTTACCTTAGACCTTGTAGTCCGCTCACCTATATTACCAATAATTTGTTCCGGCGGATGATGTCGTTGAATGTGCAAAGGAGCAGTGACTTCTGTACCCTCACTGGTCAAAGGTGTAGCCTCTGGAGGACCGTCCCGATCAGCATCAACAGAACCGAAAATTGATGACCCTGGCCTGGTGCTCGGTCTGACCGGCCGAGCTGACCTCATCGTCATCGTCGTTGCTCTCGTCTTCAAAAATACGACCATCCTCCCCCTGAATCTGTGACAATGTACCTGCAATTTCTGGTCTAGTTCCAGGACTAGCCTCATCAAAAGTGACTTCACAAGTCTCAACAATTTTGTTAGTTTCCAAAACAAGTACACGATAGCCACGAGAATGAGAGGAATATCCAAGAAAAATTCCATCAGTAGAACGTGCTTCAAACTTATCCAAATTTCCAGATTTCAAGACAAAGCACTTGCAACAAAAACACGCAAATGTGAAACTTTGGGTTGATATCCAAATCGAAGCTCATAAGAAGTCTTTCCAATTTTAGATCTCAATAAAACACGATTGGAAATATAGCATGCAGTATTAACAGCTTCAGCCCAAAATTTTCTAGGAGTATGATACTCATCAAGCATTGTTCTTGCCATTTCAACCAAAGAGCGATTTTTTCTTTCAACAACACCATTTTGTTGAGGGACACGAGGAGAAGAAAATTAATGTTCAAGTCCTTTTTCGTTACAAAACTGCTCGAAAGAAGCATTTTTAAATTCACCACCATTATCACTTCGAATTCTTCTCAAAGAGCAAGGGAGTTCAAGTTCCAAACGAAGATACAATTTCCGAAAATGTTCAAAAGCTTCATCTTTGGTTACCATGAAGAAAACCCAAGAATATCGAGAAAAATCGTCAACAATAACTAGCACATACCATTTTCCTCCAACAGATTGCACTCTTGCTGGACCAACAGTGTCCATATGTAAAAGCTGTCCTGGTGCATCCGTCATCACAGAAATAATAGGAGCATGTGAAGAAGCAACCATTTTTGCATGACGACATGGTGTACAAACCAAATCAAGATCTTTCTTAAGTTTAGGCAAACCACGAACTAGATCCAAATTACTTAACCTTGTGAGATGATCAAAACCAACATGTCCAAGTCGACGATGCCAAAACATCAAATCTTTAGAAAATTTAGCAACTAGACATGTTATGACAGGTGAAACAGGATTTTCAAAATTAGCTTTAAAAACCTTTCCATAACGAGAGATATTCAACACAGAGTCTCCAGAAGAATCAAATATTTTACTTCCAGTTTTCTTAAAATGAACTTCAAAGTTTTCACCAACAATTTGTGAAACTGAAAGCAAATTATATTTTAAATCCTCAACTAAAGCTACATCTTTCAATTCAAATTTGTTACTTACCTTAACAGATCCTATAGCGAGAACGGCACTAGTAGCATCACCAAAGATAATTGATTCCATCTTGGATGCTTGTTTGAGGGAGGAGAACCAATTTTTATCACCGGTCATATGCCGCGAACAACCGGAATCCACGATCCACACGTTCTCCTTCCTCACTATCAAAGCCTACACCCAAGAAGAAGTCGACGGCTCAGTACTGGGGTTAGATAAAAGAAATTTAGGTATCCAGTACTGAGACACACGACCGGTAGATACAATAGGCATATATCCACGAACAAACATAGTTTGAGAATTTTTAGAAAAATTCCTCAGAGGCCGGTCTGATCGAGGTGGTACTGCCGGTCTAACCGGGGGCTGGTCTGACCGCTGCTGTTCCGTCGGTCTGACCGGGGGCCAGTCTGACTGAAGGTGTGCAGCCGGTCTGACCGGTCGCTGGTCTGACAGCGGTATGCACTACGGTTTGACCGCTCTCCTCGAAGGAAAATCAGATTTTTGCCATTTTAATTTTGTAAAATTAATTTCTCTTTCTTTCTTTTGTTTATGAGCCAATCTGAAACAAAAATCAACAAGATGACCATCTTTACCACAAAAAGAGCAAGTGTACTTTTCTCTAGTAAAGGATGGTTTAGAAAAATTATTTTGTGTTTCCTTTAAAGTTGAAGAAAGAGATGGCAAAATTCCAGCAGATTTAAAAACTGTTTTCTTCTCACTTGGCTTAACCAAAATTTCACCTTTTTCACTTTTATCCAAAATCTCAGGTTTATTTTTGGTGAAATAGTCATATGAATTAAAGTCAATTCCCCTATTGTAGGTAGTCACTTTAGATTGATCCAAAATCATGTTTAGTTTCTTTTCTCCTTCAGAAAACTTTTTCAAAGAGCTTTTCAAATAAGAAACTTCTTTTTCTAATTTAAAAAATTTTCACAATCTATCATGACACCTTTACTTTTTCTACACTTGGGGCAAGAAAGCACTTCATCAGATTTTACAATGTTTTCCATGTACTCAACATGACCTAATGCATCTTTTAATTTCATCTTGTTTAGTGTACATGTTGAACACTTAAAAACACTATGTTGTTGTTTTAACCTTTTGGCACATATCATGTTAAACATCACACTTGCATGAAAAGCAACTTGATATTTTTTCAACAAATTTTTGGTTAAAAACAACTCATCCAAAGTGCGTGTATGCATAGCAAAACCAAGAGCAAAGGAAGACTTAAATCTCAAATTGTGATCAAAATTAGTATCTCTAACTTTTGAAATTTCTTGCATTAAAATCTCACAATTTTTACAGTCATCCTCATCAGGAATAAGAGATTTTAATCTAGTAATTTCAGAATTTAGAGATTCAATTATAAATTCTTGCTTTTTGATCTTTTTCTCATATTTTTTATTTTTGAGAGTAAAAGTAGCAACTATTTCATCAATAACTTCAATAGATGAGCTTACCTCATTGTCTTCAAATTCTGACTCAGAATCACCCCAAGCCATGAGGCAAAGTCCAGAGATGTTCTTTTCTTTGTCTTCTTCATCACTCTCATTATCAACATCACTTACCAGTTCAAAGGCGGCGTAGACTTGATTTAGCACCTTCATGAGAGCCTCCTTGAATCTTCTTCCCTTGAATGTTGTAACGGGCTTGTTGTCCTTGGTCTTGGCTTCATTGTCATCCTTCTTGTCTCTTCCAAGCTTAGGACAATGTGAGCGAATGTGATCAAGCTCCCCACATTCAAAGCATCAAATTCGACCTCCTCTTTTCTTCAACCTGACATTGTTCATAGCTCGAGACAACTTGTTAATAGCCAAAGCCAAATCCTCCTCCTCGAATGATTCGAGTGGATCATCGGACATGGCATTAATGGAAGAAAGAGAAATAGAGTTCGATGTAGAAGCACCAAGATCCAATGAAGAAACCAAAGCACTTGACTTAGAATCAATCTTTCGAGAAAGAATATTCATCTCATGGGTTTTGAGTTTTGTATAAAGAGAATCCAAAGTCAAGCAAGTCATGTCAACTGATTCTTGAATCGAAGTTACTTTCATCTCCCAAATCGACATATCAAGGCCATTCAAAAAGTGACAAGAAACTTCAGGTTGAGAGTAATTAACAATATAAGAAGAATCAATGGATCGAAGATTACTCAAAATCTTATTGAATCTAGCAAGGTAATCATCTAAAGCTTCTCCAGGTTTCATCTCAAATTTTATGTAATCCTTTTTGAAAAGATCTTTACGTAATTCTTTAATGTTGGAAGTACCTTGATGAAAATTACATAAAGCATTCCAAATTTCATTGCCAACTTTTAGATGTGACACTCGATCAAAATCCAAACGAGAAATTCCACTCAATAAAATATTTCTAGCTTTGCAATTATTTTTGAAACTCAGTTTTCAAAGCAGTAGTGTTAATTTGATCTGGAATTTCATAGGGTTGAGCAACCTTAAGCCAAATGTCATAATCTTGAGCCATAATATAAGATTGCATCTTGTCACACCAATAAGGAAAATCGACACCATCGAAAACATGTGGCTTGGTTGAAAACTTGTTAGCCATAGCTTAAAAACTTTAGATCGGTAAAAATTCAAAGAAGAAGAACAAGGCTCTGATACCATTTGTAAGATAGAATCCCACTAACCAAGCTAACCAGAGGGGGGGGGTGAATGGTTGGTGTACCCAAAAACCAAAACTTAAAGCGGAATATTAAAGTTACCCTCTTTCGATGTAGATACGATCTCCTGTAGTTGGCTCTGTCAGTCTGACCGCCCCTGTAGTCCGGTCTGACCGCCCCTATAGTCCGGTCTGACCACCCCTGTGCGTCGGTCTGACTGCACAGACACCTCCGGTCTGATCGCCCAGTCGCCTCCGGTCTGACCGGTGTAGATTCGCCGGTTGGACCGCCGAGACCCGAGAAAACACAAATCGAAGAACTCTTAAAGTAAATTGGAACTTTATAGATTCTCTCTGTGTTTACAAAGTGCAACAACAGCACTCCTCTCCAAAATTTCGAACAAACTCGAAACCCTAGCTTTTTCTTCAACTCTAATCTCTAAAACTCGATATCTAGAGGCAACACCCTGCCCCTCCTTTTATACCCTCATCGCAGCTGTCCTTAGCCACGAATCCTACTCATACAAGGAGTCCTAATCCCCTAAGAAAACCTTCTCATATCAGCAACAAACTTTACATAATCAAAATTACCAAACTTGGACTCTATCCAAATTTGACTCCAACTTCCATACGCATACAATAACTCCATCGCATGCCATATGGAATCATCTCAACCACGTGCATCAATCTTGAACCTAAGTATCCCGCATGAAATCTTGGTCGTCCGTACATCATCTTCTTCCAAGTTGACTCCCGATCCATCACCGGCAATACTCTCCCGAGGCTTCAAGATTACCTACACATGAATCGAACACAAAATCCATATCCGAGCACAAGTTCTCACCAACTTGACTCATTGTTAGCACACAACAGCATCACATACGTATAGAAACCAAATAGAAGTCATAGACATTGAATAATCACAGAAATCCAACGAAACAACCCAAATCCAAAACCGACAGGGAGTCAGCCGGTCAGACCGCGGGCTGGCCGGTCTGACCGCACACAAGCTCCGGTCTGACCGGCCACCAACGCCGAGTCTGACCGGCAAAGCTTGTCAGCAACAGTACTGTTCACCGTCCGATAATTTCAATCATCTCTCAAATCATAAATCCAATTATCTCCAAATATCAAAACAAATAACCAATGAAATCCGATGCCAATTGTTCATCATCAAATAATCAAAACAACCTTTGATTCAACAATGTTACTCTTTCTATATACTTTTGTTCAAATGAATGTTGGTCTAAGAACTTGGAATGTTCTTTATTGGAATGTGAGAGGGCTGAATTCTGATGACAAATGGATAGCTATTAGAAATAAAGTGGACGAAAGTGGCTGTGCAGTTTTCTGTTTGCAAGAGACAAAAGGAAGTGTTTTTTTATCATTCCTATATTAGGAAATTTGCCCCTAATTGATTTTTCTCCCTCAAGAGGTGCTTTTGGTGGTATCCTTGTTTGTTCGAATAGTTCTGTGTTTACTAGTGCCAATATTATTATTGAAAGGTTTCCTGTCCAAATCAATTTCACTTCTAATCATTCTAGCTTGAGTTGGTCTCTTGTGTATGTTTATGGTCCTTGCGTTGGTATTGAGAGATAATTTTTTGATCTGGTTACACAGCAAGCTGCTTATCCCTAACAATGATCTATGGTTTCTTCTTGGTGATTTCAACTTCTATTGATCTTTCTCTAATAAAAATAGGCCTAGAGCTGATATGAATGATATATTTCTCTTTAACGAGGTTATTGGTGATCTTGGTCTAGTTAAGCTTCCTATTAAAGGTAGGGCCTACACTTGGAGCAATATGCAGTAATAACCTTTATTGGAGCTGTTAGATTGGGTTTTTACTTCCACTAATTGGACTCTAAAATTTCTAAACACTTTGGTGAAACCTTTAGCCAGATCAATTTCAGATCATACTCCTTGTGTAGTTCAGATTGGAACTGATACTCCTAGAGCCAATGTTTTCAGGTTTGAAAATGTTTGGGTTGAACATGAGGGGTTTTTTTGAGCTTGTTCACTCTATTTGGAATAATCATGGGAGTAGTATAGATGCTGCAAAAAATATTTCTGCCATGTTGAAAGCCCTAAGGAATGGTTTGAGGAAATGGAGTAAAACCCTTTCTAAGTTACAGAAGCTTATTCATATAAGTAATGTTGTTGTTCAGTTTATGGATACCATTGAAGAAATCAGGGACCTCACATTGTTGGAATGGAATTTTAGGGTTTTCATCAGAAGTAAACTCTTGACTTATCTGAAGTATAAGCAGATTTATTGGCAGAAAGGTGTATTATCAGATGGGCTAAATTTGGGGGGGATATTAAATGTTTTCATGCTATGGCTATTGAATCTTTTCATAGAAATTCTATTCCTTTGTTGATAGATTCAGATGGGTCCATTTTGATAGCCCATGAAGACAAAGCTGTAGTTGCCTAGAATGCTTTTAAAATGAGAATTGGTGTCTCTAACTTTCAACATATGCCTTTTCAACTCCAAAGTTTGTTCCAGCTCTAGGAGGGTTTGGAAGTCTTGGATGAGAATTTTCAGCAAAGGGAGGTGAATAATCTTATTAAAGAAGAAAATGTATCAAATGCACACAAGTTTTCTCATGTACACACCGTGCACACCAATTAACAAATTTCACCAAAAATTCTACAAAAAATTGTAGAAGTACTATTAATAGTATTACAACAATGTGTAAAGCCTCATCTTCAAATTCATTATACATAGGAAGCAACAAAAAAGACAAAATTCTGACAGATTTATGCTCTCAAAACTGTCAAAAAATTTTATCTTTTTTGTTACGGATAAAATATAATGAATTTGGGGTTAAAACTTTGCACATAAGTATAATATTATTGAAAGTACTTGTACATTTTTTTTAGATTTTTTGATGAAATTTGTTAGTTGGTATGCACGGTGTGTACACAAGAAACCTTGTGTGCACAGGATATGTTCCCATTAACTAATTGCCGATAGATACAGCACCAGGGCCTGATGGTTTCAATCGCCTTTTCATTAAGAAATGTTGGCCTATTATCTGCCAAGATTATTGTCGTTTGAGTGCTAAATTTCATTCAGGAATTCTAAACCTAGAACCTTTGAATCACTCTTTTGTTACTTTGATGCCCAAAAAATTTAATCCAGAGTCTATTAATGACTATAGGCCTATCTCTTTAATGTGAATTCTTTGAAAATTTTGACAAAGCTTATGGCTGATAGGCTTCAAAAAATCATCCTCAATCTGGTCCACTAAAATCAGTATGGCTTCATCAAAGAAAGGACAATACAAGACTATTTGGCCTGGAATTTTGAATTTCTTCATTAATGTCATCATTCTAAGAGGGAAATCATTTTATTATAGCTTGATATTGAGAAGGCCTTTGATACAATTGAACATGAAGCTATTATCCAAGTGATGAGGGCTATGGGCTTTAATTCAGGTTGGTTGGGTTGGGTTGAAAAGATCTTTTCTTTTGCTTCCTCTTCAGTCTTAATCAATGGAATACCTGGAAGAAACTTTCATTGCAAAAGAAGTGTGAGGCAAGGGAATCCTCTATCCCCTTTACTTTTTGTTCTTGGGACAAAATTGCTACAGGCTATAATCAATAAAGCACACCAAATGGGTTTGTTGTCTAAAATTATTCCCCTTGAAAGTGATCCAAATTTTCCAGTTGTTCAATATGTTGATGATACCCTTCTTTAAATTAAAGCTTGTGGAAGAGAGTTGTTCACTTTGAAAGCTCTGCTCCAAACTTTTGGTCAAGGGACAGGGCTTAAGGTTAATTATCATAAATCATGTTTTGATCCCAATAAATGTAAGTGAAGATAAGGCTCAAATGTTGGCAGGTGTTTTTGGTTATCAGATTGGCACTTTGCCTTTCACTTATGTAGGTTTACCCCTTGGTACCACTAAGCCTAGAGTGGTGGACTTTGCTCCCTTGGTAGATAGAATTGAGAGAAGACTTTCTGCTAACTCAGCTTTTCTATCTTATGGAGATAGGCTTACTTTGGTCAACCCAGTCTTCTCATCCTTGCCAACTTATTATATGTGCACTCTGAAGCTGTCTAAAATAGTCATTGACAACATTGATAGAGTATGGAAGCATTGTCTTTGGAGAGGTTCTGATGTAAACTCGAAAGCATGGGATAAGGTTTGCAAGCCTAAGGTTAAAGGGGGTCTGGGGATTATCAATCTCATAATTCAAAATCAAGCCCTTCTAGCAAAGTATCAAGACAAATTGTATAATAGGAGGGATTTGCCTTGGGTCAATCTTATTTGTCCTCTTATTACGGGAATGGAATGCCTCATTTATCTACCTTCAAGGGGTCTTTTTGGTGGAAAGATGTTTGTAATTTGATGTGTTTCTCTAGAGGTATTGCCAGATGCTTAGTAGGGGATGGAGTTTCGTGTTCCTTTTGGAATGATGTTTAGCATGATAGACCTTCTCTTTCTGTCCATATGCCAAAACTGTTTTCTTTTGCTTTAAATGCAAAGATTTCAGTTCAAAGTTTCCTTTCAAATCAACTGGAAAATAACTTTCATTTTTCCTCTCTCAACAAGCTTTTCATGAGTTGCAGACTCTTTCAAATATGTTAGAAGAGGTGAGCTTATCACAGGAAAATGATACATGGGCTTATATTTGGGGAAATTAAAGGTTGTGTTATTTTGAGAGAGTTTCTAACTCACCTTACTCATTTTTCGTCGCACGTTTTTCAAATTGCTCAACGGTGCATTTTTTGCAAAAAGTTTCTATACAAAAGTTGTTTTAAAAAAATCATATTAATCCATATTTCAAGAAAAAATTAGCAAATATTTAATTAATCATGCGCTAATGAGTCGCTCCATTTTGCGTGCACAGAAGGTGAGTTCTCAAACTCACCAAAGAACACAGCCAAAGTACACTTCACAAAAGTTCTATGCTCTCGATATTAGAGCCTTACAGCAACCTCAGCATTTCCTTTGGTTATGGAAGATTAAAGCAACTTCAAAGGAGTGTTTGGTTGGCTTCTCTTGATGAACAGTTAAACACAACGTACATGTTGGATCATAAACATTGTGCCCCTCGGACTGTGACTTGCCATGTGTGATATGTACAACCCAATCTTTGGAAAATTTAATTCACCTCTTCTTTCAGTGCCCCTTCTCAATGAATTATTGGAATACCTTGGGTATTGTTTGGGACACTCTTTGAACCTGGATAGCATGATGGTGGAGGCTAGAGAAAGATACCATGGTCATTGCTTTACGGAAAAATTTCTATTTGGGGCCTAAAATATTTGGAAGCAAAGAAATGGTTTTATATTTGGTAATAACTCTCCGTTGTGTTTTTGGAGGCAGCTCCTTAAGGGTCATCTCCTCCTTTTGTCATTTAGGTTGAATGAGAGAGATAAAGAAGCTGGATTAGATTGTTGTAATTTACCTTTTTTCAGACTTTTACCTTTTTCTTTTACTAATAAAGTTTTCTATAACAGCGGGGGCCTCCCCTGCTGTGCTTTCTTAAAAAGAAAAACTCCAAAAGAACACAACCTGGTGAAATGATGTTATCGTAGACCACTAGCACCAATTAGGCATAGATTTTCTTTCTCCAATAAGAAGGTAACCAACGAATGTAGGTTAGCTGGTTTGAACATAAATTATTTGAATTATATAGTAGCTAGATGTCTAGCTGGTTGTTATTGGAGCACCTCCGTCATAAGATGCGCATGCAAGATGACGACAGGTAGCTTGATGCCTGATGAATACTAATGGAAAAACAAGAAGGAAAGTCAAACTACTAGTTCAACAAACCAAAAGAAGAAAAGTCTCTCTTCAGACCACAAAATGTATGCACTGAATGTCTAGATTGTGGCCCAGTTTGATGGTCTGAATGGAGGATATATTGTCTGATTTTGGCCAGAAAAAATGAATTAAATATTACAGAGTTAAAAGGTTGTCATAAAAAACTATTTGAAAACGTATATATAAGAAAGAGTAATAGATTATACTCATGATGCCAATACCATTTATTATAAAAAATTAACAATTGAACACAAAAAACTTGACAAGATCATATGTAAATTGACAGCACAAGGCCCCCCCGCCTTGTCCAAGCGCTGACGGCACGGGGAAAAACCCTAGCCGCCGCCGCTCCTCTCTTTCCTCTCATCCACCTCATGGCTTGGGGGAAACGTGACGCAACGATGTGCGCACCGAAGAAGGTGGCGTGCTGGCGCGCGTGGAGACAGTGTGGCACACAACACAAAGAGAGAGCGGTGCAGGCGGTGGATCTGACACCTTCATGACAAAATATGGGGCTCCCACGGCTGGCCCCAGGGACGGTGGTAGGTGGTCGGTGCCGCCACGACTGGATTTGGAGTCCTCGCATTCGTATCGGGTGTCTCCACACCGTACCTAAAGGCCCGCGTGGTGACAGCCACTGGCGGCCGGCGCGGTTGCGGACGACGGCGAGGAGGCTGATGCGGCCGGCCACGACGGGAGGACTACTTGGACGACAGTAGGGAGCCCGATGTGATCGACAACTGCAAGCGACCATTGCCGGTGAGTCGGTGGAGACTGGTGGTCGTGGCGACTGCAGGAGAAGCGATTGTCGGTGGTGAGCTACACCAACTGGTACGGGAGGTGGCTTTGGCATGTGGGAGGCCCGACAAAGGCGGGTGTGTGCTAGCCGGTGTTGGGGCGTTGGTACAGCAGAGTTACGAGCTGGCAGAGGTTGACTAGGTAACAGAGCTTTGGGGTGGCGATGATAGGTGTGGGCAAGGGTGCTGCAGGTGAAAACCTAGCTCGACATCTCCCGAGTCGACAACGATGACGCCTTCAGGCTCCGTGACCCTATAGCATTATCGAGCAACCACCTTCTCACCCTTCATGGGCGATGGTGGCACCTCAGGCGTCATGACCTCTCCGCAGGCGTTGCCTAGGAGATCTTTCGTTCCTCACCTTGGTCATCTTCTCTCAGTTTAATCATCAGCCTTTCTTGGTTATTGCCATCAGGTTGGAGCTAGGGACGACTGGATCTCTTTCTCTCTCGTCCTCTCCTCAATCCTGCTATGTGAGGATAAACGGGAGCTCGTTGACATTCTTTTGTGTAGAGTCGATGTTTGGCGGGATGCTTACGACCCCCTTAGGTCTAGCGGCGATCAGTCACGTTTAACAGTAATCGGCTTAGTGCTAGTTCTCCTAGGTTTTTCGTGGATTTGCCATCTTGTGGTAGTGGTGGTATGTTTGTTTTCTTTTTTTTTTGTTACAATCTCCAATGTTGTAATCGTATAAGTTTTTCCTGTTATATAATATGAAACTTTGCTCTGACTTGACAAGTGGATTATTCTAATAGTACGAGAACTGACAATTTAACATAGGTCTACAACAACTTAGCTAGCCATATATATTGTTTTGGTTAAAGAGTACTACTAGATGAGTATTTTCTCGATGTCAACATGCATCACATAGCAATCCTGTGAATATTACGTCATAATCTTGCATTTGATCTATATGTTGCTCATTGAATTTGCACCCCTAGTTTGGATTTGTTTTTCTCTTCACCTTCTCAAATCTCAACCGAAATACAAAACTTTCTACATAGTAAAATTAATTGACTTTTAATTAATAGAATACCAAAAATTAAGTACTATGCTTCTACAAATCTACAAAATCTACGAAAGTATATTGACAATAAGTATATTTAGGAACTGAATATAAAATAAGTATATTTAGAAACTGAATATTTATAGAAAAAAATGATCAAAATAATTAAGTTGTTGCATTTGTTATACTAAAATTGTCAGATCATTTAAATTTAAGAGCTTGCAAAGCGTCCCCGTGATAAACCATAATCTGTACGAGCAAAAGAACTTGGCTACATCTAGAATTTTCTTTTTTTCCTGCATACCTACGATTGCACATACGGTACAAAAAAGTCACATAGACCGCGTCCCTTGTGCTCTGACCAAACTAGAGGTCAATACACCCGCAAGTCCCCAACGCCCCCCACAACCCTGCCAAGTCAGCCCCCTGCCAAGTCAACCTTGAAACACCAATCCATTTGGCATCACGTTCAAAACGTGACATTCACATCAGACCTCATCTGTGAGTCATTATTACATGAAATATTCGAATAACCAGGAATCATGTTTTATTCAATGAATCGTACATACCTTCCATGTCAGCATATTGTCCAAGTGACATGAAGCATCCAAAACAGAACTTTTAAAGGCAAAAACCATCGGTTACCCTCAGTTTTGTACGAACAGAACTGCATCCCAGAGTATTTCATTCCATTGACCACCAATTTCACTTGCAGCATACAGCATCAAGTAGACGACTGCTAATAATACCGCAGCCAGAATTCATAACATTTTGCACCACGGGCTTGATCTCTAGACTACTCCGCAAGCTATTAACAGTGTATTCTCAACAAATATGCATTTATGCCTATAGTTAGTTCTGGACAGGTTGCATAAGTTTCCTCTCCTGCTCCACTGCACAATAACACCAGCTTCAGTTCATGTATAAATCTCAAATAAACTATCACTTGACCATGGATGTAATTAATCATGCCCATAAAAATAATTGAACGACCTTGTTTGAGAAAAAAAGATAGAACGACCAAATAGAAGCAACATGTAAATCATGAAGCCCTTGAAGAATATGATGTGCAGCTTTACTGTCTCTTCATTGGATAGCATGTTGGTTTCTCTAGCCCTGAATTTGTATGCAACTCAAAGAGAAATGTTGAACAATATGATGTATCAGCTGCGACCAAGTTTGCACAAGAATTTGACAGATCATGTTATCAGCAAATGATGAAATGATTTCACACTGGTGCAACGTGGCAACTTGAAAGAATTAATTTTTTCAACAAAAGTGCATATGTTATTGGTAACTAGGAACATAAGAAAGGAATGACAGATTCAGTCCATGAACATAAATAGAAGAATTATCAAACAAAAGGACATTAAGATCACTAAATAATAGAACCCAGATTTAAACCTAGAAAAATAATATAGTGTATAAATTGAACATCGTGAAATAGAATATTAGTTTTATGATACTAAACAAAAAAAATAATTAGCTTATATCCAAACATTTTTAAGGACAATCAATTTAAAACAACAAATTTGTACTAATAAAATACATTATAGATTCAAACCTATTTTTGTAACAGCAGATACTGTACCACTTAGATGAAGAGCACTGCATTGCACTTAGGATACAGATTTTACCTTGGTTTCCGTTAGCACGCTTTTCAAACTACTAAACGGTGTATTTCGTGCAAAAACTTTCTATATAGAAGTTGCTCTATAATATTAGATAAAATAATTTTCTAAGTTTAAAATAATTAAAACTCAATTAGTTATGTGCTTAATGGTTTTCTCGTTTTGCGTGCCCATACTTAATCTTCATCTTCATCACTTGTGAACACTCTAGTGGTCACATGATTCCTTAGTCGCAAATTCATACATGACTATCTAAGCTAGGGACCATAGTATGTATATTAAGCCACTGATCAAAACGAGGGGATACAGTTCTCAGTTGCAAAAACAGAGGCAAGAATACTAGGAGAAGAACAACTCCAAGTTATTGGTTTTCATAATGCAAACTGATCAAATTCATATCAAGTTCCCTTGACATCAAGGAAACACATGAATTTACTTAGTAAAGAAAGCTATTTGAATTTTACCTTGCACGGATTTCTCAAAGTTCTCCAGCTGAGACATGAATCCCTCATTAGGAGCCACTTGAGGTCGTTTGCTTCTAACTAGCGACAATGCGTTCTCAAGGCTCATTTGATGCTTCTTCATGAGATATGCAACAACAATCGTGACACTAGACATTCATAGAAGGTTAGTTAGTAGGACAAAAGAAAAAAGCACCACACATCTGCTCTTAATGAATTCAAATATTCTTTACAAAATATCTATAGATTAAAAAACACGTAATTAATCAAGGGTGATCTCACGTAATGGAATGAAATTGAGAATTTATACACATTATGAAAATCATCATAAAACAGTCAAAGCTAACATCTATTAGAGTATTTTCCTTACAAGAAAATTCTTTATTTATCATTAAAAGTTGATCGCTTCCATCGTTTGCCCTCGTAAAATTGGCTCTCCTTCTAATGCCCCGCAATCTTAACTTTTATCTTTATTTGCCCTTTCCGTTAGTTCTCCATCAACCTACCGTTAGTAGGAGGGTGAAAAGATAGTTTTGCCCTTAACTTTTTATGCATCGCAGCTGTTTTTATACTTTTTTTTGCCAGGAGCAATTTTTGTACTAAACTGATGGTTCATATATCTCTAATGAACCTAAATGTTATTTTAGAAAAGAGTAAAATACATGGTCGGTGCTTAAATTTGGACCAGGGTATCATCTACGGCCTTAAAACTTGTAAAATAAACATCTGCCTCCCTAATCTTGGTTTAATGTATCACTTGAGATCTAAACTATAGATGACGGAGCTCTGGAGCTGACATGGCCATCCACGGTGGCGAGAATTTTGCATTTAGACCCCTTCACTACACCCTGCCCGTGAGAGGAAAGGCAAAGAAACAGCGGTTACGCAGGCTGGGATCGTTGGCGATAGGTCCCCATGGCCGATATAGGATAAGGTGATCTTGGCTGCGTGATTGTTACCGTTAAGGCAGTGGATCACGGTGATAATAATGCTGCAACGGACTCATTGAATCGCGCTTTCCCTATCATGTCGTCTATCTCAGCCCCGGTGACCTTTGATCACAGATAATCGTCCCCGCCCTAATCATCGTCTCTTTGCCTCTTCTCCCACGGTTGCAGTGGGAGTCTATTTGGGGGCATACTATTGCAGAGGGACATAAATACATAATTCTTGACTCTGTGGATGACTATGTTAGTGCCTGAGCTGTGTCATTTGCACTTTAGACCTTGAGTTATACATTAAACCAATATTAGGGATCTAGATTTGCATTTTAGAAGTTCATGGAACTACATGACACCTAGCTCCAAGTTTTAGGACCAATAGTGTATTTTAATACTTTGAGTAATCAATATTGCATGAAATTAATTGCCATTGGCTGCTCGTTAACTGTCAAGCCACAGCCAGAATTTGAATTTTAGAACATAATTTTATATCGATTTTCAAGTTTTTTTTATTTTCAACCTTTGCTTTTGAACAGTTAGATAGAAGCATAAAAGTCTTGCCCTAAAACCATTTTTACTTGGTTCATTTGTTTTGGACGCACCTTAACCTTTACCATGAAAATCTAATGTATTAATTTATTTATAATTAACCAGCAAGCTTTTTTTTACCAAAATCAACATGCTTTTTTGGTACATACAAAATGATACACAAGGTCAAAATCATGTCTTTCACCCATCTACTAATGGTATGTTGACGGAGGACCAATGGAAAGGGAAAACAAAAGATAAAATTTGATAACGGGTATAAGAGGGAGCCGATTTCATGAGGGCAAATGAGGGAACTGATCAACTTTGAAGGAAAAATAAAACGAGTATATACAAGCAGTTCATAAAATCCAGAAAGCACAATAAAATGGATCATACTTTTTGTATGCATGTATGTCATATTGTCCTTGGTAGTGCATAAAGGTCTTCAGATATCATTTGTATTATAATCCATCACAAAGTACTTAAGTTGATTGGTAATGATTTGCCATAAAAAAACAGGCTTCGTCTTTGCCTGATATAGACAGCACAAGTTGCACTTTCTGTTGAGTGACATACTATTATTGGGCGGCATCCATCATTTGTACACTGCTAAATCCTTAGTCATGTTAGATAAACAGTGCATATTTATTATTACTGCAATGCTGCTGGTGACATTGTTGCCACTAGTGTTAAAGATACTAAATATCATCTTCTGAACCAACCCATGATGAAGAAGATAAAGTTTTTTAGCACCGTATGGAACACCACACTATCTAGCTCTATCTTATTTAACTTGTTTTAGAATTTGGGAAAATAAGGTTCCACTTGATCAAACGAACCAACTAGGTATTGCCTTGCCACTTAACTGAATGAGTACACACAAAAAATATAAGTGATTAAGGTGTCACTTGATCAAACAAATGACAAGATATTTCCCTGCCACCAACTTGAATGTGTTCATACAAAAAATATATAATTACTTATACATATAATTGGGTAAATATCATTAAATTGCAATTATTTTGTCAAATCATCAGTTTGCAAAGATATATGTCATTATAGCAGAAACTTTAGCAGGGCATTGAAAAACTGCAATACTAGTGCAGAATTTAATAAAAAACTTGCAACTCCATGAATAGAAGGGTTGCCGGACATATCAAGCCCATCCATCATAACCACAAGTGATACTTACCACATTATAGTCCAACAACCCAAGTTGGCCCTGTTTGGGACCAACTTGCCAAACGATCTCATTTCTAGTTGAGTTGCAGCTTTCTAATAGAACTAGCCAGATACCCATCAATTATAATTTATTTCAGATAAAATATCATAAATTTTAAACTTCGAATTTGTTATATAATACCAAGAAGAAATCATCTGTAATTTGAAACCAAACATCAATGTGCAAATAACATTATTAAAAGCTATATGCACAAGCATCCACTTCTCTGCAGAAGAGCCACAAACTCAACAGGTGTGAGGGTGGCAGAGTCACCACCACCATTAGCTCCTTTATGTAGAGATCATGTGCTGTCCTTGCGATTTTCAGAAAAGGAGGTATGCCATCGCAATCTTGGGCAAGTGAACCATCACAAACTATAGGGGTTGGAAAATACCACCAACAATCTAAGAAATTTGGGGAATATATCTCGACTATTAAAGGGTGTGAAATGACCAATTCACCCTCACTTTTCATTTAGAAGAGAGTAAACTATGGATCAATTATATATCCACACTAAAATATTGAGGTGGAGCATGGCCACATCGACCATTCATTGTTGGTCTCATCTGCGACAAGATAGAAAATGGCCATAGTCCAATATTTTTTTGACTTCATGATGGTATTGTGCAAATCTTCACATTTGTGATGATAATTTGCAACCTGCTACTATTATTATGATACCAACCAAATCTACTCTTTCTGAAATGTCTTGCAGAAGTAGTAATGAACCATTGTTGTGATGCCATTAATTTTTGAAAATATTTTGCAGTTTTTATGAAATTTCATCAATATAATGTTGTTATTAAATAGAAGCAAGCACTTTAAATGGTTGAAACCAAACAACTGTTGTGAAAAAGAATGATTACCTTCTTGACCGTCCAGCAAAGCAATGAACCAGAACATTACCACCAGAATTGATAGATTCATCTATGAAACTAAAGCATTCATCAAAATGCTTTGCCAAATCAATGTCTGGGCTGTCCAGTACTGTATATTGATAAAAAAATCATGATTTAGTAGTGCATGGGAATTTGGACAAGGGCAACAGAAAAAAGAGGGTATAATCACATCAATAAGCATTTGAAACACCATGACACAGTCAAGAAGTTTAAGTGCTCCATGCTTATTTCATTTCTCTTGACATTACAGTTTTCCAGATTGAGTGATAATCTGACATGTCTGGTAAACTTGAAACACAACAGATGAAAAGTACATAATTTAGAAGTAAATGCAGCACATTTCTTAAACTTGCACACAGAGTTCAAATAGGTATGTGAACTTAAGCGATGCACATTATTACCCCTAAATATGCATACTTCGGTTCTAACTTAGTTCTCACTAGCAATAGATGATTGAATGGATCATTGCTTCACTTACTTGACTTCCTCCCTCCATCCCTCCTCTCCCTCTCTAGTCTCTCTGCATCCTGCCACAACCCTAATTTAGTTGTTGCATTCCCAAACAACTTCCTCAAAACATAGCTGACTAGCTGGTAAGATTGAACCACCATGACAAAGTGACCTCAGGCACTGGGATACGTTAGAATTGGGGCCGTCAACACTCAACAGGCAAAGTAGAGGACAAGTATGAAAAAGAAAAATTAATCCAGAAACACACTTATCAGTCACTGTGGTTCCCCAGAGAGAAAACAATTGTGGCTTTATATTAGAGGAGAAAAAGGAAGTAAAATGAGTGTGGCAGAAGAGATAGAAAACAAGGAGTAAATAGTGCTTCAAAAGTGTGGGGACAGAAAATAGCATATGGGAGGGCTTTCTCACAGGTGAGCTTTGCTGTGGGTGAGACTGGAGAAAAATGGCACATCAAAGCCACATGAGATCCTTCTAGGCTTCTATTCCATGATCAATTGAATTTAAGCTGACCCACATATGCAGGTATAGGAATATAAATATGCATCTCTCAAGTACATAGACCTGTTTGAACCAAACATACTTTATTTTTCTTGAAAACGTAGGACTGAGCTTCATTTCATTATGAAGAAGAGAAACTGTAATGTGGTTATGGTGCAAGCAACACATTCTAAATTTATATGGTGCAAGCAACTTAATCTGAAAAATAAAGCTGGCATGTGGTTACCTTCAATCTTCTTGTAGTTAAATTCAGCTGGAAAGGCTGGATTCAATGATCTGGCAACAATCAAGATATGGGTTATGTTCAAGCTCTTTAGAGCATCCTTGTTCATTGATGCCCCAACAGATCCCAAGTATAGCCCCTACGAATATGTCAAAGATATTCTATCAAATAGATGGAAAAGCTTTACCATAGTAAAGCATTCTTCAAGGAAAAATACGGTAAAAGAAGCAAATATGTTGCTACTTGATTGGCTTTTCCTTGCATTCAATTGTATTGGAGAGCTCGTATTAGCAGAATCGAGTTTCCCAATTTCCTATTAATCAGTGTAGTTTCTCCATTCGCGACACGAACAATCAACGGTGCTAAAGTTAGGGTAAACGGTGAATCAATCATCCTGTCCTTCATCTGTACTAGAACAAAAAAAGAAAGGTACTCTGTTTTTTTCTTTCCATCCAATTCCCCAGATTTGCATCAGTTAACAAGAAATCCACTCAAACAGCGCCCGAAAGAACTCAACCTCCTAGGATTATCCGGTGTCAGATCGATCAGCCGAAACCTGACCTCCGACATCCCGTGGACCATCACCGAATCGGCAGCACGAGAACAAACGGATTGATCACATCAAGAAGAAGGAAGAAGAACAAGGGCGGGGAAAGAGGAAGGAACCTGGACGATGGGGCACGGGGTGTTGTCGGCCTTCCGGTAGCGCGCAGCGCAGAAGCCCTGCATCAGTGCCATGAGCACCCTGACCTGCTGCTGCTCGTAGTCGTCGTGCCGCTCCTGCCCGTCCCTCTCCGCGCGCCCCGCCTCCGGCATCGACATCGTCGTCCCTCTCTCTTCTTCCCCGATGATTGGGGGAGATGTGGCTGACCGACTAGGGAAAGGGTGTGTGTGTGGGGGGGTGGTGGTGGTGGTGGTGGTGGTGGGAAGCGAGGACTCCGGCTGATCACTCGCGGAGCAAGGAATACGTGGTGGGCTGTGGCCCATATTCAACTATTTCACTCTCACGAAAACAAAATTTACTTCCCAAAATCCACTATCCACTCTACTGTATTTTCATTTCTTTTTGTCATCCGATCTCATTTGAACTCTCACGTGTGTCACTGTTTTTCCTTTTCTCACATGGCGTCAATTTTGCATTTTGTCGTGTCCAATATGGAGGATAAGATGAAAAGACCCAAATGTCCCTAGGCCCACTTGTAAGTCACTCCCTTCTCCACTCCGATCAAGTTGAGGAGAGCAAAGCATAGAAAGAAAGAGAGAAAAGGCCGCCAAGACAAAGGAGTCCTAGCCACTCGCATATCCTCCACGTCCATCGCTATTGTCGCCAAGGTCACTCAGATCCATCAACGCCCTCATCCACCGCCATTCTCCTCGGGTTTGTCAGGGTCACCAACATTGATGAAGGGAGGGAGAAAAAAGGAGAGCTATTAGCATCGGCATTGTCCAAAGCTCGTTGCCTCACCATCGATACTTAAGCTGCCCCCGCCCTGCTTTTCGCTGCCACCATGACCAACGCATGTTGCTGTTGCTGATCTCCGGCTTCATCGCTTGTCTTTGGCGTCGCGTTCCATGGCGACGATGAAGACAAAACCAGCACTCCAGAATCATTATACTTTGATATGTCACATCTCTATTTAGGTTGAGTTTTTTGAGACGAAAGAAGTATATGTTTGTATGATGCAGGGAGGCGGAGTGGTTGCAGCAGGATGGTGGTGTAGTCGATGGTTGACGCCGCCGAGAGGACGTGTTAGCATCAAGCGGCTGAGGTTCATCTCGTCGGCTGTCTCTCTCTCCCTCTTAAAGTTTGCTTTGTTAAATGTCAGGGAGCGGAAGGGAGATTTTCAGTGGGGCCAAACCCCAAATGACATTTGGGTCTTTTTACCACATCTTCTACGCAGATAGGGGTGAAAACACAAAAGTAACATCATATGGACAAGAAAAGAAATAGTGACACTATTTTGAGGGAGTGGCTTTTGGGCATATGACGTTTGGAAGGATGGCAAATATTAAATTTCCCGTGCCTCCTCTGTAGTGCTTCTTTTTTTTAAGAAAATAGTAAATTTCCCTCACTTATGAATTGTCGCTCTGATAAGGACTTCACGCCTTTGGATATGCATGATACTTCTCAAGTTGCTATGAAAAATCCAATCACTAGGTGTCGCGCCCTAAGGCACCTTAAAATTTTACCATTTTAAATTGTTCATAAGAAATCGTAAAAATCGAATTAGCCTACAACAATTAAAAAACACCAAGATTCAACCCGAATGGGTGTGGGAATTTTTGTTGAATTTCTCGGCCCTCAAAATATTTAATCAATTTTTACATGAATTTTCAGAGCATAATAAATATTTTTAATGCCACAATAACCATTTTCGGAATTAACCAAAAAGAAAAATCAATTAAAACCCCCTCCCCTTTCATGGGCCGGTTTCGGCCCACTCCCCCTCTCTCTCCCCCTTTGCGGCCCGGTCCAACTAGTGTCCCCCTCCTCTTCCTTCCCCTCCCCCGGCCCACCTTCCCGCGTCGACCTAGCTTGCCCCGAGCCGAGCCACCTCCCGCCCATTGCCACTGATAGGCGGGGCCCACCTATTGCCTTACCCCACCTCCGGCCAACCCTCCCTCTCTTTCCTTCTTGCGGCCGGCCGCCTCCCGCTACTCGATTTGCCTCCCCCGCCACTCCCCCTCCCCAATAGAGTGGGGGGAATTGCTCCCCACCTCTTCCTCTTCCTCTTTCCCTTGATTGCTCCTTGAAAATCGCGACTGGTGGGGACTTAATGGCTGCCAACGAACCGACGCCATTGATGGCGCCAGCTGAGCTCCTCCTCGGCCGTTCCTCTCTCCCGGCGGCCTATAAATGGAGCCCGGAGCCTCCTCTCCCCCTTTCCCTTGCTGCCCGCTTCCGTCCATCCCTCCCACGACGTTGCGCCGCTTCGCCCCAAGCTCCACCGCCATCGCCACCTCTGGCCGCTGCTAGGCGTCGGCCAGGACCTCCCCGAGCAAGCGCCGGTGAAGCCGCTGGCGGCTACGGTGCCTCCGTTCGTGCCACGTCCGCGCCTCCGCCGCGCTCGGTGAGCACCGAAGCAACGCCTCCTCCCCCTACCCTAACCGGTCCACCTTTCCTCTCCCTTGCCGCTCGTCGCCGCCGCCTCCCCGCGCCACGTCCGCGTGCCCGCGCTGCCGCGCCGTTGCCCGCCGCACGCCCAGCTGTGCGCCGGTGAGCCGCCGCCGCCTTGGTCCCGTGAGCCGCCTCGTGCGCTCGGCTCACGGTGGACCGAGGGGCTGGTCTGTGGGGCCCTCTCTCTCTTTCTTGCCTGTTTAAAATAAAAATAAAAAAGGTAAATCCACAAATTCACAAATTTCCACTTAAACTACATATGAATTTCGAATGGCCATATCTTGACCATTTGAACTCAGAATCGACTCATTCAAATTGCTAATTTCTCCTTAAACAGTGTAGAACCCATTTTTGTGCTTTGTTACTGCTTCTTATATGGTGTTATTTATTGTGTCAGTGATATGGGCCCGGGGTATCGCGAGTAAAGGGAGGAAGCCGCCCCGAGTATGCATGGCACGCCCCGAAGGGGGTCGGGCTGCCTTGAGCCCCCCCTCTCACGATCAGCCCCACGTGCGTCGGCTGGGCAACTGTCACCGACGCTCACCTACCGCATTCAATGCGGTGGGTGAGCGTGCCAAAGGGCTACGTGGGCTGACATGAGAGATGTAGGGCATGCTCGGCACATGCCCTATCCCGTCACATTTAATGTGGGCCTTTTGCCCATCCTTAGGCTTTGACCAGCCCTTCCTCCTTCGGTCGCTTCGGTGCTGCGCCGCCACTTGGAGAGCCCAGGAGGCCGGAAGTCTTCGGTATTTAAAAGGAAGTGACAGCTGGCGTGCCAGGTAGGGGGCATGTCTGTGTTTCTTGAAACCCGTTGCGTTTCTTGCTCGCCACGCTTCTGATGATGAGCAAGATGGCTGGAGAGCCCATCCCGCGCGTTACCCTACCTGGTCAGGCAGGAGATGGCGAGGCGACCGACGGCAACCCACGGGACCACAGCCCGAATTTTTGGCACCCGCCCCGCACTCCCCCATCTCCACCACATCGCCGAGTGCATCGGCGGGTGGAGGAATGTGACCTGGCGCCCCCTAAGGACGGCGGTGCCGGCAACAAGGCCGAGGGTTCCGAGACTTCTTCGGTGGCTTGCCAAGAAAGGCTCCATGGCGGCGTGCGCCGACGCCTCCCCTATGGCGGGGGTAGCACCGCTGAGGGTGCGGTCCACACGGTAGGCGCGCTCTTGCGCCACCCACCCATCGCCCCAGAGCCAGAAACCCTGATCCAGCGCTGGCTGGAAGATGTGGCCAACTTGGTCACCATCGTGCAGCAGCAGCTGACCACCAGCGGGCGAGCGTCGATGGCCGGAACATCCCGTAGCCCGACTGCAGCCTTGTCGTCTTCAAGGCGGAGGGCCCGCCGAGCGGCAACCGCCGTGCACAAGGCAACATCATTTCCCTCATCGACATCCAAGGGTGACCGCGGGTGCCAGGGGGACATATATGGAGGAGCCGATGCCACACTCGATATAGAGCATCGGCGTGATGCACGCCGCGCCGCCTATATGAGGGAAGGCGTCGCCTCCTTTGGAGCACCACGTCACCGCAAGCATGGGCCTTGCCCCGCACTCCCCCGTCGCACAGTGCTGGCTGTCAGGCCTTCGTGGCGAGTCTTCGGAATGTCCGATGGCCCCCGAAATTCCACCCTAGCCTCACCGAGAAGTACGACGGTGGCATCAACCCCTCCGAATTCCTCCAGATCTACATCACCATAGAGGCGGCGGGGGGCGACGATCAGGTCATGGTGAACTTCTTCCCCATGGCCCTTAAGGGGCCAAGCGCGGGCCTGGTTCAAGAATCTGCCACCCACCTCGGTCCACTCTTGGGAGGATCTGTGCTGACAGTTCGTCACGAACTTTTAGGGCACATATCCGTGCCTGGGAGAGGAGGTGGACCTGCACACGGTACAACGGCGGGATGACGAGTCCCTCCGCCAGTACGTTCAGCGTTTCTGCCAGGTGCGCAACACCATTCCCTGCATCGCTGCTCATGTGATAATCTACGCATTCAGGGGGGGTGTGCGGCACAACCGCATGCTCGAGAAGATGGCCTCCAAGGAGCCCCGACCACCGCGGAGCTTTTCGAGCTCGTGGACTGAGTGGCTCGCAAGGAGGAGGCCCGGACCTAGAACTCCTCCAGCACCGGAGCGGCCGCAGCCGTGCTCGAGCCCGCCGCCCATGCCGAGCGGCGGGACAAGCGGAGGAGGAAGAAGAGGTCGGCCCGATCCGACGACAAGGGCTACGTCCTCGTCGCCGAAGGCGCCCCACGCACCCCGTATGTCACGCCCGGAAATTTTTCCCAAATTTCCAGACCATTTTGTGTATTAAGTCCCTGTCCAGGCATCAGCCAGGGTACACAAAACGACAAATCAATAAACAGATCCAAACGTAAATAAAGCGATAAATACTTACAACAGAGGCACTTAGTCCTCACACCGAAAAGAAAACAGCAGCGGAAAGAAACGATCCTAGCGGGCTTCAGCTCCACTCCACAGGCAAACTCAACTGAGGTCTGAGCCTTGATCCTCTAACTTCATCTTCAACTCAGAAGTACTAAACTTCTGAAAAAGGGGGAAAAATAGCAAGATTGAGTACAACCACCGTACTCAACAAGCCACACCAATGATGCAGACATGCAAAGGGGAGACAAAGGGAGGCTTGTGGCTATTTGCAGAAAAGCGCTCGAAAACCTTTACATTTTAAAACAGTAAAACAGTTGTTTAGTTAAGACAATATTAAATCTCCACTGAACAACGCTACAACCACGTTGAACAGGCCCAACCATTCCACCTAAACTACACCAGTTCATTAAGTCAAATTAATTAAGCATGTGGGACTAATCACGGTGAATCTGGTCGATCGCCCATAACCGCGGGCACGGCTATTCGAATAGTTTTACTCTGATCAGAGGTGCGCAACTGTACCCACAAGACACGATTCCACACATGTTACCATGCCCCGAAGTATCACCACGATACTGCAAAGGGGGAAATCGTGACAAGACCTTTCGCATAACTCCTCCTAACCAAGCGCACCACACCGCAGGTTTCGCCCCCACCCCTCAAAAGGTAGTGAGCAGCCCCCCCTCGTGCCTTGGTGAATCCGGCAGCCGGTCAACCAGTATAGCCCCGGCCGAACCGACTCCATCACGCCCACCCTTTCCGAGGAGCGTCGGCTAGGAAAGAGCTATACTACGAGTCCAGCAGTTGCCCATTCTTGCTTGTGGTAAGCACTGTTATTCTTCCAGGGTTTCCCATGAACCGGTCCTTAACTGCCATGGGTGCGACCAGCAAAACCATGCACCCACAGCCCACCATTAGGTCATATTTTAGTTGGATAATTACGACCAATAAAACATGGTCCGGTGTCTCGAGCGAACTGCTCGTTAGAAGCTAATTGTAAACAGTGTAATTATCCCATTAAATGAGCTAGTGGTAATTAAACATGGCTAAGCATATATAATTCTAGCAAAGTCAACATAAGTGACTTAGGCTAGTCAAATTATCACCCACAGTTAACAGAGGACGGTATAACAAGTAAACATGGCTCAAGCGGACGGATAGGTAAACTCTGTTCCCATGTAATTAGCAAAACATGCACTTTATTTGCAAATGGAAAACATTTCGTAAAATAGGTACAACATGCTCAAGGGGGAATGTGTGACTTGCCTTGCTTCTTCAAACAATCTTCTGGACTCTTTCCTCGCGAGCGCAAACTTCCGAAACGGCGGAATCTACACGCTGGCACGCAAAACGAGGAAAAATTCTAATAAAAACCAAGTAAACAATATATAAAAAGTAAACAAACATGTAGAGCTCAATTTTAGATGAATTTTGCAAGTTGAATGGCTCAATTTGGAGTTCGTATGAATTAGATATGAATTTTAGAAGTTTTGAGCCATTTAAATGATTTTCTGGAAATTAAATTCATTTATTGCGCAATTATTAACTAATTTTACAAAGGAAAGGACTACGTTGACATCATCAAAGGAAAACGGCGCCGGAACGACGGGTCCCATGTGTCAACGGGTCAAGGGCGGACAGTCCACGGTGGAAAAGCACCACGTGGCGGCCACGGCGGGCAGAAGGGAGGAGGTAGCACCGACGTGGACGCCAACGTGGCGAAGCCGCGGGCGGCCATGTGGTCTGGGTGTAGACCGGAGTAAACAAAGGGGGCCCACGTGTCGGCGACATAAAAGTCGGCGAACCGGGGAGGTAAAGGAGGTAAATTAGACTTGCAGGAGGAAGGGAAAAAAACTGAGAGGGAGGTAAACTGGACTTGAGGAGGTGAACTGGGCTTCCTCGGAAAAAGTTAAAAGGGCCGAGGGACATAAAGTAGACTTTTGTGTGGAGAAAGGATAATAGGCCGACGACCCAAAACGAAAAAGATGGTTTTTAAATTGTTTTTCTATTAATTTAATTGATTAAATGATGTTTGTGACTTTAAAATTATTTCTTGAGCTCCAAAAATTCATGAAAAATTTTGGAGAGTACTTTAAGGCACAGAGAATATTACAAAAATATTTCCGGCCATGATTTTTAAAGGAAATTTTTGATTTCCTTGCTAATTTCATTTGATTAATTACTTTAAATTTTTATTAAATTTCTGGAAAATGTATTATTAGGTAATTTTTAATCCCGATCGAAAATCGGGGCGTGACACCGTACAAGGAAAAGGCCTCGAGCGGCAAGCAAAAGGACACCGGTGCCCCTAGTGGGGAGCGCTCGGCAGACAAATGGTGCTCCATGCACAATACGTCCTGCCACAGTCTTGCTGATTGCCGCTCGGTCAAGAACTTGACCGAGCGCGTCAAGAAGTATGAGCAGGAGCGGAAGGAGGGTCGCCGTGAGAACAAGGCCCCGACGTCCTTGTCCGGTAACCGACGAAGCGAGGCCAAGGAGAAGGCCCCCGTCGAGGACCCCGATGACGCGGAGCTTGGCTTCCAAGAACCTGAGCACACCATCGCCACCGTCGATGGAGGGGCGTGCGCCCACGCCTCCCGTTGAAGTTTCAAGGCCATGAAGCGTGAGCTTTTGGCCTCCGTCCCCACCCATGAGGTGACGCGACGGTCGCGCTGGTCGGAGGTGAAGCTCACCTGCGACCAAAGCGATCACCCCACTTGCCTGGCCAGGGGTGTACACTTGGCGTTGGTGGTTTCCCCCACCGTGTGCAATGTCAAAATGGGGCGTGGCTTGGTCGACGGCAGCGCGGCCCTCAATATCTTGTCCCCTGTGGCCTTTGACGTAATCAAGGCGCCGGGGATGTGGCTTGAGCCGTTGCTGCCGATCATTAGCGTCACCCTAGGCCACACGTGGCCATTGGGGCACATCTCGCTCCCCGTCACCTTCGACGGGCCCTCCAACTTCCGCACTGAGCGGATCGACTTCGATGTGGCGGACCTCAATCTGCCCTACAACGCGGTGCTCGGGAGGCACGCGTTGGTGAAGTTCATGGTGGAGGTCCACTATGCCTATCTCCAGCTGAAGATACCGGGCCCGAGCGGCCCCATCACCGTCCACGGCGACGTTAGGGTCGCCCTGGCTTGCGCGGAGCAACGCGCAAACAGCCTTGCGGCGGCTGGCAGGCAGGCCAGAGATTACGGTTCTAATCACGACTTAGCGGCACTAAGTATGAAAAGAAACGCAAGATCTAGACAATCAAGCCTTCGACTGATTTTCAGGGTGGTGGATACCTTAGCCAATCTAATCTAGCGAGGTAATTTAGTCGATACCGGCGTAAACCCTAAAACGAATCTCGGCCGATACGACTAAATCGAGACGCCAGACCAGATTGACTAAGATATATGATAGTAGGAGCTTACGTTGACGAGATCAGAACGTCGAAGCCCTAGCCTTGACAGTGCAGGCAGCTATAACGAGACTTACCCCTCGCGGGAAGGGCATGAACTCGCCGAAGAAGATGAAAAGTAAAGGTTGGCGATGCGCCGAAGTTGTATTGATCGTAAGATAAAAATTATATGAACCTCGGGCTTACATATTTATACCCATAGGCTAACAAAGATCCTAACAGAATACGACTCAAATTTTCCTAAAGATAAAAGGAAACAGATAAAGTCCGTATCGGACACTAACATCCTTTCCTAAAGATAAAAAGGAAATTAACAGACTTATCCTAATTAATAGATATAAGCCGCATCCTCCTTGGACTCGGTCTTCTCTAGATAAGATCTTCCCGAATCTAACAAGAATCCGACTGCTGTTGGTAGTTGGTTTAAGATAATCCCCATCGGCCGATGTAGAACTCTAGGCCGATACTATCTTCGAGCCAATGTGGACCCTGGGCTGATGGGGACTTTGGGGCTTACCAAATTCTGGCGTTAACACATGCCCCCCAGTTTTGGAGTATGAGAAGTCATGCTTCAAAATTATCCTTGCCTTGATCGCCCCAAAACTGATTCTTCTCTTCTTCTTTACATTGGCTCTCATAAGCCGATACCTTCTGTATTAGATGAGCCAGGCTATCAAACTCATGGAAAAAGAATCTATCTTTGATATATGTTGCCAACCCTTGAAGTGCAAGCTCTGCTAGCTGCTCATCACTTAGACTAAGTTATAGCATCGGCTGCGGACATCACAAAACCTTCGAATATATTCCTTAGCCGACTCCCCTTCTTGTTGTTTAACTGACAAGTCTGAAAGCTTCAACTCATCAATTCCAGCAAACAAGTATTGGTGAAACTGCTTCTCAAGATCGGCCCAACCTCTGATAGAGTGTGGTGGCAATGATGAAAACCATATGAAGGTCGATCCAGTCAAAGACAACGGAAACAATCTAACTTTCAGAGCCTCTTCAGCCGATGCCTCCCCACACTGGGCTAAAAATCGGCTGATATGTTCCCTTGCAGATATATCATCTTGCCCTGAGAATTGGAAAAAGTCTGGAATCTTGTATCGGCCTGGAAGTGGAACCTTATCAAACCACTCAGGATATGGCGGCCGATTGTTGATGCAAAAAACACACACTGGCCTGGGAGATCTGCTTAGCTCCAGTGCAGGTCCAAAGACTTCTTTCGGGTTCTAGGCGTGCCAATTGGTTTGATCCTGCAACCAATAAGAAACACAGAAAGTGCAATTAAATCCACCAATGATAGCCGATCGGCTGGTTTACCGATGACATATCATTGAGCATTGAGCCGATGCAAGATGCATTAAATCGGCTATAACAGATAAAGCAAGATAAAGCTAAATCTACTCAATCGGCTGTAGATATCAACAAAATATAATCTAAGTCTCAAAACATATTTAAACTAAGTGATTGGGATAGATCGGACAGGGCGCCGAGACAGTATAAATCACTTATGCCTAAATATATTATGAAGCATAGATTACACAAGCTCATAGCATAGCCGATTAAGCAAATCTAACATGTATCGGCTAGTACTCCGATACCACTTTATACAGAGATATTACCATGAACAAAATATATTAAACAAACTGTCAAACTAGTGTTAAGATGACCTTAATCAGATTTGACAACAAGCTCAATATATTTTACTAAGTTAATATCTCGATATAAAGGGCAGATTTAATATATCAAGATAACAAGACAATTAAACCAGGTAAGGTCGGCTGAAACCCCGACGCTATCTCTATTAGTAATCATAGACAGGCTAGGGACTATGGTTCTGAACATGATTTAGTAGGTCAAACCTAACTGATGCAGCACCAAATATGTAAAGAAACACAATGCCTAGATGATCAAGTCGATGAAAACCTTTTCGAGATGGTAGATATATTGTGTAATCTAAACCAGCATCAATATATAACTCTATCGGCTAGTTTTCTGTAGAACAGTTATTAACCAATCTGAATTATATGCTGATATCAATCTAGATTATACAATATATATGATAACTCGACGATTTACGCAAAGAAGATTAGAGTGTCATGAAGATGGAAGCACTAATCCCGAGAGCGCAAGCCGCCATAACAAGTTTTACCTCTTGCTGGAGATCGAAACCGATGCAGCCCAACTCGAAAGCAAGAACTCGTCGAAAAAACGATGAAAGAGTAAAGGTGGCGATGCGCCGAAGTTGTTGTATTGATCTGTTGTTCTTCTTTACACGAACCTGGGCTTAATTTATACCCAGAACTCCACAATAAGTCCTTATCGGACACGACCCCTATCTCTATTACAACTCACATTAACGACAGTTTCCTAATACAGACTCTAACCGACAGTATTTACTAGGAAACTAACATTATATCCTAAGCAATAGATACAATTCCCTTCTTCGGACCCAATCCGTATATGGGAATCCTCATGAAGCTCACCAACCAACCCCGACACAGACTCTGTTATCCTTTCGTCGGAATCGGCTACATCGGCTATCCTTGTCCGACTCTGTCTCAGCCGATGGTCACAATAGCCGATTCGGTCACCAGTCGATAGACACCGTAGCCGATTCGGTCACCAACCGATTCTTGCTCTGTTTTGGTAACCGCCAGCTTCCTCCAAATCCGCTTTGATTCTATCTTCAGATCTAATATTTGATTTACCAAATTTGGTCGTTAACACCGATACACAGAAATCTGATCCTTAGGTTTAATCCCAAATTGTTCCTCTATTATTTTTGCAATCATATCGGCCCAATCTTCTTTAGACTGATATCTTTGATTTTCTTCTGACCGATATTGTTGATGTGGCTCTCCAGGCTGATGCTGATCTATTTGTCCCCCAAGCCAATGTCGCTATTGCCAATGATGCTGAGATTGTTCGTCGATTTGCCCCCCAGTCTGATTTCTTAAGGCAATTACTCTTGGAACTATCTTCTCGATCAAACCATATAATGTACTCACCAAAACTCCAGATCGATCAAACACAGCGCGACGAACAATTTCATCAACTGTCTTTTAAAGCGTCTCATCGTCCATCGGCTCTTTTTCTTCCTCTATCGGCTTGAGAGATTGTTCTTCCTTGGCCTTGACTTCCTTCTCAGACATCTTGTTGCAATTGTGGGTTCCACGAGCCGTGTAAAAATCTATTGTCAAAAACACGGTCCCACTGGGCGTGCCAAAAATGTGTTGACGCCGAATGCATACCGCCGATGAGGATCCGGCGTGCGGACACACGAAGGCCTGGGAGATCTGCTTAGCTCCAGTGCAGGTCCTAAAATTGATGAAGCGCGGGCGTGCCAGTCAGTTTGATCCTGCCGCTGACAAGATATGCAAAATAGTAGAACGAAAGGTCTATCGGCGGCCGATAGCGCAAAAACGTATCGGCCGGTAGGCCGATAACCAAAACAACCGGTCGGCCGATGATAACATGATGATATAGCAATGTGATATAGCATAATCCAAATATAAAATAAACATTGATATGAGAATTAAAGCATACATCGGCCAGAGGTCCGATGGCATAAATTCTCAATAAGCAAATAAACAATAAATACTCTGTTGTCATCGGCCAGATCCAATCTATATGTAAAACTCTTGGGCCGATGCAACGTCTAGATAACTCACCGGCTGAAACCCCGGTGAAACCCTTATTGGCAATCAACAGGCAGGCTAGAGATTACGGTTCTAATCATGACTTAGCGGCACTAAGTATGAAAAGAAATGCAAGATTTAGACAATCAAGCCTTCGACTGATTTTCGAGGTGGTGGATACCTTAGCCAATCTAATCTAGCGAAGCGATTTAGTCGATACCGGCGTAAACCCTAAAACGAATCTCGGCCGATACGACTAAATCGAGACGCCAAACCAGATTGACTAAGATATATGATAGTAGGAGCTTACGTTGACGAGATCAGAATGTCGAAGCCCTAGCCTCGACAACGCAGGCAGCCATAACGAGACTTACCCCTCGTAGGAAGAGCATGAACTCGCCGAAGAAGATGAAAAGTAAAGGTTGGCGATGCGCCGAAGTTGTATTGATCATGAGATAAAAATAATATGAACCTCGGGCTTACATATTTGTACCCATAGGCTAACAAAGATCCTAACAGAATACGACTCAAACTTTCCTAAAGATTAAAGGAAACAGATAAAGTCCGTATTGGACACTAACATCCTTTCCTAAAGATAAAAAGGAAACTAACAGACTTATCCTATTTAATAGATACAAGTCGCATCCTCCTTGGACTCGGTCTTCTCTGGATAAGATCTTCCCGAATCTAACAAGAATCCGACTGCTGTTGGTAGTTGGTTTAAGATAATCCCCATCGGCCGATGTAGAACTCTAGGCCAATACTATGTTCCAGCCGATATGGACCCTGGGCTGATGGGGACTTTGGGGCTTACCAAATTCTGGCGTTAACACCCGCGTACCAGAGAAGGCACCGCAAGTGCCGGGCCCCAGGAGCCCGTTTCCCCTAGCGAAGGGACCAGGCCCCGCCGAAAGGTGTAGCTGCTGGTCTACTTTGTCAGTGAGGTCCTGTGAGACGCTAAAACCCAATACCCTCAAGCTCAGAAGATGCTATACGCAGTTCTTGTGGCGTTGAGGAAGTTGCGCCATTACTTACAGGCGCACCGGGTTACGGTGGTGATGTCCTACCCCCTCGGCCAAATCCTGCACAACCGAAAGGGCACCGGACGAGTGGTCAAGTAGGCCATCGAGCTTTCGGAGTTCGACCTCCACTTTGAGCCACGCCACGCTATCAAGAGTCAAGCCCTCACTGACTTCTTGGCAGAGTGGACCCCATCATCTGTCCCCGAGGCCGAGGACAACCCTGACCATGGCCAGTGGACCATGCACTGGGTAATGAACTTCGACGGCTCCCTCATTCTGCAGGGCGCTGGCGCCGGGGTCGCCTTGACCACGCCGAGTGGCTATGTCCTCAAATATGTGGTTCGTTTGGATTTTCAAGCAATCAACAATATGGCGGAATATGAGGGGCTCCTTGCGGGACTCAGGGCAGCGGCCGGAATGGGGATCTGATGCCTCCTAGTGTTGGGCGACTCTCAGCTAGTCGTGAACCAAGTCTCCAAGGAGTACCAGTGCTCTGACCCACAGATGGAGGCCTACGTCCGAGAAGTGCGACAACACTTCGATGGGTTAGAACTTCGGCATGTGCCCAGATGGGAGAACACGCTCGCCGATGAACTCTCAAGGCTCGCATCTTCGCGAGCCCCAACCCCACCAGGCGCCTTTGAAGAAAGGCTCGCCCATCCGTCCGCGCGTCTCGATCCCGACGCAGGGGACCAGGACGCGATCATGCAGCCTCGGGAGACCGACAGAGTCTAGGCCCCAAGGCCTGGGGGGTCGGCCCTAACACCCCTCGCAGTTTGCTTGGATGTCAGAAATCCAAGCATTCCTCCAAAACACGACTCTACCGGAGCAGCGCGAAGGGAGCGAGCGAGTTCACGATTGGTGAGCTGCTCCTCGAGCCGCTGCCACCGTCTCGCGGCGGGAGACCTCAGCCTCGCGCTCTGAGACCCTCCCGTCGCATTCCCACTAGGCCTCCTCCTGGAGATGCAGACTGTCCTCCAGTTGCCACGCGGCGGCCTCGGAGTCCGCGAGGGCACGAGCCCATTCGGCGTTCGCCTTCTCGGCCACCCAAAGGTGGCCTCGGCATTCGCCGCCGCGGACTCATGCTCCGCCAGCGTCACCTCCTGGGCGTCCAGAGCCCGGACACGCTCCTCCAGCTCTTGGGCCCATTGCTTGAGCTCTCGGGCCCGCCGCTCAACCCCTTGCACCGGCGCACGGCAGCCTCCCTCTCCGGTTGGGACGAGCCTGCTGGTCTAGCTCCTTGGTGCAGGCCTCCACAGCCTCTTCCCGTTGGCGCAGGGACCCCTCGGCCCGCAACACCTGCTGCTCCCTGGCCGCCATGGCGTTCTCCCTCGCTTGGAGCATCTCCACATACGCGTCGTTGGCAAGCCGAAGGTCGCCTAGCGCCTCCTTTAAGGCGTCCGTGGCGACGAGGGCCACGACCCTCTCTTCCTCTATCTCTCGCATCACTTCGTCCATGGCCGTGGCCCGCGCATCCAGCTTTGCCAGGCGGCGGTTGTGTGCAGAGCAGCCAACGGCGACCATGGCCTCCAACGAGCGACGCCCTTCCTCGAGGCGTGCCCACTCCGCGTCCAGCTCGGCTTGCTCCCCCAGCAGGGACTGCATCTGGGCATTCAGCCCCTCAAGGACGGTGGTGTTCGCCGCCGCCAACGCCTGCAGGAGGGGCTCCGAGCCCATCGGGGTAGACGGAGTAAACGGGGACCGCCACCTTTTCGGCGACCCGGTCTGGCTCGATCGGCCAACGGTCGGGCCCCGGGGCTGGGGGCTGGGGGAAGCGTCCCTCCCCACGTCTCATCCACGGGGCTGCGGCGACGACAACCTCCAGGGTGGCGCGTCGTCCCCTGCATCCTCGGTGTCGCCCCCGTCGGCGCCGGAGGAGCCCTTCGCAGCATCGGTGGCAGGGGCCCCATGTGTGGCCTCCGCCCTAGGCGCAGTCGGAGTGGCCTCGCCGGTTGTCGGGCGGGCCACGCTAACCCCCAGGCGGGGGGCTCCCCCGGGGCCCTCGCCTTGGTTCTGCCACGGGCGCAGCGCCGAGGCCCGCTTGCTCCCTCGGCGCCTGGGTCTCCGCGCCCGCGCTCGGCCTCCCCGCCTCGGCCCTTGCCTCAGCTGTCCGCCCGTCGGACTCGGCCTCCCCTCGCTCGGGCACTTCGGGCCGACGAAGGGGGTCATCTGCGGGAGCACCACGGGAAGGGGCCTCGCTAAGGAAGAAAGAGAAGAAGAGGGAAAGAGGAAGTAAGCGAAGGCAGCAAAATCCGGGATGACACACAGAATATCGAGCCGGGATCATACCACTGGGGGCGATGCTTGAAGCTCCACTCTGGGGGCTCGATGAACTCCCCTTGACATGGCTCGGACTGCCCTACCTTCCGCAGCCTTCTCTTCTTTTTCCCAGCCTCTGGCGGCGCCGTTGACGCAGCGCCCGCTGGGTGGCAGGAGGTGGCGCGCTCCGCACCGCCCCCTTGGGGAGGAGACGAGGAGAGAGTGGACTCTATCTGCTTCCGTTTCCCTTTTGGGTCGAAAGGGCGAGCGCTGCCCGAGCCTCCGCTGGTGGCGCCCCCTCCGCGGCCCCCTCGGGCGGGAGGGTGCTGCCCCACCTGATCGTGGCTGCTGCCCGTGTCGCCGCCCCCGCTGCCCTCCATGCCGACGCCCACCGCCTGCATGATGGCCACGATGGAGTCCCGCTCCGGGTCATAGCAGAGCGGAAGGATACCCAAGGGAATCAGCGACGGCTCGACGTCGCCAAGGCCGAGCATCTTCTGGACCAACACCTTCAAGTCAGCCGGGGGCCAGTCCTAGGCGCTTCCCGGGTGGGTCCGGATGGTGTCGTTAGGACCGGCGTACGTCCACGAGGGTCGGACCCGCTCCTGGAGGGGCACGATTCGCCGGTGGGTGTAGTCGTCGAAGAACGTGGTGCTGTTCAGCCCTAGGCCCCGCATCCCGGCAAGGCGGTCCAGTATCGCGTCATACACGTCCCTCAACTCCGGCGCCTCTCGCCAGCCTGGAGTCTGCACTGGCGGCGCGGTTGGGAGCCAAAGTCGAGGATGGTCGGGGAGCACGGTGTAGAGCCAGTCGTGCTTCCAGTCATCCCACTTCTTGCGCAGCCTCTGCTCAATGTAGAGCCGCTGCATGTTGGCCCGCGGCTGGAAGTAGCACCCCCGGCGTCCATCGAGGGCGACGACTGCTGCAGGGTAAAGAACCATTGGAAGAGCCGGAGGCTCGACCACACCCCGAGGAACATCTCGCACAGGTGTGCAAAGATGGCGAGCGTGATCACGGCGTTGGGGGTAAGGTGCGCCATCTGGATCCCGTAGAATTCCAAGACGTCATAGAAGAAGGAGGAGAATGGGGGAATCAACCCCACCATGGCGAAGGAGAGGAAGAAAACCGACCGCTCTGGGTACTGCGGTGTCGACCGGTCCTCATTGAGGATCACCGTCGCCCGCCCGGACGGCATTGGCATGAACTTCCTCAGCAATCCTGCGAACCGATCGCTCGTGATCCGGGAAGGAGGGAGGATGCTGCCGGGAAGCGGCACCGAGCTCTGCGTCATGGCGTTGTCGACGAAAGGAGTGAAAAACGAGAGTGTGGCGCAGGCAGAGCGGCGAACGAGAGCGCGGCGGAGATGAACAGAGGCGCAGGAGCTTGGGCGCAAGAGCTGGGAGAGATGAAGTGGCGAAAGGAGGGGAGAAGAGCCCCCCTGCGGCGCCATTTATACTTCCCTCTACGTCCTAGCCCCGCATTCCTCGCGCCCACTTCCTCCGCCCCCTCAATTCTCGCGGCCGTGTCCTCTGCCCCCTCATTTCTCGCACCCACTTCCCCACGCGCCCACATCCAGCGCATGCGTACCGTGTGCGGCCGTTTCGGCCGGGACGGGGTGTGCCCATGATCTCCTCAATCGAGCGCGATAGCCACGCCCATCATTACTTGGTGGCCGTTTCAGTTTCCGCCCATCACCCAAAAGATGCGGGAGTCACGAAGTACTGGCCCATCGTTACCAGGGAGACGGTTCCGCTTCGCGCGGGTCCCGCCGCCAAGGCGCACACACCCTTGACCAGGAGGGATGGCGTCAACCCTCTCCGCCGACATGAAGCGTCGCCCAGGGCTAACGCCAGGGGCTGCTGTCGGTGATATGGGCCTGGGGTATCGCGAGTAAAGGGAGGAGGCCGCCCCGAGTACGCGTGGCACGCCCCGAAGGGCGTCGGGCCATGCATGGAGCGGCAGCTGCCTCCCGCGCGGGGGGTCGAGCTGCCCTGAGCCCCCCCCCCCCCACGATCAGCCCCACGTGCGTCGGCTGGGCGGCTATCGCCGGCGCCCACCTACCGCATTCAATGCGGTGGGTGAGCGTGCCAGAGGGCTACGTGGGCTGACATGAGAGATGTAGGGTGTGCCCGACACATGCCTCGTCCTACCACATTTAATGTAGGCCTTTTGCCCGTCCTTAGGCTTTAACCGACCCCTTCCTCTTTCGGTCGGTTCATTGCTGCGTCGCCACTTGGAGAGCCCAAGAGGCCGAAAGTCTTTGACATTTAAAAGGAAGTGACTGGGTGCCCGCCCGGTCATTCGGAGTGACGGCTGAAGGCGTACTATGGTGGGATGTTCACGTCCTGGCACGTTGCAAAGGACGACGTCACGTCTTCGCATCTGTAGCGCTTTTCATTTTCTCTTTCCCTCGAACCTAAGTTTGAGGCCTGTGTGGTAACCCCTTGAGATATAAAAGGAGGTCCTAGCTGAGGGAGAGGGGGTTTTTTGGATGCCAAAAAAGGGGAGAGCGCCAAACAAAGAAGAGAGCAAACGCTTGTATTCTACCACATTCTGACCACATATCAACCACACACACAGGAGTAGGGTATTACGCCTCCATGGCGGCCTGAACCTGTATAAACCCTGTGTATCTTCTCCATCCCCGAGGGGCCTGACCCCCTCGAAGTTACTTCTCCTCGCTTTTGGAGATCTCACCCGTGCCCTTGGTCCGAACCAAAAAGGGGGACCCCGCGGTTCCCTGCTAGAGGAGTTTCACCTCCCGACATATTGTTTTAGCCTCTTTTACTTTGCGTTGTCGTGTAGATGCCGCCGTCCCGGAAGAACCGCTCTACCTCGAGGTGGAAGTTGAAGAAGTCGGTAGCTAGCAAGGCAAGCCATGTCCCTCTTGAACATATTGCTGTCGCATGTTGTAATATTATTTTCATTTTAAATTAATGCATTTCGCTTTATTTAAATTCCACGATAATCCCTGTTTAATTTAGCCGTACCTTGAAATTCCTTTGTTATAGCCTTAATATCTGTAATATTATTATGTCCTTGACAAACGTAGGCAAACAAAACTAGTGAGGACTCAGATTATGTAGCGCTTACTACAAAGACTAGGAATATGCTTAGCCCCGCTTAAATTAGAAACTCTAGTGTTTTTCAGACATTTAGACCATGGTATAAAATTCTGAAATTCTATAATTCTAGTTAAATGGCTGACTAGCCGTGGGTGTTAGTTTTTCCCTTCAAAATACCTCAAACCCTATTTTCGGCTAGGCTCGAGGTGCATGGTTTCACTAGTCGCACCTCGACCATCATAAGGACCGGTCTTCGGGGCACAATTGTAAAGCATTTTCTGTCTGACTACCGGTTAGTGCGGTCATGAACAAGGAAGACACAGATAGGGATGGATGAGGCCCAAGCATCGGGAGGACATCTCTGGCAGTTACGCCCGGTGGCATGGACTGTCCACTCATCCTAGGGTCTACTAACGGGGGAAGTCTGTGTCGGTCTTCTTTGTTTAGGACAGTACTAGACGATAGGTTATGTCACAGTTTCCACCCGTATGCTATGGTGGCATGTGGCACGTGGTGACAAGTGAGGAAGACGTGTCTAGTGGGTAAAGTGGTAGACCTTTGGCCAGAGGATAATCTATTCAAATAGCCACGCCCTTGGTTATGGGCATGCCCAACAATGACCCAAAGTTAGAGATTCCACTCTGATTGGCTGGAACTACTGGTTTGGACATGTGGGCCTGATTTAAGGCGAGATCGCGTGGATACATGGCTTGATAATAATTTAACTAGAGTTAGGCCGTGATTTATTAAAATGCCTTCAAATTAAAAAAAAAATTAAAAATACTGGTTTTCTGCGAAATAACATCTATATATATGATTTCTTTGTACTCCACTGCATTACTTGCATTTGCCAACATGGTTTGCTGAGTACGGTGGTTGTACTTACCCTCTCTCTCCCCCCTTCAGTAGAGGAGTCCTTTGAAGATGGTGGCTTCGACTTCTAGCTCGTGCCTGGCATCAAGTGCCAATGGTTGCCTGCGCGTTGGTTGTTTTTCTTTTATCGTTTATCTTTGCGGTGCTAAGCCTTTGGTCGCCCATGTAATAAAAGTACTTTATTCACGCTTCCGCTTGTAAACTCTGTAATGCACCAACTTTGTTATGTGTACATTGCCTCCTAGGACAAGGAATAATGCACTCACAAACAGAATATAGGTGTCTATTTTTAGGGCGTGACACTAGGGCTCGCGTCCAACAATTGAATTTACATGTCAGCTCATTTCTAAGCACTTCTTTATGTGATTTTAAGAATAGATTGCTACCTAATAATTTAATTATGATTAGAAACTATGGAGAGGACCAGGAAGCACTTGGAGAGAGGTTAGAAGATGGACAAGGCCTGTTCAAGTCAGTTGGCGGCTCAATTCATATCAAGTTCGAGTTCACCTCCGAAACTCAGAGCAGCTCACAGTAAAATCATCGCCAAGATCTCATGCGGACTCCTTTTTGACGTTCTATATACTTTTGGAATGCTAACGAGACCAACTTTCCAATGGATCTAGTCTCACGTCAAAATTCCTTCTAAATCAATGGGAGTTGTCGATACAAATGAGCATACATAATCTATCCAAGTGTTGTGTCACCGTGTTTTGGCTTGTTGGGCTGTGTATCATGTCATAGTCCATTAGGGACGCGTACAGGGGTCCTTGGCTGACCCTAGATCCTTTATATTTAGTAGTCATTAGCGAGTTAGGGTTGGGTTATCCTAGAACCTTTATATTCAGTAGCCGTCATTGAGTTAGGGTTGGTTTTGTTTAGAATAATCTGTCATTGAACAGTTTCACCATTCATCAGTTTATAGAACCCCAACTTTGAGTGCTTAATCATTCATTTGCAATTGAGTTGCAATATTTCTTGTTCTTACTTGTGTTCTTCTATTCAAATGCAGGAATTAGCCTTCTCAATGAGGTCAACCGGGCAGTGCACGGTTGATAACCAAAGAAGACGTGACGCTGTGATTTTAGGGTTCGGATCATGTTGATCGGAAGCCGGATCGTGTGTATGTTGGTATTTGTCACAGTCATAGATAAATCCACAATTGCACGGATAACAATGTAATGCTTCACCTCAGAGTATTCCAAGGATATCGAATAACAGGGTACGTGTGTGTAGAATCTAAGAACATGATTCAACCAAGGACAATGACTATGGGAGGCTTAGGATAGAGATGATTCCTATGGGTTAAAATTCCTATTTAAGTTAAGGTAAAACTTTATCAGTTGCTTCGGGCACCGACTCCCCCTGGTCTGCCAAGTGAGTCTGGCCTCTAGCTTTATGATGTGCCTGAATGTGGAGGATTACCAAGGACGGAAAGGGCTGTTACCACCTGCCGCCTACCACTACAACACGTGGAGCACACAACAAATAAAGATAACCGCTAACCTAGACACCACGTCTATGTTATTGATTACTACCCTAGCCTCGGCCAAGAACTTTCTTCTTCATCCAAAGTCTTAGTACTAGTGCACTCAGTACAAGTATCAAGCGACGAACCCGCAATGATGAGAATGTGTCTTACTTAAATAAGAATATTAAACACCCAAAAGAGATCTTGAATACTTACTCTATAAAGGAAGCATCCCTTGAGGTATAAGATTGGAGAGAGAGCCAACATTCCGGTGCTCCTCTGGAACTTCCCTGAAGGGAGTGCTGACATATTCGACACTTCTCCGGAACTTCCCCGAAGAGAATGTCGACTTCTCTAGCACTCCTCCAGAGCTTCTCCTCACTCTCTCCCTATATTTTTACTCTATTAGAGAGTAGCCTAAATATGAAAGTGAATTGTACTCCACTTGTGTTGTGTTTTTGAGAATGAAGTAAGAAGCTGCTTATATAGGCATCAATGACGATGGTTTAAGGCGGTTAACGAAGATCACTCTCCTACAACAGGGAAGAGAACATCTCTCCCTCGAGAGATTCGACCAAGGTGTGAGTGAAGATCGAGTTCCTGCTGTGTGAAAAATACAAATAGAAATGAACACAAGAGATTATACAGGTTCAGACCGCTCGGAAGCGTAATACCGTACTCATGTATTTTTCGCTATGTGAACGCTAGAGGTATACAGTGTGAGCTAGGGTTTAGTAGTTTCAATCATTCGCCAAAAGTCCCCTACTACGTGTCATGACCCCTCCTTTTATAGTCTAAGGAGAGTTTACAATATCATAATTATATCAGTAACTCGTATGCTACGTCTTGTCATTGTTCCCTCTGACATCTTTGAATTGGAGAAGGAATTATTGCGGACGGTTATATTTTACCATGCCCTGGGCTCTCAGTCAATAGGACCCGGGGGTGTTGGGGCTTGCTCCTTTTGCCATGTATGTGAACCTAGACCAAGTAGACCCAAGTCATGTCACAATAAAGTTGCCGTTGTTTTATTTTTTATTTGGCGGCAAAGCTATGAACCCCCCAGTTGGCATGCAACACGTTACCATGCCCTTGTAGCTTTTACTAACGTGGCATCATCAACACCGTCATACTTTGCCACCTCTTGATTGCATGTAAATGAGCTGTAATCCCATTATGTAATCCTCTAGGCACCGCCCTGCAATCAACATGATGATGTTGCCCTTGATCAGATGGTCGAGCCCATCATTCCGCATAAATTACAAGTGGCGCATAGAGGCTTGTGTCCGAGACATTAAGTCTCTGGCATAGATTTTCACGAAGAGCCCGGGGCAACTCTCATTCTCGAGCTCATCATTTTGTCGTCACCCTAGTCTTATGTCTATCCTGAGAAACATCATTTTCTCAGGCTGTTACATTCCTGGGAAACTATCTCTCCCAAGGGCACACACAATACCTGGGCGGACCCGGGGCCCGGGCACGCTCCCATGCCCTTTAACAGGAAGTATTATTGATTTGAACGAGCTTCTCGAAGGTATCTTTGATGAAAGAATTCATGATGGACATAACCTTACAAGTTTCTTTCATTATGTAATTGCATGTGTAGTTACTTACAAGATGTAAAATCTTGTATATTTCTACACCCTTCTTAATATTTCTTATATATAGTTCTTGTAGGTCCTTAAACTCTTCTTGATACAAAAAGTGTGTGACTACAAGAGAGGTGAAGTGCATCGGGGCCCAACAGGAATGGGCCACATCGCACCTTGTAGATGTATATCTTGTACATCTCCACACTCTTCTTAATATAGAAAGTGTGCAACTACAAGAGAGGTGTGGTGCCCCGGGGCCTGGGCAGGGCAGGCCATGTCACACCTTGTAGATCTATATCATGTACATCTCCATACTCTTCTTAACATAGAAAGTGTGTGAGTACCAGAAAGGTGAGGTGCTCTGAGGCCCAGGAAGGAGTGGACCATGTCCCACCTTGTAGAGATATAACTTGTCACAATCTTCTTAATACAGAAAGTATGTGACTACAAGAGAGGCGAGGAGCCCCAGGGCCCGGGCAGGAGCAGGCCACGTGGCACTTTGCCAGTTGTCACTGTCTTTAATTCTTGTGTTAGTATTGCAAATTATCATTGTACAATGGGATGACGTGGCAAAAGCTACCGTGTGATCCGGAGAAAGGGATACCGTAGTTCCCATTTCTCCAATAGTAGCCCACAGGCTTGGGCCCGAGCAGGTTGTCCCCCATGCTTGGGTCTAGGGCTTCACTTTGAAGCCATCACGCAAGTCAAAACAACGCGGGTCTGACTTGTCAGTCGAGACTTGACAGACTAAACGGGATTACACGCCACCGCTTGCACATCATGTGTGGTTTTCCAAGCGCCAGGCCACGCTAGCATGTAGCCATAATTTCCCAATATCACTCCAAA
The DNA here is from genome assembly GCA_008326285.1 of Oryza officinalis. Lineage (NCBI taxonomy): Eukaryota > Viridiplantae > Streptophyta > Magnoliopsida > Poales > Poaceae > Oryza > Oryza officinalis. Next base: position 26,034,214 of record BDMV01000001.1, on the reverse strand, counting down.
AACCGAGACATGGTTAACGTGAAGGCGAAACGACGGGGTAGAGACTTGAGTAGTTTCCTTCAATCTCACTACTTGCCTTTGCCATTCTTGAGCTGACTGTCGCCTTTTTTTGCCATCGCCTAAAAATCCTTTCTCCGTCGCCTTTCGCCACCACTTTTTGCTATCAATATGCCGCGCGCCAACTGCATCGCCGTTCCTTTCGAAGGGAGCGTCCTTCCTCCATGCACAATGACCAACGATCATGTGCTGGAGGTGTGAAGGCGTTGATGCTGGCGCCAATCCACGGGCGATCGGAGGTTGTGATGAGAAAGGGGGAAAGCCGCACCAGGCCAAACGAACCAACGGAGGTGGTGTACTGCATTGCCTTCGCTGCGGGGGACCTGGTTCCCCATTTTCCCGAGTTCTTCCTCAAGATCCTAGAACTGTTTGGGCTACAAATGCTGCGCCTTACCCCCAACGCGGTGTTGGCATAGAATTTTGACCTGCCTCACAACAAAGCAGGTTCCACGTTTCCACGGCAGCCTGGAAGATCTGCTTAACTCCAGTGCAGGTCCAATGGCTTGCCTAGGTGCGTGTAGGGCGTGCCAGTTGATTTGATCTGCAATCAACAAGAATAAATAAGTAAACCATATCAGAAACAATGGTCGATCGGCCGATAGGCCGATGTTACATCGTGAGAGCCTAGCCGATAGGGCAAAGCTGTATAGGCCTATTTGAAGATATGATGAAATAAGAATAAGATACATATCTAATCTCATCGACCTTTAGTAATATATGAATATTAATCAGATGACATTGGCCGATGAAGAATGTATAAAAGATAAATACACTAGCTAATACTCTAGTGCAAACTTGTATAAGCCAATCGGCCAATATAAACATACTGATCACAGAGAAACCCTGAGATTAATCTGAAATAAAGACACTTATATCTGTCAATCTACCCATACAAATGGCAAACACATATAAAAACATAAAGTAATCACATGCATTAGGTAAGACCGGCTGAAATCCCAGTACTATCCTTAATTACGACCGAAAACAGGCTTTGAATTAAATCTCGAAACACGATTAAGGTCGATAGCAACTCAAAGTGTAGATCGAGGGTTAATACAAAGAAAATCAAGCTGTCGATCGCTTTTGGGGATGGTAAATGCCTTGGATGATCTAGATGAACAAGCTAATTTGACCACCATCGGCAATAAACCCTAAAACGAGTTAATCGCTGGCGAGATAGAATTAGAAAGCCACACCAAGATCAACCAAAACATGATAAACGACGATCACATCGTTAGGGCTTAACGTGTCTAAAACGACATGCTAGCCCCGACGATGTAGATCGTCGGGTACGAGTTCTTACCTCTGCTCTGGGGAAGCAAGAACTCGCCGGAAGTTAACCTCTTGCGAGGGTTGGTGATGCATCAAAAGTAGATTGAATTGAATTGTTGTTGAATTGATTGAGATCGTTTCTACGTACAGACTACCGGGATATTTATACCCGTGATTACAATATTGTCCAGATAGGACACGATTTTATCTACAACTTAACAAACAAGCCCTTATAACGGACTCTTGCCATAGATTAGATTAAATCTACTCTAACTGCCTAATTAAAGAGATATTATTGCCTAAAACCGAGCCTTATCTCTATTTGGCAATCTCCTTGAAGCTTATCTCAAGCCCAAACTGAGCCCACGCTATCTTCATCAGCCTCTTGCTTCCATCGGCCGATGACCGTATTGAACTCGTATCGGCCGATATGGTCCCTCTGCTAGCGCTTCTTTCAGTCCGATACACCTGCTGAGTCCGATACGAGACTTGGTTCGACTCTGGCTTGGCCCTTCTTCTCTGCGTCGGTTTTCTCTTTCCTCTCCGAGTAGATTACGAAAATCTGCTGTTAGCACATGCCCCCTAATTCTGCTTCATTATATAATGTGGCCGAATTAGCTCCAAGAAACCCATCAACTTCTTCGCTAGGGTTTGTCTTAAAACCACGCAAATCCAGATTCGCAGCCTTCCGCCGCCGACTTCCCCGCGCAGTTCCTCATTAGCCGTTTGCGCCTCTCGATTCTGGCGACTCCTCGGTGCCCTTCGACATTGACCCCCTCAACGGCGACCTCTTCAACAGCATCCATGGCATCCTTGCCGTTCTACGCCTCCGAGATCCCTAAGGTAAATCAATCTTAGCTACATTTTCGTTTTCCCGCCGAGTCTCTTCAAACTAGGGTTTCTGCTCTTGCCCCTCGGGTCTTATTTTCCATTACTGTTCATATGCCATAGGTCTTCAAGAACCAGATTTTGATCCCCACCAATGACAAATCACATCGGTTCCTTCTGGGTCTCATGGGCAATTCTGACCCCTCCTGGCTAATAAATGCGGAGACGAACAGAATCCCTTTCAAACAAGTAAAACCCAATGTTTCCTCATGAAAGCACACTTTCAGATCTTGGCCATCAAAACTCAATGGCTACAGGACTTGGTACAAGAGGATCGCCGCGGCTAAGCAAGTTCATTAGGACGAAATAGGAATCGGCCAGTGCCTCGCTCTGTCTCTAGCCGATACCAGGAAGAATGAACCCCTTATGTCAGCAGCCACCTACTTCTGGTCCAGCACCCTGAATGCCTTCTTGTTCTATACAGGTCCGATGACCCCAACATTAATAGATGTCAAGATGCTGACAGGATTGGATATCCTCTCTGAGATTAATCCCTTCAACCTCCTCATTAACAGCAGCCATAAATTGAAGACCAAGAAGATTGGAGGCTGGTCTGGGTACATATCTGAGCACATGGAGCAAGGATCTGTCTCAGAGAGAGAACATGTGGCCTTTCTGACTCTGTGGTTAGAAAGATTCGTCTTCTGTGGATCAACCTGCGGCCCTACTTTGAACTGTCAGCATCTAGCTCAAGCCCTGGTTGAAAAGAAACAATTCCCTCTTGGCCGATACCTCCTTGGAGCTGTCTATCGGCTGCTGTATTCTGCTACTCAAGATCTGCTGCTGATCAGGACAGTAGCACATGGAGGTCCATGGTGGTTTATTCAGCTATGGCTAACTATCTATACCAGCACCATGGTTGATCGGCCTCCGCTATCAGACTCTGCCTTCCCATCGGACTACAACGACAATGAAGATCCTTCAACAAGAAGATGTATGTCCTTTGGAGAAGCAGCCTCCGTTTACCCTGGAACTGACCAATCGGCCGAAGAGATATCTACCTGGTTTGTCCGATTCTACACCGACCCTCCATCAGTCAAGATGGACATGTTTGTTTATCCTTCAGATTCTGAGTTTGAACTCCCTGCCGATCTGATCTTGGGCCAGCTGAATGACGATATGGTCTCACGAGAAGTCTTCATGATCGGCATCACTCCATGCCTGCTCCCGGTAGGCGTATTTCAAGGCAGAAGCACCAGCTTGTCATATGAATTTTACAATCCTATGGTGGCTGCCAGACAATGTGGACTTGGGCAGCTTCCTGTCGGCCTACACTTTCATTGACTTCTAGAGAACAGAGGCGTGGTCTCATCAGCATTAATCATGAACAAAGTCTTAGAGACCAGAATTCTAGCCTTGGGAGACTGTGATCGATTGCATCTGAATGCCTTCATCCATATTAACTTCCAAACATGGTGGCATGAGTGGATTACTCATATCTTCCATCAATCGGCCAGATTCTACCTTACAGAGCTCATTGATCACATCAGCCCCCAAGTCCCTGATGCCCTAATTCCATCTGTCAGCAACAGTGGGCAAAGGATATCCTATGCTCCGGTCGTGGCCCTATCAGGAAAAACTGTTCTGGAGTCAATTATCGGCCTCACTGCTCCAAGAGTATCATCACTGCTCCAAGGGCCGATAATCAAAGAAACCATCAAGAGGAAAGCGCCGGTAAAGGAGAGAATGCAGAAACCCGACAAAAAATCCAAGACTGACGACTAGGCCGACCTGGATGAACTGGACCCTTCCAAGGAAGAATTTTGAGATGACCAAGTAATGGAGGAAGAGTCGACACAGCCGCTACCGATACACCTGAAGACCAACATCCATCGGCCATCGCTGCTAAAGAGCCATCGGCCAGACCAACGGGAGATCCATCGGCCACAATCACTGCAGATCCACCGGCCGATGATCAAGCTGACACTGCTCAGCCCAGGAGAACCAGACATGCAGTCCGCAAGGTTAGTATGATCTCCTTCTTATGTCCATGCAATTCCCCTTCGCTGGTTTATTGTAACTTTGATTTTTACAGGTCATTGCATCATCCTTGCTTAAGGAGAGAACTCAATCGGCCCCGTTACCAAGAACCAAGAAAGCCACTCTGAAAAGACGCGAACAAATCAAGGCTCGATTGAGAACTCCATCTCCTTCTCCACCACCTTCTCTGATTGCTTCGGTAATTGTTGATCTTTTTGCCTTATTTTTCTGATAATGTGGATCTGATCAGCGTTTTCTTGCCTTTCTTCAGCCACAAGCTCCATCACCTGCACCACATCAGCCAACCCCTTCGCCTGCTGTTTCAGAACAACAAAAAGAGGCCGATGTAGGCACAGCCGACGTCCCATCATAGGTAAACCAGATCACTTTGAATCCCTTGCCGATTTTGCTTGACTGAGTTAACCATGCCTTATCTTGATGATTGCAGAAGTTAGCCGATATGTTTACTTTTGATATCGGCCAATTTCTTGATGATGAGGACAAAGAGCCACCCAGCACAGCCAAGGCATCGGTCTCTGAAGAAGTAAAGAGCCAGCTGACTGATATTGCTAATCGACTGGAGTCATCGTTAGAATCATTGGTGGAAAACTGTAATCCCATCAGCAGTAGGGTACAAGAAATTCAAGATCAACTGCCTGACAACCTGATTGAGACCCTGACGCTAGCCATCTTCTTGGAGCAGTACCACTTCAAGCTTCACAGGGCCAAAGGGAGAATTGCAGAGAGGCGGGAGCGCGAAGGCTTGGAATCGGCCTTAACCGCCAGCAAAGCTCAGGTTAACTCTAACAAGACTAAGTTGGACGAGCTGGTTGTTGAGCCGATTGCCTTAAACAAAAAGCTTGAGGAACTTCGCTGCCTTGAAGCAGATCTAGTGTTGAAGCTAGAGGCAACTCGCAAAGAGATCCAAGAAGTTGAAGCCAGGATAACTGCATCGCCAAAGGCTATAGAAGATCAAACGACGAAGCTGAAGGCATCGGCCAAATATCCTGCAACCCTGAGCAAGTCTTTGAAGCCAATTCCAGGGTCGATGGCCGATGACGCTCAGACGATAGAAGACATCGATCAAATCCATCGCAAGGCCATTGCAACTATCCAAAACTTCGTAGGCTGATCTAATATACTTTTTTATCTTCTTCTGTAAAGAGATGACTTTGTTTCTGATTAACATATATCTCATCGGCCAAGTAGCCGAATATGATCTGAAGAAGTCAAATTTTTGAAGTCTATGAATTTGAATCCATCCAATATCTGGTTAAATAAATTGCTGAGTACATATGCCCCCCAAATTTTGGAAGATGAGGGCTCATGTTGTAAAATTTGAACTAAGGGCGATAGTATATATCGGCCATCTAAAGGCGATGCATAACACATCGGCTATTATCAGAAATCGGCTGGCAAGCCGATCATGAGTCGATCCATACGCTTGGGTAATATCTCTTTATGTATTTTCCATTAAGAGCTCTGCCATAAACTTCTCCATCTAATCCTTTTAATAGATAGGCATTGCGTGGAACACATTGATGAATTTGAAAAGGACCTTCCCAATTAGGTGATCACTTGCCGAATTTGTTATCCCTGGAACCGATCGGCAGTATCAATTTCCAAACAAGGTCCCCTTCCTCAAATGACTTGGCTACAACTTTCTTGTTATAATGACGAGCAACTCGATCTTTATCTCATCGACCGTGTACCAAATCGTCCAACTCATCGACCATGAGGTTGTGATACTCATCGGCCGTCAAATCGTCTTGCAATGCAATCCTTCTTGAGCCGATGTTGGTCTCCCATGGCAGCACAGCTTCATGTCCATAAACCAGCTGATAAGGCGGTACTTGAGTTGCACCATGACAAGCCATTCGATACGCCCAAAGGGAATCGGCCAGTGTTGTATGCCATCGTCTTGGCTGTTCAGCAATCTTCCTCTTAATCAACTTGATTAAAGTCTTGTTAGAAGCTTCTGCCTGCCCGTTAGCTTGCGCATAATATGGAGAAGAATTCAACAGCTTGATGCCCATGCTTTCAGCAAACTCAACAAACTCATCGGACACGAAGATTGATCCCTGATCTGTAGTCAATGTCTGTGGTAGTCCAAACCGATATATAATATGCTCTTTAACAAACTGGATTGCATCTTTGGAATCAACCTTCTTAAGAGGAACGGCCTCAACCCACTTTGTGAAGTAGTCTGTAGCCACTAAAATATATTTGTGTCCTTTGCTTGATGGTGGATTGATTTGTCCGATCATGTCTATACCCCATCCTCGAAACGGCCATGGCTTTATAATTGGATGCATAGCCGATGCCTGCGCTCTTTAAATTGCTCCAAACTTTTGGCAATCTTGGCACCCCTTGTAGTACTTGAAACAATCCTCTAGCATTGTTGGCCAGAAATATCCAACGCGTTTCAAAAGCCATCTCATTTTATGGGCCGATTGATGTGTTCCACAAATCCCTTCATGGACCTCACTCATAACAACTTTGGCTTCCTCTGAACCCTGGCACTTTAGCAAGACACCATCAATCATCCGATAGTACAGGTCATCATCTAGTAAGACATAATGTAGGACTTTATATTTCATCTTTTGTGATGCCGATTGAGAAGGATTTCTCAGATACTCGATGATAGCAAACCTCCAGTCATCGGCGTCCACGGTTGCAATTTGAACCTCAACATCTTTCGCCATCGGCTTGTATCCTGATGCCCCCTGAGCTAAGTCATTGGCCTCGAAGTTTTGCTTCCTGGGTATATGCCTCATTGTCACAATCTTGAAAGCTTGTAACAACTCCTTGCACTCTTCATTGTAAACCCTGAGAATATCATTCCTGCACTAATACTCCCCGGAAAGCTGATTAATGACCAATTGTGAATCGCCAATAATTTCTACAGAATCGGCCTCGACTTCTTGTAATAACTGCAAACCCTTGAGAACGGCTTCGTATTCTACTTGATTGTTAGTATAATAAGGCTTGATAGTAAACGCGAACTCAAAGCTTGCCTCCCGAGGGGATATGATGACTAGGCTGATACCGCATCCATGTCGGCAAACAAATCCATCAAAATACAGTGTCCATGGCACAATATCTGAATATGCAATTGAATCATTTCTATGTTGAACAATGAAATCGGCCAGGGCTTGTCCTTTGATCGCTTTGGCCGATTCATATCTGAGGTCAAACTCTGTCAAGGCAAAAATCCACTTTCCAATTCTCCCTTTTAAAACAGGGGCCGATAGCATGTATTTCATCACATCGGCCTTACTTACCACAATGCACTCATTGGAAAGTAAATAATGCCTCAATTTAGTACATGAAAAATATAAGCATAGACATAACTTCTCCACTGGCGTGTACCTTGTTGATGCATCCAGCAATCTTCTGCTGAGATAGAAAATAGCTCTTTCTTTGGCGTCGATGTCCTGAACCAAAACAGAGCCGATAGACTTCTCATCGGCCGATAGGTACAACCTGAATGGAACTCCTTTCTGTGCAGGGATTAGAACTGGTGGGGAACTCAAATACTCCTTGATACCGTCCAACGCCTTTTGCTGCTTATCACCCCATACAAATTCTTGATCGTCCTTCATCCTCAATAACAGAGTGAACGGCTCTATCCTTCCTGATAGGTTCAATATGAAACGTCGGACGAAATTGACCTTCCCAAGTAGAGATTGTAACTTGGTCTTGTTATCTGGAGGCTTGATCTTCTTTATAGCATCAATATTCTTCTGTGTAATCTCAATTCCTCTCTCGTGGACCAAGAAACCCAAAAATTGACAGGCCGATATGCCAAAGGCACACTTGTTTGGGTTCATCTTTAAACCATATTTCCTTGCTCTTTCTAGTACCTTGCGTAAATCGGCCAAGTGCTCATCGTACTCTTTCGACTTTACAATGACATCGTCAATGTAGACCTCAATCAAAGAGCCTATAAGATCGTGAAAAATATAGTTCATCGCCCTCTGATAGGTGGCCCCAGCGTTTTTCAAACCGAATGTCATAACAACCCACTCATATAGGTCGATTGCCCCCAGACACCTGAAAGCTATGTTGTGAATATCTTCCTCAGCCATGAAAATCTGGTTATAGCCTGCGTTCCCATCCATAAAGCTGATGATTTTGTGTCCAGATGCGGCATCAACCAGCAGATTGGCCAGCGGCATAGGGTACTCGTTTTTTGGCGTTGCCTTGTTTAAATCTCTGAAATCGATGCACACCCTGAGCTTGCCGTTTTTCTTTAACACTGGAACTATGTTGGAAACCCACTCCGCATATCGGCAGGGTCTGATAAAGTTGGCGTCGTAAAGCCTTGTAATTTCTGCCTTAATAGCCTCGTACATATAGGTCTTAAATCTCCTGGGAGATTGTTTGAATGGCTGATAGCTTGGTTTTATGGGCAGCCGATGTTCTACAATTGATCGGCTTAATCCTGGCATCTCATGGTATTCCTATGCAAAACAATCCATGTATTCTTTCAAAAGATGTATCAATTTATTTTTATATTCCTTTGGTAGGTTAGCACTTACATACGTCGGCCTAGGCCTATCACCTATCCCTATGTCAACTTCATCAAGTTCATCGGCCGACGTGAAACCTTGTCCCAATTTTCCATCTAACTCATCCACTGCATCATCTGTATAGGGGCTATCTTGTTCGCCTTGGCTGGTGGATGTTACATCTTCGCTAAAGTAACTGCTTGTCTCTATCTTCGATCGGCTCAATGTCGCAGTCAGTCACTTTCAAGAAATCGGCCTCCCAAATTCGTCCGGACAAGCAATCGATTCCTTCCATCTCCCATACTGTAAGATCGGCACTTGCCACATGTACTGATCTATCGGCCTGCACGATCTCGACTTGGTCCCCTTGCCATTGAATGAGGCACTAATGCATTGTTGAAGGGACGCAACAATTTGCGTGGATCCAATCTCGTTCCAATAACAGGCTGTAGGAACTCTTTCCATCGAAGACAAAAAAGGTGGTAGGGATTGTCTTATTTCCCACTGTGACCTCCACGTTCAACACCTCTTTTGCCTCGGATGCATTGCCGCCAAAGTCTTTTAACACCATATTAGTCTTGATGAGGTCTTCAGGTACTTTTCCAAGCTTCCTGAAAGTTGTATATGGCATCAGATTTACTGCCGCGCCGCCATCGACCAGCATCTTCGTCATCGGCCGCCCATTGACGTAGCCCTTGATGTACAATGGCCGAAGGTGCCTGTAGCTGGTATCGGCTGGCTTATCGAACACGGCTTGTTCTGGTGACACAGTAGCTTAGCCGAAGATCGCTCTATTTCATCATCGGCTGCTGCTTCATCGGCCGTCTGTATACTGTACTCCGCTGGCAATATGAAAACCATGTTAACAGAAACCGATGCTATGCCTTTACCTTTTGCAGACGCGGGAGCTTGAGTTGGTTTTGTGGCACCCTCATCGACCTTGACCACTGTAGATTTTATCTTCCACTCTTTTCTAGTCTTGGTGGGCCGATTGGTGATCACCGCCTGTTGCTCCTGGATCTGTTCCTTCTGCCTCAGCCTCTGAACCCGTCGCTTTTGCATTTTGCTAAATACGTCGCTTGAGCACCACTGAGGGTTCTGGGCTTGCTCATCGTCTCCAGTCCGACGATCGTGGTGCATCGGCCCTAACCTATCATGTACAGATTTCCTCTGCTTGATTGGCCGATGCGCTTTTCTGCTCGAGCCGCCTTGATAAGATTCTTCTACGTCATTGCATGCAGGACACTCTTGTATTGATGGCAGCCTCATCCCTTCGTTCCAACAGAACCGAGAAAATTCGCACTCCCAATGAGGATCATAAGATCTGTCTTGGTCAGAGTAATCTTGTGCTTGCTCCTCCTGCCTCCGCTGGTATTTTTTGATAAGGCCTTCCGAGGTCTGATAAGGTTGCTTATTGGTCCGATAGCCATCGCTATCGGCCCTGTCAGCCCGCACCATGTTGATTGGGAATGGGTGTCCTTCTATCTTCATCGGCCTCTTGGTTTCATTAAACTTGATCCTACCCTGTTCGATGGCCGATTGAATTTGTTGACGGAAGATCTTGCACTTGTTGGTATGATGAGAATATGTGTTGTGCCACTTGCAATATCTCCTTTTCTTGATTTCTTTGGCCGATGGCAACACATGACCTACTGGGAGCTGTATCTGCTTCTCCTGTAGCAGTAGATCAAATATCTTATCAGCCTTATTGATATCGAAGTCGAATTTGTCATCTTTGTCGCCCTTCTTGGCAAATTGGCATGTTGTCGGCTTCTTCATCCAAGCCCACTCAGCCAAATCGACGACAGCATCAACTTCATTGTCTTCGTCGGAGGCGTATTGATAGACACTGTTAATTTTCTTTGCGAACTTCTTCGCCTCGTGGAATCTTTGTTCATGGGCCGATACCCTTTGTGCTAGCTGAGCTAGGCTATCAAACTCTTGCGACGAGAACCTTTCTCGTATCGGCCCTAGTAATCCCTGGAACGCCAAATCGGCCAGTTGAGAATCGATCAAACCGATTCGTCAACCCTTTGCCTGATGGCGGTAAGATCGGACAGCTTCATCTCTTGTACACCATTGAAAAAGTATCTGTGAAACTGTTTTTCTAGGTCGACCCATCTTCTTTTGGAATTGCAGGGTAGAGAGGAAAATCATGTGAACGCTGACCCTGACAAGGATAAAGGGAAAAACCTCACCCTCAACGCCTCCACAGCTGATGCCTCACCACACTGAGCTAAGAACCGGCTAATATGCTCGTAAGTCGAGACATTATCCTGTCCCGAAAATTTGGAGAAGTCAGGGATCTTGTACCGATTTGGCCGAACTCCTCGGGGTAGGGGTGCCGATACACTGTTGAACTCTCCTTGGGCTTCAAATCGAATTGATCACGCATCACTTCAGCTATCATGTCGGCCCAGTGCCCTTGGGTGAATCTCGCGGGCTGGTGAGGAAGCTCTTGGTGGTAAGACTGCTGAAAGCCTTCCAGCTGATATTGCCTGGGGGAGCACGGCTGGAAATGGTGATTTAGGTTCTATGCATCGTACTGCCCTGTAGTGTACTGCTGGTAGCCTTGCGGCGCATTGTAGGCAGCTGCTTGTGGAGGGTTGCTTGGCAGAGCGAATTGGGGTTGTCCAGCCGATGGTTGATTGACTGGAGCTTGTTGTATCGGCTCAACCATCGGCTGTTTCCCCCTCGTCCATTGTGCGAATTGTTCCTCCGTGATGTGCTGGGGGCTTCCTCCCGCTTGTTTGGTCTGGACCAGCGGCATGGTTGACGCTGGCTGGGCCGGTGGAGGCGGAATCGGTGCTGTTGGCTGTGGAGCCGTACTTAGATCGGTCCTCAAGGTCCGATAAGCAGGGAATTTGTTGTCAGGCAGAAAAATCGGTCCTTGATGCTTGTACTGGTGAATGGAACCGTTTAGGATTGATTTAACCATATTGGTCAATGTGTTCACCAGCATGCCCGATTGGTTGACTAACGCAGAGTGAACCGCGGAGTCGATGCGGTCCTGTAACGTCGGTGCGGCACTGCGATTATCGTCTTCAGCCTTGACAGCTTGGTCGTGCGCTGCCGCCGACGTGCTGGCTCCGTCCCTAGGGCTCGGCATTATCACCTTAGACTTTTGGATGAGGGTGCCTTGCCGAGTCCTAGAGTACGTTTGCAGGTACATGTTCTGGAATTGCTCGACCAGCTTGTTCATCTTAGCTTTCTGTTCTTCATTGAGCTGATCGGCGGTAACAGAGACGACGTTCTCCTCTGAGATTTCGCTCTGCTTCGACATCCTGCAGCGAACTTGTCGTTGTTGTGAAGCTTGCGTTCTTATGGTCCCACTGGGCGTGCCAAAAGCGTGTTGGCATAGAATATTGACCTGCCTCACAACAAAGCAGGTTCCATGTTTCCACGGCGGCCTGGGAGATCTGCTTAACTCCAGTGCAGGTCCAATGGCTTGCCTAGGTGCGTGTAGGGCGTGCCAGTTGATTTGATCTACAATCAACAAGAATAAACAAGTAAACCATATCATAAACGATGGTCGATCGGCCGATAGGCCGATGTTATATCGTGGGAGCCTAGCCGATAGGGCAAAGCTGTATAGGCCTACTTGAAGATATGATGAAATAAGAATAAGATACATATCTAATCTCATCGGCCTTTAGTAATATATGAATATTAATCAGATGACATTGGCCGATGAAGAATGTATAAAAGATAAATACACTAGCTAATATTCTAGTGCAAACTTGTATAAGCCAATCGACCAATATAAACATACTGATCACAGAGAAACCCTGAGATTAATCTGAAATAAATACACTTATATATGTCAATCTACCCATACAAATGGCAAACACATATAAAAACATAAAGTAATCACATGCATTAGGTAAGACCGGCTGAAATCCTAGTGCTATCCTTAATTACGACCAAAAACAGGCTTTGAATTAAATCTCGAAACACGATTAAGGTCGATAGCAACTCAAAGTGTAGATCGAGGGTTAATACAAAGAAAATCAAGCTGTCGATCGCTTTTGGGGATGGTAAATGCCTTGGATGATCTAGATGAACAAGCTAATTCGACCACCGTCGGCAATAAACCCTAAAACAAGTTAATCGCTGGCGAGATAGAATCAGAAAGCCACACCAAGATCAACCAAAACATGATAAATGACGATCACATCGTTAGGGCTTAACGTGTCTAAAACGACATGCTAGCCCCGACGATGTAGATCGTCGGGTACGAGTTCTTACCTCTGCTCTGGGGAAGCAAGAACTCGCCGGAAGTTAACCTCTTGCGAGGGTTGGCGATGCGTCGAAAGTAGATTGAATTGAATTGTTGTTGAATTGATTGAGATCATTTCTATGTACAAACTACCGGGATATTTATACCCGTGATTACAATATTGTCCAGATAGGACACGATTTTATCTACAACTTAACAAACAAGTCCTTATAACGGACTCTTGCCGTAGATTAGATTAAATCTACTCTAACTGCCTAATTAAAGAGATATTATTGCCTAAAACCGAGCCCTATCTCTATTTGGCAATCTCCTTGAAGCTTATCTCAAGCCCAAACTGAGCCCACGCTATCTTCATCAGCCTCTTGCTTCCATCGGCCGATGACCGTATTGAACTCGTATCGGCCGATATGGTCCCTCTGCTAGCGCTTCTTTCAGTCCGATACACCTGCTGAGTCCGATACGAGACTTGGTTCGACTTCGGCTTGGCCCTTCTTCTTTGCGTCGGTTTTCTTTTTCCTCTCCGAGTAGATTACGAAAATCTGCTGTTAACACGCGGTGACGACCCTGGGCATCTTCGTCCACTTCTACTAGATGTTTGTGAGGATGAGACCGTCGGTGGACCTATTCTGGTGCCACGTCACCATCTGGGATGTCTCGCTAGCCCAAGTGCAATTGGTAGGATGTGTTTACTTTAGCCCTCGCTCCAGCTAGGAGTTCTTGAATGTTCCGATGAAGGACAAGTGGGACGAGTTGTGCCAGAAGTGGGTCTACATCGGTGTCGACGTCCACGACCAGCTCCTCCTCCCTACTCAAATTGCCCTGAAGCAAGGGTCATGAACCAAAATGCCAGCGTCGGACACATGCCTGGATCCTGTCTTCGCTAGGATCTCAGAGCTGGTCGGGGAGGATCACGGCGTACGTGGTGGCAACTGACTACCACTGCCAGAGATTGGCGCCCCTTAACTAGAGAAGCTGTGCATACTGGCTCTACACCGGCCACAGGGATGTCACCAGGACTCACTCCACGAACCTGCCGAGAGATGGAGTGGAAGTATTTGTTGTGGCATTGCTGAAGGGGGGGGAGAGGTTTAGGAGCAAACCACAATCTTTCCTCAGGGGTCCTCTCATTATATGAGGATCCCAATCGGGTTCAAATTCAGTGCTACCTCTCCAACTTTGATGCTATGGGCATCACGATTCCTCTGGGCGGCCCCAAGGTGCTTGATGCCAAAAAAGTCGCCATGGAAGAGGATGTCGATGCCGCCCTGGAGGAGACAGAGTCAGACTCGGGCACCTCTATTGCTCCCGTAAGGCCCTTGACTCGCAAGGAGGGGAAAAGGCCCTTGGCCTCAACCACAAACCCTAGCTCCAGGAAAAGAACACAAAGATTGGTCCTTACCAGCGACAACAACGACAACGCGGAGCTTGAGGCCACACTGGTGGGTCCTTCCCAGTTGAGGATCTTCTCGGCCGCCCGTGAGGAGCAGCGGGCAGGTGCTAGGAGCGAACCCACTACCACCATAGGACCCGCCGGTGCCCTGGGAAAGGGGCCCTGGGGCAAACAACCTCGAGAACCAGAAGAGCCCGAGCAAAGATGCCCCGAGCCAAGTTGCCGCGAGGAAAAAGGTAACTCCAGGTGGGTTGAACTTAGGGGAACGACTCTTGAAGAAGCGTTTACTTCGCAAGAAGAGCGCAACCCCTAGCCCTGTTGAGGACCCCTTCTCCCCGAAGAAGTGGGCATACACTTGGTCATTGGTCACGTAAGGCTTTTTTTTGGTTTATTGCTTTCTGCCTTGATTTCACCCCTTGAATCTGTTGTTTGTTGCAGAGGACAGGCTAGACGGGATCGCCCCGTCAGTGGCTGCATCAAAGAGCAGCCCTCCATCCTCAGTCATCCCATCACCTGCTCCTAAGTAGCAAGAGGAGCCAACATTAGTGACCGAGGAAAACACCAGCACCACTGCTGAGACATAGGTGGTGACAACTTTACTGGAGGTGGGTGCAGTATCCCCCACCATTCTAGAGGTCGTCCCTGAGGACCCAGTGGAGACCGTGGTGGGGCCGGTATCAGCGGTGGACATAGCCCTGGTTCCCTAGAATGCTTGATGACAAATCCAAGCCAAGCTGCCCCAGGGACAGGGGGAGAAGACCCGAGCCGGGATGCCTCGGGCCCCAAGAAAGCGGAGCCAGGCCAATCCGCCCCAGAAGATGAGGAATGGCCCATGGCCGTTGAGTCCACAACCTTACCAATGGTGATTGATTTGTCGGCCAAGGAGGACCTGACTCCCTGAACTGTTGGAGATCCGGGGCCTGTTCGTGTGGACCTGACCTCATCTTCCCCAATCAATGGAGTACAGGCCTTGATCACCTGAATCCCTACGCCGCTGACGCTCACCGCCAAGCCACAACACAACTTTTTCGACACCCTCCAGCAGGCACATTTTATCGCCGCGGAGCTGTGTTTGGCGGCACAAATGGACCAAGCCGTGGAACAAGCTGTGGAAGAGGCCATGACCCAATTTATCATTGAGGCCGTGACTTCATCAATTTCCTCAGCTGTCAAGACCACCGAGTGCGAAGAAAGGTTGGTGGCTACCGAAGAGTGAATGTCTGTTGATAGAAGGCGAGTAGATGGGGAGATGGTTGTGTCCCAATCCCTAGTCGCGGAGCTAGCCATGGCCAAAGCGAAAGAGGAGGCGGCAATCGAAGAACGTCGGACCGCCGAAAGGGAGTGAACTCAAGAACTGGACGCGCGCGAGGCCCGGTTAACCTCCTGGGAGAAGGACCTACAGTCCCGAGAACTTCGAAGCGAGGCTCGGGAAGCGGGCCTAGTTTCCTAGGAGCAAGCCTGGGCCACGCACTTGCAAATAGTTGCTGTTTAGGAGGAAGTCTCCCTTCGGATGGTTTCATTTCCTCGGGAATGGATGCAAGGCACTTGGTGCACAGAGCAATCCCTCGCCTCCTCGAAAGCCAACATTGTGGAGAAGGAGGAGGAGTACTACGCTAATCTGGAGCAAATGGAACTGTGGAGGTCCATCCTGGAGGTTAAAGACGATTGTATGTGGACACGGGAGTCCCAAGTGGAGGTGCGGGAGATCGAGGTCATAAATCAGGAGCACTTTGTTTTTGAAATTGAGAGGAACACAAAGGCTTCCCGCAAGAGGGCCACCAATTTTGAAGCCGTATCTCGTGGCGCTGCTCTCTGTGCCCGTGGTCCCAGCGGCCTAGTTGAGACCGCCGATGCCACTGCTAGCTCTAGCACAAACACTTCCAGTGATCCCCTGCCTAGTTACCCAGAGCAGCTACAGATGCGGGTAGAACAATTCCACAGCTCCCTCAACACTTACTCCAGCATTGAGTTTGCTCTAGGGGTAGAGCTAGAAGGCTCCATCACTTGTCTTCATGAGGTCATCCATCGGTGTCGCCTTCCCACGGCCAACATCCATGGTTTGCAGGGCCGCCCTCTCACATGCGGTGTGGGTGAGGTTGGCCGCATCGTCGATGTCTTGGAACAACTCCTTCGTCATGCCCATGACCTGGCAACGAGAGAGGGCCATGAGCTTGAGACGTGCTCACCTGTTTTCAGGCTCGGGCACTCCAAGGATTCCCAGCAGGGACTCCAAGGATGAGGATGGCGAAGAAGAAGAGGATGATGAAAGAACTCCCTCTCCTGCTGCTTAGCTCTCCCCTACCTGCTTTGCTTACTTCAACTTGGTGGTTGTAAATAAACTTATTTTACCCTGCGTCATGCTCCGCAACTTATGATTGATATTTGTTGTATTGATCTTTTTTTGGAATAGATATGAAATTGAGAACCAGGAGCACCTTCAGCTCGTAAGAAAATTTTTAAGTTTCAAACTTCGTGAAGTAGCACCTACTCCACTTGTTCGAATATGTGTATTTCTCATTGTAGCGCAAAGTAGTCCCGGGCCCCTAAGAAGGCTTCACTTAGCATCCCCGGGCTTGAGAACTTAGGCAGTGTATTGATAATTGGTCATCGGGCCCCCGGTAGGGTAGAATCCCGAGCCCTGGGCCTAGGCACCGATCTCTTTATTTGCAACAATGTATGTTATTGATGACTGCGAGCCCCCAGCAGGATCCGGGTCCTATTGTAGCTAATTTACTTCCTGCTTTATCCTTCTGCATCATATAATAAAGGTTAGATAAACTCTTGTGTCCCTATTCTTTTCATGCTACAAATCTTATTACTTTAACCTTCCAATAATCTCTTAAAACTCACAAACTTGTATCTACGTGCTATTCTTTCTACTTTCGCATAATTTTTAGGACGGTGAGACTGGAGCAAATACACTAGGATTTCATCCATCCATGAAGGTTCATTGGCTTTGCCCCGAGAACCTCAGTTGGGGCCCAAGAGCCACTAGAGTCTTCTAACACCGAGGCCATCGCCTGCGAACTTGATATGGCATCTGCAGATGACCCGAATAGGCTTGCAGATGGGCTCGTGAGGATTTCTTGAAACACTCCTGGGGAACAAGGGCCCGAGAGGATGCCAACCTCGAGAGCTCGTCAGCAAGCATGTCGTGGTGAGGGACGTAATGCAGTTCAAAGCCATCAAACTGGCATTTGAACTTACGCACTTCATCTGCGTATGCCTGACACTTCCAGATCTGTGCATTGATATTCTTTTGAAACTTCGTTGATGACGAGCTGGAAATTTCCCCACACCAACAAATGATGGACGCCAAGGGCACTAGCTGCCCGGAGCCCAGCAAGCAGGCCCTCGTATTCTGCCATGCTATTAGTGGACCAAAAATCTAACTGTATCATATACCGTAGCTCGTCTCCAGTTGGTGACGTTAGAACTACGCTAGCCCAGCCCCATTGTTCACAAAAGAGCCATCAAAATTCATACACCAATGGGTTGGCGCGTCACCCGGTGGGTCGGGCCTCGTGGGGAGTTGCGTCAAGCAGATCATTCACATTGGGCACCGGCGTCCACTCAGCAACAAAGTCCGCCAGGGCTCATCCTTTGATTGTGTCACGTGCCTCGAAGTGCAACTCAAACTCCACAAGCTCTATGGTCCATTTCGCTATCTGTCCCGTGCCCTCTCTGTTATGCAGGATTTGCCTAAGAGGGTACGAAGTGACTACTAAGACTTTGTGTGCTTGGAAATAATGTCATAGTTTCCTGGATGCGATAAGGACTGCATAAAGCATTTTTTGCAGTTGAGGATATCTTGATTTGGCATCCCTTAGCACGTCACTGATGAAATAGATTGGACACTATTGTGTGTGCCCATAGTCCGGCTTAACCACGTTGGATGGGTCTCGCATATGGTCAGGGTGCGGCCTCGGGGGGCTGCCCATGCCCGTTTGCCCCAGGGAACTGGTGTTCCCAGGCTGTTGTGCCTTGGGTCCCGTGGACCCGGGACATGACTTGGTCAAGTTACCATGGGTCAACACCTCACTGGACCCGGGCCTTGGGTCCACGGGAGTCCTAGAAGCACTGGCTTCTTTCTCGAAGATTAAGTTTTGTGCATACAGCCGCTAGACAACAAGGGCAGCACTCATAACCTGAGGGGTGTTAGCTATGTATGTTAACAATGGTTCGTCAGAGCCTAGGGCTACAAGAACAGGTGGTGAGGATAAATACTTTTTGAGCTGACAAAAAGCATCTTCCACCTCCTCTGTCCAAGTAAAGTTCCCGGCCGTTTTATGAAGCTTAAAGAGGGGCAAAGCCCATTCTCCAAGTCTTGATATGAAGCGACCAAGCGCAGCAATGCACCCAGTCAGCTTTTGAGGTTTCTTAAGGCGTGTAGGAGGTCTCATTTCATCAATGGCTCTGATCTTCTCTGGGTTTGCGTTGATTGGCCTGCTACTTGCGTTGAGTATTTATTGTTGCCATCATATGCTAACCAATTTAGGTCGTTACCTACATCTTTCGGTGAACCTTCACTTAGATCAATTCCCTCTTGTACTAACTCCCTTTTCAATTTCCTTACTTTGTCCACATCATCACTTTCGCAACGTTTCTTTGATGTCCCTGCCTCCTCTAACTGATTTCCAAACAATTGTCTCTTGCTCTGTCCTTGCCCATCCAACACTTCTCGTACAAACTCACTCTTCGATATTGATCTACTGATTCCCCCATTGCCACAACAGGTCACTCCACCATGAGAAGAATACGTCACAAAATTCTTCTCGACATAACGATAACGGGGAAACTAGTTTAGGTCCAAATTGTCTATGGTATGTAACATCTTCGAAGCAAACACCTCGAGAGCTCTAATCTGAAAGTCTTTTACCAGATCAAAGTAAATTTTCCAATCCAACTGACCTAGCACCTTCAATATATACTTATGTACTTGATCAACATCGTATCCCCCATAAATACAAATCTCCACATTATCATCGGTCCATTCAAGAAACTTCTTTTACTCACGACCTTAGTTTCTAGGGTGGGGCGGGTGGGAAACAAAATGGTCTTCAATGACATATCCTCAAACTCAACATGTGCACTAACATAAGGTTCAACCACTCTATCACCGTAGTAAACACTAACAAGTCTATGTGGGTAAATTTGTACACCTCTGACCAGAGTAAAACTATTCGAATAGCCATGCCCGCTGTTATGGGCGAGCCTAACAATGTTTTTCGTGATTAGACTCACTTGCTCATTAATAATAATAATAATGTGATATATATATATGGCGATAATTGATTTAGCTCTTGGTATGGAATGACTAATTCATGGTTTGGAGGTTGGATCTGGTACAAATTCTCAACTCTTTGTCAAATGTTGTTTTTGCAAATAAGTCTTATATTATGCCATCCTTTGGTATCCCTTGCACTTGCATACTTGTTGTGTGGCTTGCGGAGTATTCCATATATGCACCCTTGCAATAATCATCAACCTCAGTTGAAGAAAAAGGATCCATAAGACTTTTGGCTTAGATCCCAGTTGAGCTGTCTATGGGAGGGAAGTTGAAGTTTTGCTAGATTTTGTTTTCCGCTGCAGTTTTCTTCGTGGTAAGGTCTAAGTGCCTCTTCTGTAAGTATTTATCACATTAGCATATTTAGTACTGTATATTCAAATTATTGATTTGTTGTCGTGCACGCCGAAACTTATATTTTTCAATGCTAATTGTGATTTCCACATAGTCTTGGAGAATGGGATCCATACACGCATAATAGCCATTCAATCCGCTATGTGAAAGAAGAATCACAAGTAACATTATCAATATAAATTCCGAGGTACCAAAAATTGAACAAAGGAGATATTGCTGGGACTCACGCGTGCCAGTCAACTTCAGCCTGGTATGTGCCCGTCGAACCACTCAAAGGTGGCGACCAGATGTGTTACACATCCAGGAGACTTGACCAAATTGCATGAGCTCTACAACGTCTCAAATGTTCAAGATTCATACTCATGTATTAGCAAGTCGCAAAAATTACAGAACTTACTAACACACTTTCATCTAGCAGTTGATATCTTAACAAGGGAGTTCAGATTACTAGATATTACATAAACCTTGTTTTAACTATACATATGGCCGACCGGCCCGATAGTTAGTGGTTCAGCGGAAGCATACTACTACCCAAAACCGTTTCTGCAACCGACCGGGGTAGACCCTAGTTAGAACCATTCCGGAACTCAGGAGTATCCCCATCAAAGCATTCATCATCATTAAACGACTCTCCTACGTCTGATTCTAAAAGGAGACATTTGAAACAGAAAAACAACGATAATAGCAAGAGTCAGTACATTACGAATAATGTACTGGCATCGCCAATCCTAACGTACATGCATGGCAAAATCAAAGGAAAGGCTCAGGTTGGCTTATTTTCAGTATAAAGCAAGTTTTATTTCCACAAGTCATTTTCTAAGTAATATGAAACCAATAAACCTTTGGTAAAGCTAGAATTATCATCATGGCATCATACTTGTAAAATAATACCTTATATCATATACCAGAGCATCAAGTATATAAATCATTTCAGATTATTTCTCACATCATTCCATATCATTTAAATCTTAAAGGTAGTAAAAACACAAGGTAAAATCATTCGTCTATACTCAACACATATCCTTATGCCGCTCATAACCGTGAGCACGGCTAACCGATTAGTTCAAAACTCTGCGGAGCTCGTACACTGTACCCACATGATGTAAAATAGTAATCATGCAAAAACATGCCACGCGATACTGAAGTACCCGATTTACTACTCACAACATAGACTTTACCTTACCCATGATTTAGCCTTGCACCAGCACGATAGGTGTAATTCCGTCCTAGGCATATGACCTAGAACCGTTAGGAGGCGGACCCACGCCTGAGCCTAACACCATGATAGCAAAAACATCCTTTCCTATCATGAGGCACCATATCATTGTATTGGACAGACTTAGACGCCTAAACTACCATACAGGTAAATAGGTAGTTCCTATGAATTATCGTAAGACTAATTCATACTACAACGGCCTACCATAATGCAAGACTAAACCATGGACAACTTAATCAGGTATGGCTATCCCATAATAGCACATGTGGTCGTGCTATAAACACAAGTGACTGACATTGAGTGAAGTCCTTAAATATCTCAGGCATACATTCCCCCTATCGATACACAACTAAATACCATATGTGTACCACTTGCTGCCTAAGACTTAAATATTCTTTTTTTCATTTTAGCTCACAAATAATTACACATTTACTTTAAAGGAGTGGTATAACATGCAAATAATAAGTGGAGTTTTTCAAATGGATAACATGCAAGTTTAGGTATAACTATAATCAATCAAACTACCCATCTTTTTAATTTATAAATTAACCATGCATCTTTGCAAACAATATTTTAAACCTTCAAATATAGGATCAATATGGTCAAAGGAAGAGAGGAAGGTGGCTTGCCTTGTTCTTGCTCCACACCTTGCTCAGCTATATAATGCACCTCCTCAACGAGAATCTGATCGTTGTCTAAACATACACGTAAAATTCGAATTACATTTGTGCAAAGGAGAATTTAATATGCTCTAAATTAAATGTTGTGCTTGGGGTGATGTGATACTGTGTTGACTGAATTTTTAGTGCAAGAATTTCTATTTTATCAGTTCCCATCTAAAAGTTATAAATTTTTAAAGTTGGAACTATTTATTTAAAGCCTATATGCACATTTTAAATGTTAAAGACATAAATCTCTAAAGTTCTGTTGAGTTTGGCATTCACAGATGATAGAGCATAAAAATATGAATCCAACAAAATTTAGTTTGAAATTTTTGGAGTTATAATGAATTTATTATGAATTTTCAAAGTTAACGTCATTTTTCAGTTTATCAGAAAATACCCTATTCAATTATTCTACATTTTACAAAATTTAAAAGGCCTCGGGTCCACCAGTCAGTGGCTGTACATTTGCTCTGAGGTCCCTAGGGTTTCGGCAAATGGATCCCGCAGTCCCTAGCACGTGGCCTAGGTATTTAAGCAAAATAGCACTTGGGTTCTTACATAAATACATCAAGGTCTTGTCCCCCAATTTTGGTGGCTGTCTGTTTTGTCAAAACACCCCTGGAGAGTCTAACCGTTCTCAGTCTAGCCCTTAGCGCAACTAGAGCAGAGCAGCGGCGGGGCGGCGAGCTTTGCGGCGATCCTGGCGGCGAGAGCTACGACGGTGTATTGCGACGGCAGTAGCGGGAGAAGCGGCGACCCGCCTCGACTTGCAAGTGCACAACGAGTTCACGACCTATTCTACGTGCGCGCGTGCATTCATGTGAAGCTAGGGACTTCCCAGAACCTTACCAAAGTGTAGACAAGGCCCGGCAAGCTTCCAAACGCTCGGTTCGGTCCCGATGGCGGTCATGGCTTGGCGGTCGTCGTCGGCGGAGTTCTCCCGGTTATAGCTGTCCGAGAGGAGTACATGCATCGATTAGTGATGACATGGAGTAGCTCAAGGCACGGCGAATCGTTCCGAGACTCACCGGAGAGCGCGGTAGAGCTAGATGAGGTCGGCGGCCCGAGATGAAGAAGACGGAAGGGATCTCCCAATTTAAGGCTTCTCAACTCGATTCCTCTGGGGTTCGTGGTCGTCTTGAGGTGATGGATAAGCTGGCGAAGCGGCTTGGCCGGACCTGAAGTCCTGGAGCCGGGCGATGTTGATGACTCCCACGGCGGCGCTCGGAGTTCACCGATGGCCCGAGTTGACGCGACGCGCGTTCTCGGAGATAGGCTACACCAAATTGACAGGGCTTTGAGGGATAAGAAACGACATCGAATATAGAGCTTGGAACGCGGGTTAACCGGGATTGAATCACACCCAATGATGCAGAATGATGAAGGTGATCTCACCGACACAGATGAAGACTCCTTCGCTGCTCGAGGTTGTGAATCGGTTGTCCTTGGTTTCTCCACGAAAATGGAACACGGGTGAGGGAAAGAGGAATGTGCGTCAGCCGGTTGGACTTTATATGGTGGTCGGCAGTGAGGTGTAGGTTGAGCGGCGCTCGGCGCCGTCGACGCGTGTTGCACGCGTGTCTGCCGAGGAAGCAGCGCTAGCTTGACGTGGTGATGCTAGTGCAACTGACGAGCGGGTCCCACAACGGCCTGGGCCCACCTGGCAGTGTACTGCTGTGTGTGTGTAGGAGAAGAAACTGGAAAATGGCTAAGTCCAAGATCTGATGTTGAAGTTCCATCTTTGCCCTCAGTTTAAAATGGTTTCCAAGCGACATTTAGGTCAAAGTCCAAATGGTAAAATTGTAATATACTATTTCCTCTACAATTTTGACCAAATTCCCAAACCAAAATGTTTTTGATCAAATTTTAGTGAAGTGCCAAAGTAGGCTCCAAAGAATCGGAAATTTTCAGATTTTGATTTCAATTAAGTACTTTGTTTGAATAATTAAATAGGAAAATAAAATCTAGCAAAATTTATAGTTCACTCCAGACACATGGGTCAAGCTAATTGAATTATTCCATTATTTGTAATGCTTTAAATTATTATTTTGATAATTTAATTATCGGGTTCCTTTACTTAAATAACTACAATGCATATGCTTTAAAATAAACAGGGGCCTAGGAAAAAGAAAATTTACCTCAAACTGAAAAGAGGAGATTTTTATTTTCAACAACCATTTAATATTACATAGCCTTCTAAAAGATTTTGACGGTATGTTACATTTGTGTACCTCGGCCGATTCCTAGACAAGGGTTTAATGCACACATTAGTTTGGAAATTACTTGTGAATTTTTGGGCGTGACAAGTTGGTATCAGAGCTATCTCGACTGTAGGACAAGCCAAACAATTAAGCCCATAAGGACATGTCTTTGCTAAAACAAAAATTTAAATGCAAAATTATGTTTTCCACCTTATCCCGTCGGTCTTTGCAAAAGTTTTGTTCATCCTCTCCTCCTTGGTTTTCAACTGGTTCTAGATGGATCCCTACAAGGAGAATTTGAAAAAGATGATGGCTCGCTTTGACGAAATCTGGGGTGATCTGCCCAAGAAGATTGATCAATTTAATGAAAGTTTGGCAGCAGAAGAACGAAAGACACTTTTTGAAAAGGAAGTTGAGCAATATGGAAACTATGGTTTTACAAATGAGCTTTGTCGTATGGCGTATGATCTTGGATATGAGATTCCACCTAAGTACACTAAGGTGTCCACTCATATTGGAAATCAATTGCACTGCAAGGCAACTGTTACTCTCGTCTCCGACAAGGAAGATCTTCCACAACTCTCATTCAATGGCAAGGCTGATTGTTTTCTCTACCCTCAAGAAGAAGTCGCTTATGAAGCATTGTGCCATCTCCGTCATCATTTCAAGGACCGTCTGGAGAATACTATGTTTCACTACCATCCGAAACATGGTGATGATTTTTGGATGAATGGTTGTGCGCACCCATGGGATGAAGAGAATCAGACGATTGTGCATATAAGGATGATGTTGGATGCTCTCGATCACCTCCATTCTGATTATAAAACCCAAACCAAGCATGAGATGAATGCTCAACAGAAAAAGATTGGTAGGTTACAAAAGATGGTTGAACAGATGAGGGACAAATCTCAGCCTGAAGATACTAACACCGCCAAGATTCTGGAGTACACTGAAGCTCGTTTTGCCCAATATCGGAAGGGCAGCAACCATAAGCTCGTTCTCGCCAGAAAAGGATCTTCGAGTTAGAAGATGAATTGAGAAAGTTGAAAGGAAAACCTTCTTCGGAGGAAGATGATTATGAAGATGTGAAGCCTACTCAAGTTGTTAAGCATCTCTATTGAAGAAGTTTCAAGAACTTATGGCAGAACCTAAGCTTTACCCTCAAAAGTAGTAGTCTTTTGTTAGTTCGATCGTTGTGTTAGTTTGTTTGCTTAAGTTTTGTTTGTGTGTGTGTGCGTTTTAGCGTATGGAGTATATCAAGGATTGTGATATAACCATATTAGTTTCTAAGTTCAGTTCAGTGTTAAAGAACAACTTACTTCACATCAATAAAAATTAAAGCTTAGTAAAAAGTCTATTCTATTCTGAATCCCCTGTCTTCTTTCTTTTCTCTTTCTATCTCTCTTACCTCCCACCTAAGATAAAGAATTCAAAGAACAGAAGCTTTATGCTCAACAGTACCAAAAGCTTTATGCTCAACAGTACTATTGTGGACAACACAGTCTGTCATCTAAGCACTTAGGAGACCAATGTCCCAAGGAAGTTTAAAGGTCAGAAGATCATTGAACGCCATTGCCCAATTTAAGAGAACTATTCACTAT
This sequence comes from Oryza officinalis, assembly GCA_008326285.1. Classification (NCBI taxonomy): domain Eukaryota; kingdom Viridiplantae; phylum Streptophyta; class Magnoliopsida; order Poales; family Poaceae; genus Oryza; species Oryza officinalis. The sequence continues at coordinate 26,008,549 of BDMV01000001.1, read as the reverse complement.
TGGTCTTTCTCTCGGTTTAAGGTTCAAAGTTTAATATGAGCAAGAGTCAAAAAGGAATGAGAAAGACAAAAGCTTACATCTATGTCATTAAGATGATTATTATCGGTACAAAATGGCTTATAGAAGGAATGAGTGTATCAAGGTGTCTGAAAGTATAATTCCTTTTGCACTACTCGTAAGTCAAGACAATAGTGTCAGCAAGACTAAGACATTCAACACTGAGGAATCTAAAGAGATGTTGATTTAGAAGAAAAATTAGCAGGAAGATTGGATTTTCATGTCTTCAATGAGAAGTAAATGAAAGTTGAAGTTTGCATTTTTTTGGAAAAATAAAACACATTAAGTAGACCCATTATTCCTATTACTACGGTGAAGATATATTAAGTGAATGCTCTGTTCATAAAATAGATGCTTCTTGGTTAAAGGAATGGATTAGGTAATAATGATTGCCAGTTCAATTCAATAATAGTTAGGAATCATGAAGGATGGCAAAAGTTTTAGCAGAACATTTGACAGCTTCGTGTTGATGGCAGTAATCATGACATTATTTCTGTCAGTAGTAACAAGATAATATCGTCAAATATGATCAACGGAAGTATCATCAGCAAAGGTTCGAGTTAGTTACTATTTTAGCCCGAGCAAGAAGATTTCTATTATGAGGAATGCACCCTATGCCTTTTGGAGATTGGTATGTGTTAATTGTTTTGGAGACCAGACATTATAGTAGAGACTACGCTAATTTCAGTTAAGAATGAACTGTTCTAGTAAGAGATATGGAAAAGACATGTTTATGACCGGTCTATACAATATGAGAGTTTCTAAGAGAAGATCGATAACTAAAGTTTCAACATCACTAAACGATCAAGTACAATGGATATTAGCAGTAGATGTTTGCACATATGATTCTACCCTCGAAGTGTACAGTCAATGCCATGGGAATTGGAGCAAGTTCAAAGAATAATATTAATGGATGCAAGACCGCGACCACAATAATATTTTGTGGGCATGCACCTAAAAATAATACCGTCCAGTGCAATTTGTGACCACCACATAATTTTGGATGAGTAGGATCCATACACGCATAAATAGCCACTCATATCTCAATGTGCCCATGATCACAGAAAATCCATAATGCCGACTAATAAGCAAAGGAGATATTGTTCGGACTCAGCATGCCAGTCAACTTCAACCTGAGACATGCCCATCAAACCACACGAAGGCGACGGCCAAATGTGTTAGACATCTCAGAAGACTTGACTCAAATTGCTAAAGCTCTACAATATCTCAATTGCTCAAAATTCATACTCATGCTTAGCTAGTCCCCAGGAAAAGCGACTAGCCTTGCACTTTCATCGCAAGCAATTGATAAACATCACGAATGCATAAATATGGATAAAAGGACAGCATGGTACATGTTTCATAATGAGGTTTAATAGCCCATCATACAACACAAAATATAGCAGCGGAAGTTTCATAATTTCACATAAGCAAAAGTAAGACCCGTGGTTTGCCAACCATCCCACAAGGGCAACCAACCGGGGCAAGAGCCAAGCTGAAAAGGCTACTCACTAACGTCACCGCCCTCGGTAGGGTAGTAAGAACAATCAACCACGCCGACATCCTCGTATGAAATTTTGCAGGCATCGGATTAAGTACAAGATTGTACTTGCAAGTCTTACACATTAATATATATACACATAGAAGAGAGGAGTATGCAAACTTCTACCTTAAAAAGATGGTATAATGGTTTAAGTTTGCATAAAGCCAATTTAATCGAGCAAGTAGTAAGTTGAAAACATAGCATTTCTAAGATAGCATAATTTGATATTTTTGGACAGCCGGCATGTAAATCTAAAATTGAATCACAGATAAGCACAACCGGTGCTCTCATCGCCATCCATGGGCTACCATTGCGCAACCATGGATTACAAACATAACTATCCCCATATCCAAGACTAAACCAAGCCATTTCACCCAAGTTTGATGCTAACATAGACTGACTAACACATCAAGCGATCGTCCTGTAACCGTCGACACGAATATTCGAATAGTTTTACTCTGGTCAAAGGGGTACATCTTTACCCACATGAAATGAACAAGGATCAAATGCTTCACACGCACATAGGTGTGACCTACAAGTGATACAAGCTCATAACATGTCCTTTCCTAGTCACACCCCAACCACCTAAACCACGCCTAGGCCCCCGACGACTTAGCCACGTGTGTGTGATGTGGCTAAGGTGGGCTCACCATCGCGGGAGAAACCCCCTGCCAAAACCAGGCACACCCGGGGCACTCCAAAGGGAAAACCACCCTCACGAATGACCAGCGAAGCGTAGATGATCACAGTGCAACTAAGTCAAGCCGTCCCATGCCTAGCGTGTGGAAGTACGTAAGGTGCTTGAATAGATGTCAACATGTTTGGTCCTTAACAACCCAGACAAGGCTACTTGCAACGGGGAAAACCATAATCTCATCATCACCCTATCACTCGTCCAAATTAAAGCATGTTTCCATATTAATCATTTAGTGAAATAATCAAATTTTATGCCCACAAATCGCAGGTGGTGAATAAGTTCAACCGACATGTATCAAAACCTATAAAACTTAGTTATAAATTGGAACAAGTTTATATGTAATTAAGAAATGCAAATATATACAGAAGAACGTGCAGAATTGTATTACAAAGAATATTTACAAAAGACAAATGTTTGTCGGAAAAGCATTTCTTTCTCTTAGGACTTTACTCTAAACATTCCTTTCGGCGACAAGAGATCATCTAGTATGAATTATGCTATCTCCTCTCTAATGATATCGAAGTTGTTTTCCGGAATCGCCGAAAGTTTTTCCTGCATGTGAGATGCCAAGTTAGTCTACATACTTGGAAAGTTAGTATGAATCGTGCTATCTCCTCTCTAATGTATATAAACAACTGAAGCACACACCTCAAGGTCGAGCAATCTCACCTTGTCTGCGAGGCTCCTCATGTTATGGCAGACGTGGAACCCACACTGGTCGCCAACATGTTGACGTATTGGAAAGTCCTTTTTGTGACCGAGTGTGGGATGCCCTTCCTTATGCCTCCCGCCTTTTGCCACATATTGGTCCCAGGCATCGTTCAAGGCAGCTTCGATCGCCAACCAATCGTATATTTCTTTTTTGATATTGGAGTTAAGGTAGTATACCAAACTCCACTTCGGCACTATGACTAGGAGAATCCAATGACGACTGCGACATTAATAAATTGCAAGTTAAATACTAAAGCTATACGCGTCGCAGATTTGATTCTAAGTAGGGTACACATATACTGTTGAGAGTAGGCACACATAATGAAGTCCTTGTCTTGACGGGACCATAAGCAGTCCTTGATATATTCTACCATGCTGGCTCGATCGTAGTTCATAGTTGTCTCGTTGACGACACTTGGATCGAGCAAGGTAACATGGGGAGCATTACGATGGACATGCTTCCAAGTTAATCTAGAAGCAAGACAAGAATTCGGGTAAGCGTAATACAAGGAAAGTTATTACCATATCTCGTACGCAAGAATACTTACAAGGAGTAGCACTTAAGGAGGTTGGTGTCGACCGCTCGCACCCTGTAGAGGTCCCATAGATCTTGAAAGTCTACGGCGATAAAGGCTTCAGGGCCGAGGAACGGCTGTCTTTCGTGCTGGCCCGTCATGGAGGTCTCTCTATGCTTCCTCCTTGCGTTGGACCTCTCCATGTAGTACCAGTGCAACTCCTTGCATGCAGGGCCCATCTTCGATAAGGCGTCGTCTCCGACCAATGGCATGCCTAATGTGAATTCTTTAGGAGGAGCAAATGGCGCCTTGCCAAGATCTAGCTTCTTTGGAGCCAGAAGCGGCCCTTCCACATTTCCTCTTCCTCTCCCCCTTCCAGCAGCTCTTTTGCGTGATACAAGCTTGGGTGGAGAAGATGTCGCCCTCTTTCTTTTCGTGGAGACTGGGGGAAGGTGTGCTCTGCTGCTGACCTCTTGTCCGTCATCCCCAAAATCTGTATCATACTGCAATTGGAATTCTTGATCTCCTTTTTGAACGGCAGGAGGGGCAGATACAAGAGCTGGAGGGGGACGCTGCGGCGCCGTCGGACGAGCACTTGGTGCTGGCCTAAGAGTTAGATTAATCTGAATGTTCTCCTTGGGCCATTGGATAAATGTCCCACGTGCAGCTCCAAGGGTCAGAACCTCGTCATTTGGTGGGAGCGGGAGAGTGTACCCAACCCAATCGGGCTTCAGCATGTCCACTTGAACTTTGGCATGCCCGGCTAGTAGCTGCCCCTCATGCACTCGGGTCTCCGGCGTGGGCTTGAACGCAAGTCCCTCTGCGGCGGGAATTGCAAAGTCTTTTGTCACCCTAATGACTAGGGTGCATGATGTGGGTCCCTGCAATAGATTCATACGTGTGTTTATAATATGTTATAATGTACTATGGTGCTAAGAGAACATATACGTTTTGTGTTGGTTTTACCGATATGTGGTCCACCGCATTGGGGGCTGGTGTTTCTTGTGCCGCCACCCCAGTAGATGCGCAGCTGCTACGCCTTTGCGTGGGGCTTGTTTCTATTATGGGAGCGGTAGCATGCTCGCTTTCCCTGAGGCGTGCCTCCACCCGAGCCTCCACTTGTAACAACTTCGAATCGAACTCTTCTCGGAGCTCGTTTCTAATCTTGTCCCGAAGTTGTTCCTTAAGGCGTGCATCTTTCTGCGCCTTAGAAAGCCTGTGCTTCCTGTACTGCCATGCGTATTGGGGAAACCCAAACTTCCATGGAACATTGGAGCCAATGCCCCTTGTCTATCCACGGTGTTCCGCTTCCCAACGTTTTCGTGAGGATGTCATCCTCACGTCTTTGTGAGCAGACCTCTTCGGAGGCCTGTCTCGCAGCAGTCATCTCGACCTGCGATACAGTTAGGACGAATTTAATCAAGAGTACGATACAACCTAACGAAACATACTCTACGTGTGGTACTTACGATTTTCTGGTACACCGCTTGATCTTCGGGATTTGGGAACGTAAGTGTTCCATCACTATTCTTCTTCACCCTCGCCCTTGCCCAGTTCCTTACTCGAGTGGTCGGGATATCACTAAGAACTAGCGGCGTGTTAGATTCTGCAGCAGCTTCATCCTCCTTGACCCATTCGTGCTGCTTCCCGGCGTAGCCTCCGGTGCCAAGCCGATGCGGGTGAACGTTTTTTGCCTGGAACCTCCTATAGGCCTCGCTTTTTGCCCGAGACTCAGGGGTTGATTTTGCGGCATGGAACTCTTCCCACACGACCCGTGAGATGAATGGGTACTTCCCGAATGGTTCTGGCTGGGCGGGGTTGAGGACGTAGTCGGTGACCAACGTGGTGTTGAAATTTTTCCACAAGTTGCCCATCTTGCGGATAGCCTACCGCTTGAGTCTTGCCTCAGCCTCTGGGGGGAATTCGAAGCTTCCCTTGAACTGCTTCCAGGCCTCATCTTTTTCTTCCTGTGGGACCAGATCGATGTGGTTCTTCAAGATGGTGAAGTTCCGCCACCCGAGGACTCCGCATATCGTTGCGAACTTTTTGACAGCTTTCGCAGGAGCCATCGGAAATCCCAGATCGTCCACCTCTGTTATGGTGTACACTTCCTTAGGGATCTTGTTCTGGGTCCTACGAGTCCGGTTCAATGTTGTCCCACTAGTAGTCGCTGACATGGGTTCGCCTTGCTGCGACATTTTCTCTGTTGTATGGCAAGAAAGTTAAAAAAATTTATATAAATACTTATTTTGGTTGTGTGTATAACTTATGCTAAGGTTAAGATATGGCCTCAGTTTTGCTTAGAAATTGTGCATCAATTACAATCATTTGCAAGTGTAGTTCCCCAAAAAAAAGAATAAGTGTGGATGGTCAGTTCTTATGGAAAAAAGAGCAAGTGTAGTGCCCCTAAAAAAAGAACAAGTGTAGATGGTCTGTTCTTATGCAAAAAAGAGCAAGTGTAGTGCCCCCAAAAAAAAGAACAAGTGTAGATGGCCTGTTCTTATGCAAAAAAGAACAAGTGTAGTGCCCCCCAAAAAAACAGAAATTGTATTGCCCCCCAAATAAAAAGAACAAGTGTCAATGGGTTGTTTTTATGCAAAAAAGATTAAGTGTAGTTCCAAAAAAAAAGAACAAGTGTAGTTCATCACAAAAAAAGAACAAGTGGAGACCGACTGTTTGTACGAAAAAAGAACAAGTGTAGTTCCCAAAAAAAAAGAACAAGTGTAGATAGTCTGTTCTTATGCAAAAAAGAACAAGTGTCAATGGGTTATTTTTATGCAAAAAAAATTAAGTGTAGTTCCAAAAAAAAGAACAAGTGTAGTTCATCACAAAAAAAGAACAAGTGGAGGCCGACTGTTTGTACAAAAAAAGAACAAGTGTAGTTCCTAAAAAAAAGAACAAGTGTAGATAGTCTGTTCTTATGCAAAAAAGAGAAAGTGTATTGCCCCCCAAATAAAAAGAACAAGTGTACATGGTCTGTTCTTATGGTCTGTTCTTGAGTATTCATCACTGGCCATATATAGTGGCAAGGTAATAGTGGCAGGAAGAGGATAGAGTAGAAGAGGGTAATAGTGACAGGAAGAGGACATATATTCAGACATATGAACACATCTAAATGCAGTACAGTATATTTTGTAAATTCTAGTATATTTTCTATGTATGTCACATTAACAAAGATAAGCATGAAACATATACTATATATGTCACATTAACAAAGATAAGCATGAATCATATGAACACATCTAAATGCAGTACACATTCTACACGGCATTTTGTAAATTCTAGTATATTTTCTATGTATGTCACATTAACAAAGATAAGCATGAATCATATGAACACATCTAAATGCAGTACAGTATATTTTGCAAATTCTAGTATATCATCTATGTATGTCACATTAACAAAGATAATATAAGCCTGAATCATATACTATGTATGTCACATTAACAAAGATAAGCATGAATCATATGAACACATCTAAATGCAGTACACATTCTACATCTAAAGCAAGATGTCCTCTCATATCAATCACACAAGGAAAATAGGGAAAAAAGGGAGAAACCACTTTGACCTTCAAAACACTAGGGGTAGGCGGCGGCGGCGGAGGCGGCGGAGGAGGAGGCGGCGGGGTCGGGAGGCGCTTGGAGGCGAGGAGGCGGCGGCGATGAGGCGGCGGCGGNCCAGGAGGCAACGACGACGAGGAGGCGGCGGGGTCGGGAGGCGCTTGGAGGGAGGAGGCGGCGGCGGCGGTCAGGAGGCGCTTCGAGGGAGGAGGCTGTGGTCGGTGAGGAGTGAAAAGGAAACACTTAGTTTTTTTACCGATTCAGATCTGGATCGGTTAAAAACCTAGTCGTAGGTCATCACCATCGGGCACAAGTAACAAGCCCGATACGGATGACAATCATCCGTGGCGGGCTACAAATAAAAAGCCCGATACAGATGACACACATTCGTGACGGGCACAAATAAAAAGCCCGATACGGATGACACACATCCGTGACAGGCATAACTGACAAGCCCGATACGGATGACATACATCCGTGACGGGCAGAACCACTATGCCTGATAGAGATAACCTCATCTCTGATGGGCAATATTTATATGCCCGATAAAGATAAGCTTATCCCACTATACAATTAAAATATTCCGTATTAATTGTATTTAATAATGATATTTAAGTTATAAAATCATTTATAATTAACTTCTACCAGATTTAAAATTGCTATTACATTTTTAAATGGTGTAAAATTTCTGTTAAATTAAAATATGCCTTATTAAATTAGTTTAAAATTGCTATTAAATTTTAAAAAATTATTATAATTAACCTATGCCTTATTTAAACAGTGTAAATTTGCTACTAAATTTTAAAAACCATATGAAATTAAAATATGCAGATCATAAGGCACCGGTACAAAATACTTCATTACTTATATCAATTTGCAAATTACAGTACTACGAAGACTCTATTACAAAGATATGCCTTCCGAATGGTCAGAACGAGCGTATGCCACTTCGTCTTCGGGATCATCGTCAAGGTCGATCTGAGGTCTCACATGGAGATTCTGGTTATATTTTTCCTCATCGACGACGTTGTCAACCCCAACAATTCTTCGTTTGCCATCCCTAACGACGTGCAGCCCCTTGTTTGCGGGGTCTTATATATAGAAAATCTGCTCGACCTGCTTCGCTAGGACGAATGGTTCGTCCGCGTATCCAACCTTGGCCAGGTCCACTAAAGTGAATCCTTCCCTGTCGACTTTAACACCAGTGCGGATATTCACCCAGCTGCAATGAAACAAAGGGACTTTAAAGCTGTTGTAGTTCATCTCCCAAATCTGCTCTATGCGGCCATAGTATGTGTTCGATCCAGCTTGATCCTAATATGCATCTATACGGACTCCACTGTTCTGCACTGTGCTTTTGTCATCTTGTATGACGGTGTAGAATGTGTATCCATTGATATCGTACCCTTGCCATATGTCAACATCCCAGCTTGGGCCCCTTGCCAACCTTCGTATTATCTCACTTGGGCCATCGGTCGACCGTGCGATACGATTCTTGAACCATTCGTTGAAGCGAGTACTATGTTCTCTGTTGATCCACATATCTGATCGACCCATGTTCTCCTATCGGACCTTCGCTAGATGCTCCTCAAAGTATGGAGTTACTTCGGCCATATGTTGTAGCACAGCGAAATGAGCCTGCGCATACGATGCCTGATCGGGTACAATTTTTTTTCTGCCTGTTGTGCCAAGGCCTGCCAACCTTCCTTCGTGGAGAGACGCAGGAACTCCAATAGGATCAGTCTCGGCCATGTAATCGATGCAGAACTCAATAACCTCCTCCGTCGTGTACCCTTCAATGATGCTTCCCTCCGGTTTTGCTCTATTTCGAACGTACAGCTTAAGAACTCCCATATACCTCTCAAACGGGTACATCTCCCCTAGAACAGCTGGACCACATAGTTTTGTTTGCTTCACTAGATGAACAGGAAGATGAACCATGATATCGAAGAAAGACAGTGGAAAATACATCTCCAAGTGACACAGGGTATTGACAATATCACCCTGCATCTTATCTAGATTTTCGGGATCTATAATCTTCTGACCGATTGCATTGAAGAAAGCACAGAGCCGTTGGATCGTGTGACGGACTTTGGGTGGTAGAATGCCTCTGATAGCAACTGGCAAGATCTGTGTGATTAGCACGTGGCAATCGTGAGACTTCATTCCAACCAGTTTTAGATCCTCCAATTTAACGTACTTACTGATCCTTGCTGAATAGCCCGAAGGAACCTTAATATCAGCCAGGCATGATAGCATTGCGATCTTCTCATCCTTCAACAATGTGTGGCAAGCTGGTGGGAGGTACACTCTTCCTATCTCTTCATCCGTAACAGGCTGAAGCTCACTGCGAATGTTCAATTCCTGCAGATCTAGGTGAGCATTCAACCCGTCCTTTGTCTTTCCAAGCATATTAAGCAGTAGCCTGAGCAAACTATCGCAGCAGTTCTTCTCTACGTGCATTAGATCAATGCAATGCCGGACCTCAAGGTCTTTCCAGTATGGTAGCCGCCAAAATATGGATTTTTTCTTCCATATACCCTTATCATTTTCCTTGCCACGTTTTCTTTTCTTCCCAAACTCATTAGTTATGTCTTTGACCATGTCGTGGACTTCGTCTCCACACAAATCCTTGGGAGCAGTTCCAAGTTCTCTCCGACCGTTGAAAATTTTCTTCTTTCTTCTAAAGGCATGGCGTAGCGGGAGCCATCTCCTATGACCCATGTAAACCATCTTTCTTGATTTCTTCAGCCACCTACTGCGTGTATGTTCCATACAGTCAGAGCAAGCCTTCTTTCCTTTCACGGTTTGTCCAGAAAGATTACCTAGTGCAGGATAGTCATTAATGGTGTAGAACAATAGAACTCGTAGCTTGAAGTTATCCTGACCATATGCATCCCAAGTTTCCACACCTTCTTTCCAAAGAATCTCAAGATCATCGATAACAGGCTCCAAGAACACATCGATATCATTGCCCGGTTGTTTCGGACCTTGGGTTAAAAAGCACAACATAATATATTTCCTTTTGAAGCACAACCATGACGGGAGGTTATAGTTTGCAATAAGAACGGGCCAAGTGCTGTGAGAACTGCTCATATCTCCGAAAGGATTCATGCCATCCGTACACAGACATATCCTCATGTTTCTGGGATTGGCAGCAAAGTCTTTGTGCATTCGATCGATATTCCTCCATTGAATTGAATCCGCAGGGTGCCGTAGCAAACCGTCGTTCCTTCTATCTTCGGCATGCCAACGCACTAACTTTGCTTCCTTGGGGCTGGCAAATATTCTCTTGAAGCGATCAATGATAGGTAGATACCACACAACCTTCGCCGGACCGCCCCGCTTTGACTTCTTTCCCTCCTCCGCACTTTTCTTTCGCTTGTATCGAGAAGTCTTGCATACAAGACAAGCATCTAGGTCCGCATATTGCTTGTGGTACAATATGCAGTCGTTTGGACAAGCGTGAATTCTACGGACCTCTAACCCCACGGGACACAGAACCTGCTTTGCTTCATATGTCGTCTCGGGCAATGTGTTCTCTTCAGGAAGCATGACCTTCAATATTCCCAAAAGTTCCATAAAACTCTTGTCTGTCCATCCACTACTTGCCTTCGGCTTCATTAGGTCCAAGGTAGATGACAGTTTGGTGTGTTTTGCCTTGCATCCGGTGTATAGAGGTGTCTCGGAGTCACTGACCAACCTGTTGAACTTCTTGGAATCTCTCTCGTTGTGAGCTTGCTCCTCAACATCACGTAACATCTCTTGCAGCATATCAGGATCCACATCAACCATTTCACCGCCCAATGGAGATGGTATAAACATATCATGCTCATCTTCATCTTCATGATTGTCTGCACCACTTCTGTCTGCAGCTGCACCACTACCCGATTCTTGCTCTCCATGCTTCACCCAACATATGTAGCCCTTCATGAATCCCCGTTGTATCAAGTGAGAGTGTACCTCCTCTCCGCTAAACATAATATCATTCTTGCAATCTCTACATGGACAACACATGTATTTGCTATTTCTTCTTCTCCTATCCTCCTCCGCAACGTTCATAAAACTTAAAACGCCATCTCTGTACTCCTTGCAATGACGTTTCAAAGTTGTCGCAGTCATCCAACTTCGATCCATCGCTGCATAATTTAATAAAATATTAGTTAACATACTACTAAATTAAAAAAAATTATTACTACCTTCTTACTTACTTCTAAGATTTTTCTGTTTTTCTTTGGAAAAAAATAACAAAAAATTCGCCCCCTTCAACCTCCCACCAAAATAGTGAATAGTGGGATAACTTCGGACAACAGTCGGGTGGTCTATTTATAGTGTGCAAAATATATCTCAATCGGGCCAATGAACCGACATCTCTAACGGGCGCATAGTTATCTCTAACGGGCATAAATAAAAGCCCGTCAGAGATAAGGGTCATCGGTGACGAGCTTTAAAGTCATCTCAATCGGGCCCGTATACAAAGCCCGTCACCGATGACCCTTATCTCTGACGGGCTTTGTAGACGGGCCCGATTGAGATATGCTAGGTCATCTCAATTGGGCCTAAACATATAGCCCGTCATGGATGAGTGTCATCGGTGACGGGCTATATGTATTTGGGCCTAGAGTATGACTGCACGAGTACATCTACAACAGTGCAAATTTAGGCCCGATTGAGATGATTTCGTTCTGACGGCCCAATAGTCCAGGCATGTGAGGGCCCGTCAGAGATGAGAGGATCTGTACTAGTGCAAGTTCAGTAATGATTAGTCAGAGGATCAAAAGTGGATCCAAACAATTAGTTTAACAAAGATCCACATATTCTAATTTGTCAAGGATATACGAGATTCAAAGTTATTTTAAGGAGTGTCATCTGTTTAGAGGTTATGGATTCAGTTAAATAAAACCACTGCTTTGTTGAATAGATATGTGACCAAGGAAAGATGGACTATGAATTCTACGGTGTTGTTTTGGAATCTTGTAACACATACATGGACTTCAATATTTATCGAAGGTCAGAGGAAAACTCACGCTAGATAGATGTTTATGGCAACTCACAGAAAACTAGAATAAAGACGAAGTGATGATTAAGCAAGGATATAGAAAGTCATAATGGAAGTTTCCTACATCAAAGATTACTTGAAAGCACTAAGGAAGATTTACACTCTACTAATATGGTACAAGGCCCAAGAAAAAAAGGTTTGCTTGTCGACACGTCACTTAGTACAAGTCTTGACGAATCACTACAAAGTTTCTATGAGATAGTGGGTGGGGCCGTTTACCAGTTACACGTACACCTATGTTACAAAGATGAGCGTGGACATCACTACCACGTTAATCTGAAGTATGAAAATGAGAATGGATGTCACTACTACGTTAATATGAAGTATGAAGGATAACTCAAGAAAAGATCAAGCAGAGAGATGATTGATAAAGAGCCATTCGAGGTAGATCCTTATTCACTAGATTGGTTTGATGAACAATAACTAAGGATCAAGTTAAGTGTGGAGTTCCTTATCTCGAGATGTCTAGTAACTGCAAAAGCTATAAAATATGATTGCAAAGTGGTATACACTTACGTTGGAAGCAATGGTTCAGGATAGTCTAAACGATTGACAGTCACGATGTACAATAAAGTTCGAGAACCTAAATGGTTAAGGAGTCACCATTACGGGAAACAACTTTAGAATATTCGAGATATAGACAAAAATTTTTTCACCGCAAAAGATGAAGGTAAGATCAAAGAAGATACTGCAGGATTAGCTATCCATTAAATTACTTCAAAGCCCGGATTAAGGAAGCTCTAGTATCTGGTTAATCTAATTAATGGATAAGACACTTCTTTCAATAAGATAAGAGGAGATCAGTTTACCTCTTAAGGTTGGATTGGACATAATGTTAGATATCATTTTCTCAGAAAAAGTGACAACATGGAAAATAATTCGACTCTAGTGTGAAGCGAGATTTCTATGGACTTGATAGAGTCAAGGGAACTCGAAGAATGAGCTAGAGCAAACACTGTGGCATTTAATCAAATGAATTGATAGATTGTTCATCGGAGAGTTACGACGGAAGCCACAATATTTGATCTTGTTGTCAACATTTTCAGAAAGGCAGACCCGACAATATCTACAAGAGTATTAATTTAGGTGTTAGTTCCATTGGAAGAAGAACAGATAAAAGAAAAAAAGTCAGAAAAAGGTGTGTCAGATTGGCCAAGCAATTTTGAGGAAGTGGTTAGTGAAGTATTGCCCTACCCAATTTCTTGCTAGCCGTTCCAAATCTCGGGATGAGATTTCTGTAAGGAGGGGTGGATCTGTCACACCCTGAAAATCGATAAAGTATAAATTGTGGTGAAAAGGGAATTTTTAGAAATTATTTAATAATTAAAGTAAGTGTTTGAATAAAATCTATGAAAAATTTGAACAACAAATTAAGCTAGGTAAAATTTTCTTAAATACATTGAGTGCCCAAGTATTTTCGGGATTTTTCCCGAAATTATTTGAGCATTGGAAGTATTTTTAATAAACAAAAGATCATTTCGGCAATTCTTTAATTGGAAAAAGAAATCAAAAATCTCCTTCCTTGTTACAGCCGAATCTGGAGAAGTGCAATTGTCATCCCTCTCTCTCAGCCGCCGGACTGCTCCTTTCCTTCCAAAGTCTGCTTTGCCTCCTCCTCCAACCAGCCCAGGCCTTGACGCTGAAGTATGTTTTACTTCCCCTCGCTACATTGTCGTCTTCTAGCTTGGACAGAGCCCGTGCAGTGCCATGCATTGTAGCCGTCGCCAACATCTCCACAAAATCTGGCCTCCTGTTGCCCCCCTTCCAAAATTAATCGCGGGAACGGAATCCACTCAATCTCCTCTATGTTTCCCCCATGAAAGCCCCATCAAAACCGTGCTCAATCCCATGAATTTTGGCCTCGTTCTTATCTAGAGAACTCGGGATAAACCCTAATTTTCCATAGGCAAATCCCATCGTATTCGAGCTGATCTCTTCCTCCTCCGTCTATAAATAACATCTCCTTGGTCTCCTCTGCCTTTTCCCTCTTTTATCCAATCCTGCCATGCCCTAGCTGCCCCTCCCCGCGAGCTCCCTTTCTCTCCTTCGCTGCCGCCAACTCCGGCCGCATCGCGCCGCCTCTCCGGTCGACGCCGCCTTGCGCTGTCATATCCTTTGGCTCCGCAAGGACGAGGGCTACCCTGTCCGCTGGTTCCCTTGCGTTGAAGACCGCCAGAGGTGCCTCGTCGCCATGGACCCGACTGCCGCCACCACCACCGTGCCACCACCATGTTCGCCGGACCTTGTCGTCTCCTCCATTGGCATCGCAAGGTTCTTGGGAAGCCCGTCTACCACCTCCCCTTCGTCGAAGATCGCCGGAACGCCGGTGTCATGGTCAACCCGATCTTGCTGCTGATCAGAGCTCGCCGTCGGCCGCCGTTCTTCACCGTCGTCGTGTATGTGTGGGTAAGGACCGTCTCGATCTCCTTTCGTGTTGGTGTCCTCGGTTTCTGCCGTCGCACCGCCGTTCGCTGTCATCGCCACCGTCCAGTACCGGTCGACGTCGATCCCACGTGGCATGCCACTTCGACGCACACGTCAGCGACACCTCAGCACCACGTCACCATTTCCGATCCCGCATGGCATCCACCTCAAAACCCTAGATCGGGTTGATCCTAGGTGTCCGATCATGGTTGACCTTGGTCAAGCAGATCTGAACCATCCATCTCTCGGTCCGCCGTGAACCACCTCTGTGGACTTGGTTCATGGCAGACTTGGTCTATCTCTTGTCCCTATGACAAGTGGGTCCCGCTTGTCAGTATCACCAGCCCTTTCTCTCTTCCTAGGGCTGATGTCATATTCTAACCTTTTTAGTTCAACAATAAATAAATATGATGTCATAAATCATTTAGTTGTTTTCTTCATAGGATATAATTGATTATAACTTCATTAATTCATAGGTAATTCATCGTAACTCAGATTAATGTGGTTCAAGTTGGTAAAACTATCTAAAATCAAGGTCTATTTAATAAAAATAAATATAAATTGCGTCATAAATTTATTTAATCTTTTTAATTAGGTTTAATTGGATTAAATCTTGTAAAAATCATAACTAATCCATATGAACTCAGAATGAGGCCGTTCAAGTTTTTAAATTCATCTAAATTCAATCTCTACCTATTTATGAACTTTATTTGTATTGTTTATTTGGTTTTTATTAGTTTTTTCCTTATTTTGCATTCTAGGTTGAGTTTTCCGTCGTTTTAGAGGATCGTTCGTTCGTTGGAGAAGTTCCGAAGACAATATGAAGACATTTGGTTGCAAGGCAAGTCACTCAGATCCTGAACACAATCCTTTAAGCATGTTGGTCCTATATTTAAATTCTCTATTTATTTCAAATTTGCATATTATTTTTGAATGTCATTGGGTGATGTGAACCTTTCCCTATGTTATGGCCAAAGATGATATGATTATCCTATGAGTTATAATTTGACTAGTTTGGGCCTTATATATTGGTTCAGCTAGATAATAGGATCATTGCTTAGCCATGCTTAGAAATATTAGCACACTATTGGGATAACTAATGCTTTACTCACATCTCATTACTAGTTATTTAATGGTAGCTCATGATGGCTAATCGTGATCGATTAATTAATTAATTGGTCAACTAAACTTGATTAATAGTGGGTTGTGAGCACATGGTTTTGATGGTCGTGCTCATGACAATTAAGGACCAGTTCGCGAGCTATGGTTGCGAAGCATTAACCGTATCAACCATAAGCCAGTGTGGGCAAAGGCTTGACATTTGAGGTAGGATGATTCAATGTAGAGTGCCAGACTGTGAAGTGGCGGAGATAAGCCCATGGGGAATCGCTGGGGAGTCCATACCTTGGCTAAAGGAGGTGACTATGATCCGGGAGCGGTGCACTATATTGAGTTGTGTTATGTTACGTGTCTTATCACAGTCCCATTTCGAGGTATCGTGGTGGTACTGAGGGCATGGAAACACGTTGTGGGGCTGTGTCTTGTGGGTAAATTTATACACCTCTGGCCAAAGTAAAACTATTCGAATAGCCGTGCCCGCGGTTATTGGCGAGCCTAACAATGTTTTTCGTGATTAGACCCAGTTGCTCATTAATAATAATAATGTGATATATATATGGCGATAATTGATTTAGCTCTTGGTATGAAATGACTAATTCCTGGTTTGGAGGTTGAATCTGTGCAATCGGGCATGGTTTTTCAGTGGTGGTTTGGGCCTGTACAACAAGGTGTGTTGTTCAGTGTTGATTAATACTGTTTAATTAATTACTATACTGTTTTACAAATTCTCAACTCTTTGCCAAATGTTGTTTTTGCAAATGAGCCCACGGATCCACCAGTGTCTCCACGCATGGCTGCCTCTGCCGCCAACTAGGGGCTGTGTCTCCATAACGATTACATATGCCGCCGCCAGGCGACCACGTCCCCATGCTAGCTGGCTCCTACGTCGCCGACTGGGGACTGTGTCTACACGCACGACTGCCTGCACCATCACTAGGCAGTCACGTCCTCACGCTGGCTGGCTCCATCACCAGCGACTAGGGGTTGTGCCTCCACGTTGGCTTCCTACGTTGCCGTAGGGCAACCACGTTCCCGCGTTGGCCGGCTTTGTCACTGCTGACTGGGGATTTCGTCTTCATGCATGGCTATCTCCGCTACCACTGGACAACCATGTCCCCAAGCTGGTTGGCTTCGTCATCATCAACTAGGGGCTGCGCCTCCACATCGGCTGCCTCCATAGCCGTCGGGTGACCATGGCCAAGCATTGGCCGACTTCGTTATTGCCGATTGGCTTCCTCACCTCCATGGTTTGGCTGGCTTCGCTGGATGAGGCAAATCTCTCGGGGCCTACCTTATTCAACCACGTGTCATTAGGAGCTTTTGTTCTTAACTCTCCACTTGGTTGATGCTCAACTAAGTACAGAATTGGGGGTTACTGTGGGGTACATGGTACCTAGGTACCTCATGTTGGGCCTTTGTGTTGAATAGCATGTGGTGGGCTGAGTGCCCTAGGCCCATATGACTAACTTGTAATCTAAGAAAGGGATTAAAGATAAGGCTATAAATCTTATCCCATGTAAATAGATGGCAGTTACCCGGATTATGAGGGTTACGCTACCATCCATAGCCGTCTCCCTGCACCTATGTAAAAGGAACCGGCAACTCCCCACAACCGGTATACACGCCACGGTGATCGCGACGTGCTATTCTCAAGGCCGTATTGCGAAACCCCACACAGATTTAATCTCACACAACTAGACTAGGGTGTTACCTCTTGCCGACGGTCTAAACCTATATAAATCTTGTGTCACCATCTCTCCTGTGGGCACCCAAAAATTATACCGTCCAGTGCAATTTGTGAACACCACATAATTTTGGATGAGTGGGATCCATACACACATAAATAGCCACTCATCTTTCAATGTGCCCATGATCACAAATTGACACCATTCGATATAAAATCCATAATGCCGAATAATGAGCAAATGAGATATTGTTCGGACTCAGCATGCCAGTCAACTTCAGCCGGAGACATGTCCGTCAAACCACACGAAGGCAGTGACCAAATGTGTTACACATCTCAGGAGACTTGACTCAAATTGCTAAAACTCTACAACATCTCAATTGCTCAAAATTCATACTCATGCTTAGCTAGTCCCCAGGAAAAGCGACTAGCCTTGCACTTTCATCGCAAGCAATTGATAAACATCACGAATGCATAAATATGGATAAAAGGACAGCAAGGTACATATTTCATAATGGGGTTCAACAGCCCATCATACAACACAAAATATAACACAAAATATAGCAGCGGAAGTTTTATAATTTCACATCAGCAAAAGTAAGACCCGTGAAGTGCCAATCAACCCAAAGGGCAACCAACCAGGGCAAGAGCCAAGCTGAAAAGGCTACTCACTACCCTCACCGCCCTCGGTAGGGTAGTAAGAACAATCAAGCACGCCAACATCCTCGTCTGAAATTTGCTGGCATCGGGTTAGGTACAAGATTGTACTTGCAAGTTTTACACATTAATATACATATACACATAGAAGAGAGGAGTATGCAAGCTTCTACCTTAAAAAGATGGTATAATTGTTCGAGTTTTGCATAAAGCCACTTTAATTGAGCAAGTAATAAGTTGAAAATATAGAATTTCTAAGATAGCATAATCTGAAATTTTTGGACAGCCGGCATGTAAATCTGAAATTGAATCACAAATAAGCACAATCGGTGCTCTCATCACCATCCATGGGCTACCATTGCCCAACCATGGATTACAAACATAACTATCCCCATATCCAAGACTAAACCAAGCCATTTAACCCAAGTTTGATACTAACATAGACTAATTAACACATCAAGCGATCGTCCTGTAACCATGGAAACAGCTATTCGAATAGTTTTACTCTGATAAGAGGGGTACATCTTTACCCACACGAAATGAACAAGAATCAATTGCTTCACACGCACACACAGTATGACCTACAAGTGATACAAGTTCATAACATGTCCTTTCCTAGTCACACCCCAACCACCTAAACCACGCCTAAGCCCCTCACGACTTAGCCACGTGTGTGTGATGTGGCTAAGGCGGGCTCACCATCGCGGGAGAAATCCCCTGCCAAAACCAAGCACACCCAGGGCACTCCAAAGGGAAAACCACCCTCATGAATGACCAGCGAAGCGTAGACAATCACAGTGCAACATAGTACTAAGTCAAGCCGTCCCATGCCCGGCGTGTGGAAGTACATAAGGTGCTTGAATAGATGTTAACATGTTCGGTCCTTAACAACCCAGACGAGGCTACTTGCATCAGGGAAAAACCACAATCCCGTCATCGCCCTATCACTCGTCCAAGTTAAAGCATGTTTTCCATATGAATCATTTAGTGAAATAATCAGATTTTATGTCCACAAATCGCAGGTGGTGAATAAGTTCAATCAATGGTTCCATTCATCGATTTTTCACACTACTAGACCTAAGCATGGCTAAGCATCGGTAAAATAATAAAACATTCCCAAGTACTTCCATCCAGAGGTTACAAGGATAAATGATAACAATGAAACAAGGAAGGATATGCAGCAATTAGGTTATAAACAACTCTAACCAATATCGATAATTTTGGAGTAAATCAACACATGCATATATATTGTTTTGCAATCAAATCATTTTAGTAAAAATAGGAATTCTATATGCTTAGATGCTTGCCTTGCTGCTGTGAGAAATCACACTCAGTCTCAGGTTCTTGCTCCACGTACTCCGGAACGTCTGAATCTACCGATAAGAAGCAATAATGCAAATAAGATTCAAATAAACATGCATATGCAAAATGCTCTATAAATCATGGACTAATTACAGTAGGTAGAGAGTATGATAAAATTATTTTAGAAGCAAAAATCATCTCATTTACATTTATGGTTTGAGAACTATAAAAATAACAAGCCATATACTCTGAAAATGGCATTTCTGTAACTACCCTAGGTCATAACATATCCTATAATTTTCTATTTATATTTCATAAGTGCTATCATTTTTAATTAAAAGAGGACAACTCACTGGTTATAACAAAACATGTTTCACTGCATTTGGAGTTAAAATGATTTAGTTATGAATTTTACAAATTCAACAAAAAGAGAATTACTTAATTGTTTAGATTTGTTTTAGGAGGTAGTTTTGTCAAATTCTTTTCATCCAGATTAAAGGGTACATACTTCTAAGATGAACAGAAATGGCTTCATAATTTTGGGATTAACCATTAATTTACTAGAGATTTTACAAGTCCTAGGTGCAAAATAAGTGTTTTTGTGTTACTCACAATTTTAGTTACATTTTCTGTACAGAAGTGGGAAAGCTTTATTTTACAAACATAAAGAGCACAAATTAAGGAATACAAAGAAATTTGGTTCACTCAAAAATGAGCTCAAATGAATTAGTTATGCATTTTTGAAGTTTGCCTATTTTTCAGTTTTTTTTCAAATTTCCTTTGGACTGCACTTTTGCAAATCGATCCCTGGGATTTTCCAAAACTTGCAACCAAGTCCAGTCTTCTTCTCCAAACGCACAGACACAGAGGCAGAGCCATGGCTGAGCTCGAACTCAAGCTCGCCGGCGGCAAACGGCTGTTCGAATGGGGACGTGGTCAAAATAGAAAATGTAGAGCATGTCCTTGCGATTCCATTCCTCTATTCTACCCAACCGATGGTGGCCGGAGATGGCCGGGAACTCGTCAGCAGCGAGTCCGGGTGGTGGCTGCTCGTGGGCTGCACAAGCATGTGGCAATGCGTTCGCGATCCGAACAAAGGGAGGCATGCAAGAGCACCCTGAGGCTAACAGGAATCTTACCAAGAGGTCGGCCAATGGTGGACGAGCTTCGGTGAGGTTGGGCAGCACGGGTGGCGGTGGAGTAGACCGGGGGCGACGACGACACAGCGATGGCTCGAACTACAGCTTGTATGCCGAAATCATTACATGGAACATGTAGAACGTCACCTAAGGTTGCTAACACTACAAGCAATCGTCAAATGGCTCACCGGTTGAACGGGAATTGACGACGGAGGCGCTAGGTCGGACTTGGTGAAGACGGTGGTCGATCTCCCTCCTCATTGCACCAATCCGTGGGATTCTTGGGGCGTTTCGAAGAGGATGATGAGGCGAAGTTGGTGGCATAGCAGCTCAGCCGGATTCACCTAGAGGCGATGGGAACGGCGACGCGATCCCGCGGCTGCGTGTTGACGACGGTCTGGCCGCGCTCCAGAGCACCCATGGCGAGGTCGGCGTTCCCGGAGATCGGCTGCAAGAAACGGCACGAAATCAGAGCAGAGCCTATGGCGTGCTGGGGTGAGTCGGGAACGCAAGAAAGATGGCGACGACGATGACCCGTTGGGCGGTGGTGATGGCGTCTTTCCGGCGGCCGGCAAGAAGATGAGGGCAAGGAGGACGAGGAGGAGCTCTCCCCCTGTGGTTTCTTGGCGCTGGGATGAAGTGGGAGTCGAGAGATAGCAGCTGGGAGCGTTGAAGTCGAAGGAAGAAGAGAGAAACGGTGCCACGGCATGAGCTACGTGTCAGCCATCTCTTTTGAATGTCTCCTGTGGGTCCCACGCGAATTGCACCAAGGGTGGAGCTAGCCCAGGGACAATGACATGTGGGCCCAGGTCATGGTGGTCTATGCATTTGAGAGGGAGATGGGTGAGGAACAGAGTTAACATCTGTTTTAGGTAATTTTCTGGAATTTTCAGGGATTTTCATTCTCTCCTTCTTGGTTAAATAGTTTGAACTAGTTAGAAGAATGCCAAAATTATGTCGTCTGATATGGAGATACCTTGAGTTACCTAGTTTCTATTTTTCAAAGTTTCACTCAAAAATTTGAAATATTTTAATTCTGGCAAAAAGATGAAACGGGGTATGCTGAGATCTAAATTGAATTTTAAAAAGGTCATAGCTAAGTGTAAAAATTCTATAAAAATAAATTAAATCCTGATAAATAATCCAGTATGTGAATAAATTATAAAATCTATACTATTCTGTTCAACTTAATGCACTAATAGATGTTGGTTCAATTTGCCGATTAGGATTTTGCTTTGTTTTCAAAATTTATTTGAATGTATAAGCTAATGCAAATGATTAAATATGTAACCTACAAATAGAGATAAGTAATCCTAAATACCTTGTACTAAAATTAGGGTTGTGACAGGTGATGTTGACAAACAGTCTTCGAAAAAGAGAGTTCCTGCTAAGGTGATGTGGTATTTTCCTATAATACCATGGCTGAGGCGTTTGGTTAGGAACAAAGCACATGCTAGAATGATGTGCTGGCACGCAGAAGAACGTAAACAAGACGGGATGCTGAGACACCTCGCCGATGGGTCGCGGTGGCAAAACATCGACAGAACATTTCAAGACTTCGGAAAGGATGCACAGAATATAAGGTTTGGTTTAAATACGAATGGCATGAATCCATTTGGAGAGATGAGCAGTGGTCATAGCACTTGGCCTGTGACCATGTGTATCTACAACCTTCCCCTTTGGTTATGCATGACGCAGAAGTACATCACAATGCCGATTATTATTCAAGGCCCAAAGCAACTTGGTAATGGCATTGATGTGTACTTAAGACCATTGGTTGAAGATCTGAAACTGCTGTCGACGAAAGAAGGTGTCCTAGTGTGGGATGAGGACAAACATGAGCAATTTAACCTACGAGCGTTGTTGTTCACAACCATTAACGATTGGCCTGCACTTAGCAACCTATCCGGACAATCAAACAAAAGGTGTAAGCCTTTCACGCATTGTATGGATGATACTGCCAGTACGTATTTGAAGCATTGTAAGAAGGTTGTGTACATGGGTCATCGTCGATTTCTTGTTGCAAGCCACCCTGTACGAAAGAAAGGCAAACATTTTGAAGAGAAAGTAGACCACCGTACTAAGCCTAAACATCATAACGGAAAGACCGTGTTTGCTATGGTCAAAGATCTCAAAGTAGTATTTGGAAAGGGACCTGGCAGCCAACCTATAGCAAGTGAAGATAGTCACGCGGGGATGTGAAAGAAAAAATCTATTTTTTTGGAGTTACCCTATTAGGACGTCTTAGACGTTTGCTACGCAATCGACGTGATGCACCTAACTAAAAACCTTTGCGTCAACCTGCTAGGCTTCCTTGGTGTATATGGAAAGTCAAAAGATACTCTTGAAGCACGTAATGATCTGAAGCATATGAAACAACGAGACAGCCTTCATCCGGAACCAAAGGAGAAAGGAAGTCATTACTTGAGTCCGGCCAGCTGTACTATGAGCAAGGCAGAGAAGGAAAGTATGTTCGAATGCTTGGACAACATCAAGGTACCATTTGGATATTCCTCGAATATAAAGGGAATAATTAGAATGAAAGAGGAGAAGTTCACAAGTCTAAAGTCTCATGACTACCATGTGTTGATGACATAACTACTTCCTGTTATAAATTCGGGGTATCCTTCCTGATAACATCCGGATAACAATAACAAAGTTATGTGCTTTCCTGAACGCAATTTCGCAGAAGATCATCGATCCAGACAAATTAACAGCCCTACAAAATGACATGGTGCAATGTCTTGTCAGCTTTGAGATGATCTTTCCACCATCTTTCTTCAATATAATGACGCATGTTCTATGTCACCTTGTCAAAGAGATCGGTATTCTCGGTCCAGTGTACCTACACAACATGTTTCCTTTCGAGATGTACATGGGCGTTCTAAAGAAGTATGTTCGTAACCGTTGTTGTCCGGAAGCAAGCATCACCAAGGGGTATGGAATAGAGAAGGTGATTGAGTTCTGCATTGAATTTATTGAAGACCTTCGACCAATTGGGGTCCCCGAGTCAAGCCACGAGGGAAGATTACGAGGAAAGGGGACTCTTGGGAAGGAAAGCAATAATGACTATAGACAACGATTTATTTCGTAAAGCGCATTTCACGGTTTTACAACAATCTTCGTTGGTGGCCGTTAACGCCAGAATTTGGTAAGCCCCGAAGTCCTCATCAGTCCAGGATCCATATTGGCTCAAGGTTGGTATCGGCCTAGAGTCTTATATCGGCCGATGGGGGTTTTCTTAAACCAATCATCAACAGCAGTCGTATTCTTGTTAGATTCGGGAAAATCTTATCTAGAGAAGACCGAGTTCAAGAAGGATGTGGCTTGTATCTCTTAATTACGAAGAGTGTTAGTTTTCTGTTTTATCTTTAGGAAAGTGTGTTAGTGACCGGCAAGGACTTTATTTGTTTCCTTTTATCTTTAGGAAAGTCTGAGTTGTAATCTGTTACGATCTTTGTTAGTCTATGGGTATAAATATGTAAGCCCAAGGTTCATGTAAAATCATCTCATGATCAATACAACTTCGGCGCATCGCCACCCTTTACTTTTCGTCTTCCTCGGCGAGTTCATGCCCTTCTCGCGAGGGGTAAGTCTCGTTATGGCTGCCTGCGCTGTTGGGGCTAGGGCTTCGATGTTCTGATCTCGTCAACGTAAGCACATACTATCATATATCTTAGTCAATCTGATTTGGCTTCTTGATTTAGTCTTATCAGCCGAGATTCGCTTTAGGGTTTACGCCGGTATCGACTAAATCACCTCGCTAGATTAGATTGGCTAAGGTATCTATCACCCCAAAAATCAGTCGAGGGCTTGATTGTCTAGATCTTGCGTTTCTTTTCATACTTAGTGCCGCTAAGTCGTGATTAGAACCATAATCTCTAGCCTGCCTGTCGATTGCCAATAAGGGATTCACCGGGGTTTCAGCCGGTGAGTTATCTGGACGTTGCATCGGCCCAAGAGTTTTACATATAGATTGGATCTAGCCGATAACAACAGAGTATTTATTGTTTATCTACTTATTGAGAGTTTATGCCATCGGACCTCCGGTTGATGTGTGCTTCAATCTTCAGATCAATGTTTATTTTATATTTGGATTATGCTATATTATATTGTTATATTATCATGTTATCGTTGGCCGATCGTTTCTATATAGATGTCTGATCAGTACACAGCCGATGGATTAAAACCCTAACTACATCGGCTAGCATCGACATCAGCTGGAACTGCACCATCGGCCTACCGGCCGATCGGCTGTTTTCGCCCTATCGGCCTACCGGCTGATATCTTTGGTCATCGGCCTATCGGCCGATAGACCTTTTATTCTGTTATTTTATATATCTTGTCAGTGGCAGGATCAAACTGACTAGCACGCCCGCGCTTCATCAATTTTAGGACCTGCACTGGAGTTAAGCAAATCTCCCAGGCCTTCGTGTGTCCGCATGCCGGATCCTCATCGGCGGTACGGATTCGGCGTCAATAGTGGCTCCTTACATTGAGGAGCACCTAACGGTTGTTCACTCCAAGAACATCGTTAAGTGCGATGCCTGGATTACACGTCATCACATTGATACTTTCCCTAGTTGCGACAACATCTCATGGGTAACGAGACGATTGACCAACAACTAGCCTTCTTGGCGAGGGGACCATCTTGGTCAATCTCAACATTCCAAGGATATGAGATCAACCGTTATACATTTTACACAGGAGCCCAAGACAAAAAGAGCACGAATCAGAACACTGCTGTTAGTATCGATGCCATGAGATTCGATGGGACAACTAGCACGTATTATGGTGCCATCGACGAGATATGGGAACTTGACTATGGACCTCTGAAGGTCCCTCTGTTTTGGTGCCAATGGGTTAGGCTGACTGGTGGAGGTGTAATAGTTGATGACTGTGGGATGACAATAGTTGACCTTACCAAGGTTGGATACTTAGACGAACCATTTGTCCTGGCTAATGATGGAACGCAAGTTTTCTATGTGAAGGACATATCTAGCAAACCAAAGAATGGGAAAGGGCCCGACGAGTCAAAACGCCCCGTGGTTCTCCCAGGAAAAAGAAAAATCGTCAGAGTCGAGGATAAGACTGACGAAAATTACGATCAGTTTGACAGACAACCTCCGTTCGCGGTGACGGTTGACCCGACCACCCTCCTATCAATCGAGGACACCTTTTACTCACGGAACGATCATAGCGAAGGAAAATTCGTTAGGAGAAAGTATGTGAGGTCAACCATCACATTGTAAATTATTTTTCAAATGTGCTAATTATATTTGTAATGCACTTTTCAATGCAGTTTATTGGGCTAAAGTTAATTACTCATTTTTAATGCATTAAAGGTCCATGTGCATCAATTAATTTTTAATATATTCTTCTTATTTTTATGACTTTATTTTATTTTTAATGCACTTAGTCGGTCATGGGCAACTTTAGTAGGCTTAAATATGTAGCAAAGAAGTAACAAATGCTCAAATCAGAGAATGCAAAGTTGAATAATTGTTCAAAGTCAGTACCGTGCTGGTCATAGGCTAAAATGTACTAGAGACACGAGCCTAGACACAAACGATACCACAAGATAGCACTAGGAACAACTCAAGCAAAACTCTGATGTACAAGAGTAAACTCAAAGATAACAGCTGATTTTCTCTTTTCCTTCTCTTTTTCTTTCTTCTTTTTTTTCTTCTTTTTGTTTTTTAAGTGCGGCTTTTGTTTTTCCTTTTTTAAGTACCTTTCTGCCTTTTTTATTTTTTTTGATTTATTATGCAAAAACAACTCAAGGACCTGAATGCAAGATTACAGGGACTCAAATATAAATATAAAAATTACAGGGTCTCAAATGTAAAAGTCCAAACCCTATTTGGTGCACCACATAAAAAGGGAACTGATTTCTAGGTGATCCAATCTACTATTTCTTTCCAAAGCAAAGAGAAACCAATCTAATCTACAAAACTGTCTCCCTCTTCCTTCTTCCTTGCATGCAAAACAGACGGGAACAAGCACGGCAAACGCCTAGCCACCTAGGGAAACCCTAGATGCAACTCCAAAACTAACTGACAAAAACTTCTGAAAACTACAAAAATAGAACCCTGGTAGCGAGGTGATTCCGTTTTCATAGGTCCCGACAACAACAAAGACATGGCGGTGGTGACAACAGTGGTACTAGACGTGACAAGAACTCGAAACTCTAAATGTACTAGACGCTAAGACCAGCAACGCGACACGACATGCAGCACAAAACTCAACAAAGCAAAAACTGAAAAGAACAATGCAGTGGCACAAAGATGGCTAGGTAATGGATGCAATATTTTTTATGGCTATTTTCTGGTTATAGGTAGATAAAAACTCACCGAGCAATGAAAGCTCTGATACCATTTGATAAACCGTAAGCTGCATTGATACCACTTGATAAACCCTGAACTCCACTAGATATGCTCAGGGATCTGGTTGTCTCGATCTTTCGGTGAGTTGATGATAACTATGATTTGGGAGAAACGTTGAAGACCCGACTACAACCGTACGAGACGTTGTTGTGTTGCGCCTTAGCGATTGATACATCTCTTCGAGGGTTGTTGATCTTGCTGGTGCAGATCAACCTTATTCCTGCTAGCAAATAGAAGAAACAAGCAAGAACAAGATAAAAACAATCTAAATTGTAAATAGGAATTAAATGCAAATGATAAGATGGGGTTCCGTAATGAGCAAACCGGTAATCTAACCGATCACGGAATTACACGGCAACGTAGCGAAGCTCAACTTTAATCTAAGCAAAACTCAAGAAACCCTAAAGGGGTACTTAGCTATTTAAAAGAGTGGGAGGACGATCAAAGGGGTTCCTAGGTCGTGCCCCACCAGGTTGGGGCACACCCCACATGGGCCCCATCTGAGCCAGGGTCTTAGATGAAGTTACAAGCCCATAGGCCCATTATAGGTGATGCAATACCTTGTTTCTTCAATTGTGGATGATTGAGCTAGAATTTGGAGATGAGGCTAGATCCTTAGAAAGGGGACT
Source organism: Oryza officinalis (assembly GCA_008326285.1). NCBI lineage: Eukaryota > Viridiplantae > Streptophyta > Magnoliopsida > Poales > Poaceae > Oryza > Oryza officinalis. Next base: position 25,981,064 of record BDMV01000001.1, on the reverse strand, counting down.
CCAAGAGCTTTCCATCAAGTACTCATGGGCCTAAAACAGAGCTCGCATGCATATTTGGCGGCCATTTGAAGTCAACACTGTAGTAGGTGGCCGAATTGGATTCCAGAACTTAGACTGCTTGATCTAGATGTCTTCGATTTGTCCTATGATGTGAGCAATGGTTGTATCAATGGTAGTCATGGTGACATCTATGCTCGAGACCTTCACTATTCTTGAGGCAGATCATACCAGAGTGAAGGATTAGATGCTGAAAAAGATGGCTCCACAATTCCAAGGCTACAAGAAAGATTTGTACAATAGATATGTTGTGAAGGATCTGACACCGGACTTCGACGCATTCCCCAAACTAAAGGATCATTGGGATGCATTTGTGGCCTACAAAACAGGAGAGCAAGGGCAAGCCATAATAGCAAAGAACAAAGCTAATGCCTCCAAGAAGAAGTATTTTTATCGGCTAGGCTCGAGCGGCTACAAGAAAGCAGTGCCCAAGTGGCAGAAAATAGAGGATGCTCTAGCCAGAAAAGGAATCGTTTCGGCCACAGTTGATTGGTCTAAATGACCAAAACATTGGTACTACGCTCATGAGGGGACACTGAATCCCTGTGATGGCTCATTGATCTTTGGCGATGACATACGCAAAACAGCTCACCATCTCGTGGATACCCTAGAGGCGTCTTCTGAGGGAAGATTCCATCCGAATAGAGAGAAGGACGAGCTTACACTCGTATTGGAAAATCCAGAGCACTCAGGACGAATGCTCGAAAAAGGTGTGGTTCCATGGAAGTATGGGTTTAAAGAGGACATCCACACGTACCACAGTCGCATGTGGAACAAGAGAGATAAAGAGGTGAAATTGGCAGATCTTGAATTGAGGATGGCGACTCAAGATGCACGGTTGCAAGAGGAGGTGGCAAGATAGGTGGACCAATGCTTAAGTGAACAGCGGAGCAAGCACACCCAGCCGGCTGTTCCTTATGTCATGGTGTTGACGCAAAATACATAGGCGAAATTGGCAAATCTTGAATTGAGGATAGCGACTCAAGACGCACGGTTGTAAGAGGAGGTGGCAAGATAGGTGGACCAACGTTTAAATGAATAGCGGAGCAAGCATACCAAGCCGGCTATTCCTCATGTCATGGTGTTGACGCAAAATCTGTCCCGTCGAGTGTGCTAAAAGATGTGTTAACGTAGATCCTGCGTGTGGCACACGAAGGCCTGGGAGATCTAGCTCTAGTGCAAGTTCTAAAATTGATGAGATGTCGGCGTGCCAGTCAGTTTGATCCTGCAACTGACAAGATATATAAACAGCAAATCAAAGAGCCAATCGGCCAGCAAGCCGATGTCGATACCAGCTGATGTCGATAGGGTTTTGAGCAATTGGTTATATATCCAATGTATATGTTGATATTTGAGTAAATAATGATATAAAGACAATCGGCTGATGATAATGCAATAAACAATAATATAATCAAATAGAAACCAATCGACTAATAGTGATATGATAGAATAAGCGCTGATCCGTAGGTTCTATGCATGACTAGGGTTGATGCAGCACAAAGTATGAAAATAAACATAATATCTAGACAATCAAGCCTTCAACTAATTTTCAGGGTGGTAGATACCTTAGCTAATCTAATCTGGCAAAGCAATTTAGCCAATACCGACAAAAACCTTAAAGCAGATCCCAACCGATACAAGTAAATCGAGCTACCAAATTAAATTATATATGATAAATAAATAGGGCTGATGAAACATAGGACTTACCCCTTCGCCGCAAATTGAGAGCTGATACAGCCTCGCGTCAGGTGCCATGTTCCGCTCGTTGATAAGTAAAAACCTCGGGAAAGAGGGTGGCAATGCGCCGAAAGTTGTATTGATCGAGAGATAAATTACATAGACCCTGAGTGTACATATTTATACCCATGAGTAGATACTAGTCCTTATGAGACAAGACACAAACTTTCCTAAAGATAAAGTAAAAGATACAAGTCATATTCGGACTGTAAACAATCTTTCCTTAAAGTAAAAGGAAACTAGTAAACTATGTCTAATTAATGGATAACTTGCCATAATGCATCCTCCTCGAACTCGGTCTCTTCTAGATAAGCATTCTTTAATTGATTAATTTCCTTAACTGAATCCATCAAGAATCCAACTGCTCACAACTTGATATGTCCATCGACTCATCCCAAGACTCTGAAACTGACTAGATTCTTAAGCTGATGATGACTTCGGGCTTACCAAATTTTGGCATTAACATAGTGAACCCCTCACACAATCGAAGTAGCTGCGCTTCTATAGGGCAAGTAGGGGAACATAGCACCGACGCTGCAGCAGTGCCAGCTGTCGATGAACCACCCTGCCCCGTGGATGAAATCACGGAGCAGATACCGTGTGAGCTGCATATTTCGTTCAGGAACATATCAATCAAGGTATGCTCGTAGTTTTATGATATCTGGCTTTTAAATTACGAATGTTTGTGCATATGTTAATTACTAATTAACCTCTATTATCGTGAAGGTGGCAGAGGGCATGGCCATACAAGTGCAGCAAAACGGGACGTACCATTGTAGACCGATTCCACCTCGGTACTCAAAGGTTGAAGTTGAGCTAGTGGTCCCAGGCTTCGAGGATCTCGAGCTGGAAATCCCCGTAGGAGACGGGGAGACAAAACTAGGAGAGACAGCCCACGCCATTATACTATGGTGCAAGCGCTACATTGTGCTTCCCGGGTGAGTAGCGGTGTCCGTTCCTAAATCTCCACCGCCACAGTCTCGGTCTCCTCCGCAACCGCGGTCTCCTCCGCCTGCACCATCTCCTCCGTAACCGTGGTCTTCGCCGCCCGCATCGTCTTTGTCGCCTGCACAGTGTCCTCCGTCTTCAATGCCGCAAGCAGCTGCAAGTACCAAGCAGACTTGTCCACCTCTCCAGCGCCATCGAAGTCCACACAACAAAAGAAGAAGCAAAGATTTGATGAGCCAAAACTAGCGGCTCTGAAGAAAAGAACGTATGATAGGACAGACAAGGAGATTGACGAGATCGTCAGAAAGCAAGTGGAGGATCAGTTCAGGCCATGGGTTCCAGAGAAGAAGATTCCGATAGACCCGATGACTAAGGCCTTCTTTCAGAAAATTAGTGAACCTACGAGAAAAAACTTGCTACCAGACTACGACCGGTCGGTTCAAAAGTCCTTTGGAAAAAGAAAGACAAAGGCAAAGTTTGTCCCTTAGCTCGGAACGTAAAAGAAACGAAGTGTTGAGCAGATGCCATCGAACTACGACTGCAGTATACAATAATTTATGGCTGATACAAATCTGAGCAAGGAGCAACTATTGGGAAAGGTCCCTATAGAGAGCGCAGAACTTAAACACAAGTACGTGCACGGCAAACCACTTGTCAAGCCAGAGTTGGTCTCCAAGCTCTCTACACAGATGTACCGATTCCATGAATGGTACATGGATCAATCAGCTAAGGGTAGGATGATTTTCGCGGCAAGAGTTAGAAATGAACATTTCTTCAGTGGAACATACGATATGTGGATACGCTGGGATGATTGCCACAACGTATACCATCAAGACGCCCTTGACGTCTCTCTTATGAGTTGCTGGGTTCTGTAAGTGTCGTTTAATTGAATGTCATTCATTTACCCCTCATATGTGATATAAAAAAATTAACGTCTGTTTTTCACCGTAGAATGTAGATTCAAAGATGCCAAAAAGAAGGATACTTCAAGTGCGGTTTCAGGACCTGTACGTAGTCAACGAGAAGATCTTACAAAGCTGGACAGTGGACACCGAGAATAACATTTACAAATTTCTGGTGCAGCAACATTTCAAGGAGTACATACTATTGTCATACAATAAAAAGTGAGTTTTTACCGGTTGTTGTAGTAACTTCCTTCTTGTTTTTATAAATTGATATGTATATCATATTTCACGAATTTTGCAGATTTCACTGGGTCCTCTTTGTCATAGAGATAACCACAGGCCAGATTATTGTCATGGGCTCTATGCGCAAAGATCGAGATGTTTTCGACGACATCGTGTTGGCGCCGAAGCGTACCGCCGATGAGGATCCAGCGTGCGGACACACGAAGGCCTGGGAGATCTGCTTAGCTCCAGTGCAGGTCCTAAAATTGATGAAGCGCGGGCGTGCCAGTCAGTTTGATCCTGTCACTGACAAGATATGCAAAATAGTAGAACGAAAGGTCCATCGGCCGATAGGCCGATAGGGCAAAAACATATCGGCCGGTAGGCTGATAACCAAAACAACCGGTCGCCCGATGATAACATGATGATATAGCAATGTGATATAGTGTAATCCAAATATAAAATAAACATTGATCTGAGGATTAAATCATACATCGGCCAAAGGTCTGATGGCATAAATTCTCAATAAGCAAATAAACAATAAATACTCTGTCATCATCGGCCAGATCCAATCTATATGTAAAACTCTTGGGCCGATGCAACGTCCAGATAACTCACTGGTTCAAACCCCGGTGAAACCCTTATTGGCAATCGACAGGCAGGCTAGAGATTACGGTTCTAATCACGACTTAGCGGCACTAAGTATGAAAAGAAACGCAAGATCTAGACAATCAAGCCTTCAACTGATTTTCAGGATGGTGGATACCTTAGCCAATCTAATCTAGCGAGGCAATTTAGTCGATACCGGCGTAAATCCTAAAATGAATCTCGGTCGATACGACTAAATCGAGACGCCAAACCAGATTGACTAAGATATATGATAGTAGGTGCTTACGTTGACGAGATCAGAACGTCGAAGCCCTAGCCCCGACAGCACAGGCAGCCATAACGAGACTTACCCCTCGTGGGAAGGGCATGAACTCGCCGAAGAAAACGAAAAGTAAAGGTTGGCGATGCGCCGAAGTTGTATTGATCGTAAGATGATTTTACATGAACCTTGGGCTTACATATTTATACCCATAGACTAACAAAGATCCTAACAGAATACGACTCAAACTTTCCTAAAGATAAAAGGAAACAGATAAAGTCCTTATTGGACACTAAACACACTTTCCTAAAGATAAAAAGGAAACTAACAAATTCTTCCTAATTAATAGATACAAGCCGTATCCTCCTCAAACTCGGTCTTCTCTGGATAAGATCTTCCCGAATCTAACAAGAATCTGACTGCTGTTGGTGGCTGGCTTTAAGAAAACCCCCATCGGCCGATATAAGACTCTAGGCCGATACCAACCTTGAGCCGATATGGATCCTAAGCCGATGAGGACTTCGGGGCTTACCAAATTCTGGTGTTAACACATGCCCCCCAGTTTTGGAGTATGAGAAGTCATGCTTCAAAATTATCCTGTGTCTGGCCTTGATCACCCCAAAACTGATTCTTCTCTTCTTCTTGACATCGACTCTCATAAACCAATACCGTCTGCATTAGATGAGCCAGGCTGTCAAACTCGTGGAAAAAGAATCTATTTTTGATAGGCGATGACAACCCTTAGAACGCAAGATCTGCTAATTGTTCATCACTTAGGCTCAAGCTATAACATCGGTTGCGGACATCACGAAATCTTTGAATATACTCCACAGCCGATTCCCCTTCTTGCTGCCTGACTGATATCAAATCTAAAAACTTTAACTCATTGTTCTCAGCAAAGAAGTGCTGATGAAATTGCTTCTCAAGATCGGCCCAAACTTTGATTGAGTTTGGTGGCAACGTCGAAAACCATGTGAAAGCCGATCCAGTCAAAGATAACGGAAAAAATCTAACCTTTAGAGCTTCTTCAGCCGATGCCTCCCCACATTGAGCTAAGAACCGGCTGATATGTTCCATCGTAGACATGTCATCTTGCCCTGAAAACTTGAAAAAGTTTGGAACCCTGTATCGGCTCGGAAGTGGAACTTTATCAAACCACTCAGGATATGGCAGCCGATACACAGAAATATGTCCCTTAGGTCTAATTCCAAACTGTTCCTCTATTACTTTTGCAATCATAACGGCCCAATCTTCTTTAGACTGATATCTTTGAGTTTCTTCTGGCCGATATTATTGATGTGGCTCTCCTGGCTGATGCTGATCTATTTGTCCCCCAAGCCAATGTCGCTGTTGCCGATGATGCTGAGATTGTTCGTCGATTTGCCCCCCAGTCTGATTTCCTAAGGCAATTACTCTGGGAACTATCTTCTCGATCAAACCATGTAATGTACTCACCAAAACTCCAGATCGATCAAACACAGCGCGACGAATGATTTCATCAACTGCCTTTTGAAGCGTCCATCGGCTCTTCTTCTTCCTCTATCGGCTTGAGAGATTGTTCTTCCTTGGCCTTGACTTCCTTCTCAGACATCTTGTTGCAATTGTGGGTTCCACGAGCCGTGTAAAAATCTGTTGTCAAAAACACGGTCCCACCAGGCATGCCAAAAATGTGTTGACGCCGAATGCGTACCGCCGATGAGGATCCAGCATGCGGACACACAAAGGCCTGGGAGATCTGCTTAGCTCCAGTGCAGGTCCTAAAATTGATGAAGCGCGGGCGTGCTAGTCAGTTTGATCCTGCCACTGACAAGATATGCAAAATAGTAGAACGAAAGGTCTATCGGCAGATAGGCCGATAGGGCAAAAACGTATCGGCCGGTAGGCCGATAACCAAAAAAACCGGTCGGCCGATGATAACATGATGATATAGCAATATGATATAGCGCAATCCAAATATAAAATAAACATTGATCTGAGGATTAAAGCATACATCGGCCAGAGGTCCGATGGCATAAATTCTCAATAAGCAAATAAACAATAAATACTCTGTCGTCATCGGCCAGATCCAATCTATATGTAAAACTCTTGGGCCGATGCAACGTCCAGATAACTCACCGGCTGAAACCCCAGTGAAACCCTTATTGGCAATTGACAGGCAGGCTAGAGATTACGGTTCTAATCATGACTTAGCGGCACTAAGTATGAAAAGAAACGCAAGATCTAGACAATCAAGCCTTCGACTGATTTTCAGGGTGATGGATACCTTAGCCAATCTAATCAAGCGAGGCAATTTAGTCGATACCGGCGTAAATCCTAAAATGAATCTCGGCCGATACGACTAAATCGAGATGCCAAACCAGATTGACTAAGATATATGGTAGTAGGTGCTTATGTTGACGAGATCAGAACGTCGAAGCCCTAGCCCCGACAGCGCAGGCAGCCATCACGAGACTTACTCCTCGCGAGAAGGGCATGAACTCGCCGAAGAAGACGAAAAGTAAAGGTTGGCGATGCGCCGAAGTTGTATTGATCGTAAGATGATTTTACATGAACCTTGGGCTTACATATTTATACCCATAGACTAACAAAGATCCTAACAGAATACGACTCAAACTTTTCTAAAGATAAAAGGAAACAGATAAAGTCCTTATTGGACACTAAACACACTTTCTTGAAGATAAAAAGGAAACTAACAAATTCTTCCTAATTAAGAGATACAAGTCGTATCCTCCTCAAACTCGGTCTTCTTTAGATAAGATCTTCCTGAATCTAACAAGAATCCAACTGCTGTTGGTGGCTGGTTTTAAGAAAACCCCCATCGGCCGATATAAGACTCTAGGCCAATACCAACCTTGAGCCGATATGGATCCTGGGCTGATGAGGACTTCGGGGCTTATCAAATTCTGGTGTTAACACATCGTTAACTTGATTAATAGGTAATGTGATCCGATACTACTCTCGTTATGATTGCTGCTATCGCTACTATGTGGATCAAAGCATCATTAATTCGTTTGCAATTGCAGGGTATGGTCAAGATTCCGTGCAAATGTCCGCGGGGAGTTCAAGGAAGAATTGTCAGTGCAGATGAACTTTCCGGTACGTACATGGTCCAAAATTATAAATCTCATTTATTCGATATTAGAAATATTTCATAAGTTTGTTTCTCCTTTAGTGTTTATGACAGGAACAGGGGACCAACCTATGCGGCTACTATATTTGCGAATTTATTCACCGCATGGCACATGTCATTAACAATGATAAGGATATCGACGTAGGTAAACACTTGCACATATATTACTTACATTCTTCTCATTGATTTAATATATTCATATCTCATTTTTTGAAAACGATAGATCATATCTCATGAGGATTACATCAAGGCTGTTCAAGAACAACTCATGGGATTTGTTATGGATGAAATTGTTAATCCAGCGGAAGAATTCCACGACGACGGAAGACCCATTCCTCGACATGAAATGTCCTAATTTGTAATATATAATAGAACATTAGAAATTAATAACGATGGTACATGTTTAGAAGTAAAGTTTCATTGTTCATAAGTAATATATACCAGCAATTATATATATTACTTTTATGTGTATGTATTTACTTATATATATATGTCTTTATATATATTTATATATATATATATTTAAAGACATATATATATACATGAATATATATAAATATATATGCATTTATACATATATATGCATATATAGCAGCAAGAAATATAAAACATTTTTAAAAAAATAAAAATAATCTTTAGCACCAGTTGGTAGTTACCAACCGATACTAAAGATGAGTTCGTCAGCAGTGCATAGATTCAATTAACACAAAAAAGAAGGGGATTTTTCCTCGAGGAATAAAAACACTCTTTGCATAGAACGTGGAGACACAACTACATAAGCACACCACACGCACGTATATAAATGCAAAAGAGAAAAAAAAGGAAAAAGAATTCACGGGGACCACGTACATGGAAAAGGTTATACATACAAAAAGAAGTGTCACCGCCGGCGCACGAGCATCAACGGTGTCGTTACGTAAAACCGAAAGTACCCAGGGCGCCAAACACAACTAGCTGTACGTAGCTGGCTGCCGAAACGGGAAGTTTGTTGTGGTTTGGCCGGTTTCTGACGCGCGCAACCGTCGCCCCGCAGTGCATGAATTAGTTTCTTTCTTGCCGTTGTAACCAAAACGCATGCGTACGTACGTAAGTGACGCCAGCCACCATGCATGCGAGTGGCCGGGGAATATCGCCTATATCGTATATGTTTCAGGCACAAGTACGACTCCGCTGGGTTGGCATCGTCACCTCTCGAACTATTTCTTGTTACTTGTTGTATGTTATAACCAGGCAACAAAGCCGTTCGCCAGTCGCCACCATCAAAACCAAGTATCTCATATCTCGTGATATCTGTCTCCTCCAAACACAAAAGAATCTCTGCAAGATCTCTCTCCCTCGATCGATCTATCAGCTTGCAGCAGTGTGCACATGAATCCTAATGCCGTGGACGTCCAAATGGCCGCCGTTGACACCGAAGCGTGCTTTGACGATGAGAAGAATCCGCAGCCACGGGAGATCATCAGCGAGCACGCCGCCGTTCTGCCGCCACCAGCGGTGGACAAGACGCTGTCGGGCGCGTCGGACCTGTTGAAGCTCCTGCCGACGGGCACGGTGCTGGCGTTCCAGGCGCTGGCGCCGTCCTTCAGCAACCACGGCGTCTGCCACGCCGTCGCCAACTGGTGCCTGGTCCTGGCGCTCATCGGCGCCTGCGCGGCATCCTGCGTGCTCCTCTCCTTCACGGACAGCCTCATCGGCCGCGACGGCAAGCTCTACTACGGCGTTGCCACCCTCCGCGGGTTCCGACCCTTCAACTTCGCCGGCACGCGGGAGGAGCGCGGCGCCGTGTTCAAGGACCTGTCCAGGTTCAGGATCACTGCGCTCGATTTTGTACACGCCTTCTTCTCCGCGGTGGTGTTCCTGGCCGTCGCCTTCGCCGACGCAGCCGTGCAGACGTGCCTCTTCCCAGAAGCAGGGGCGGACATGAGGGAGCTGCTGGTGAACCTACCGCTTGGCGCCGGGTTCCTGTCCAGCATGGTGTTCATGATCTTCCCTACCATCAGGAAGAGCATAGGCTACACAGACATGACGCCCCACTCGCAGTGATGACATTTCATTCAATGCATGCAGCCATGGAGTGTACATCCTTCGTCCTAAAATAAATTATATTATGGGTACGAATCTGAACCTAGTATTATCTAGCTTGTTAGTTAGGATTTGATTCTTTTTGAGACACTGAGAATATATACAATATATACAGGAGAAGACTATTCTCCCCTCGGGTACAGTGTCACGCCCAGAAAATAAACACCTATATTCCATTTGTAAGTGTATTTTTCTTCTCCCAGGAGACAAGGTACACGTAACAAAGTTGGTATATAACAGAGTTTACAAGCGAAAGCATATATAAAGTACTTTTATTATATGGACGACCAAAGGCCCAGCACCACAAAGATAAACGATAAAAGAAAAAGGGCCAACGCGCGGGCAACCATAGGCATTTGATGTCAGGCACGCGCTAGAAGTCGAAGCCATCATCTTCGAAGGACTCCTCTGCTGAAGGGGGGGGGGAAGAGCAAGGTTGAGTACAACCACCGTACTCAGCAAACCATGCTGGAAAATGCAAGTAATGCACTGGAGTATAAAGGAATATTATATATAGAGGTTAATTTGTAGAAAACCAGCAATTTGAATCATTTTATTAATTTGAAGGCATTTTAATAAATCACGGCCTAACTCTAGTCAAAATATTATCAATCCATGTATCCACGCGATATCACCTTAAACCAGGCCCACATGTCCAAACCATTAGTTCCAGCCTATCAGAGTGGAATCTCTAACTACGGGTCATTGCTCGGCATGCCCATAACCGAGGGCGCGACAATTCGAATAGATTATACTCTGGCCAGGGGTGTACCACTTTACCCATCAGACACGTCTTTCTCATGTGTCACCACGTGCCACATGCCACCACGGCATACGGGTGGAAACCGTGACATAACCTACCGTCTAGTACCGTCCTAAACAAAAAGACCGACACAGACTTTCCTCGCCAATAGACCCTGGGACGAGTGGACAGTCCATGCCCCTGGACGTAACTGCCAGAGATGTCCTCCCGATGCCTGGACCTCATCCATCCCTATCCGTGTCTTTCTTGTTCATGACCGCACTAACCGATATGTTAAGCGTTACCCATTAGACAACTAGTCGGACGGAAAATGCTATGCAATTGTGCCCCGAAGACCGGTCCTTATGACGGCTAAGGTGCGACTAGCGAAACCATGCACCTTGAGCCTAGCCGAAAACAGGGTTTGAGGTATTTTGAAGGGGAAAACTAACACCCACGGCTAGACAGCCTTTTCACTAGAATTCAAGAATTTTAGAATTTTATACCATGGTCTAAATGTTTGAAAAACACTAGAGTTTCTAATTTAAGTGGGGCTAAGCATATTCATAGTCTTTCTAGTAAGCACTACAAAATCTGAAAGGGGAGTGGGCCGAAACCAGCCCAAGAAAGGGGAGGTGATTTTTAATTGATTTTTCTTTTTAGTTAATTCCGAAAATGGTTATTGTGGTGTTAAAAATATTTATTATGCTATGAAAATTTAAGTAAAAATTGGTTAAATATTTCGAGGCACGAGGAATTCAACAAAAATTCCCATACACCCATTCAGGTTGAATCTTCATGTTTTTTAATTGTTGTAGGCTAATTCAATTTTTACGATTTCTTATGAAAATTTAAAAGGGTAAAATTCTAGGGTGCTTTAGGGCGCGACAAACCTACCCCTCTTATAGAGAATCTCGACCTCGAGATTCGAAAGCTCAGATGAAGAGGTGGGGATGGGCTGACTTCAGTTCATCCTTATGCTCCTAAGTGGCTTTTTCTTCCGAATGGTTATTCCATTGAACCTTGCAGAAGCGGATGACCCAACTGCGCATTTGCCTTTCTGAGACATCTAGAATCTTGATGGGCTTCTCAATATAAGTCAGGTCTTCATGGAGTTCAATCTGAGTGGGATCGGCTTGTTCTATGGGCACCCGTAAACATTTCTTGAGTTGGGAGACATGAAACACATCATGAACACTTCCCAATGATGCTGGTAAGTTGAGCTTATATGCAACTTCTCCTTGTTGGCCTAGGACTTTGTAGGGCCTGACATATCTAGGAGCAAGCTTCCATTTTGTGTTGAACCTTCTGACTTCTCGGAGCGGGGTAACATGCAGGTACACATAGTCTCCAACCTCAAAAGCAGGATCCCTGCGACGGTTATCGGCATAGCTCTTTTGCCTGGATTGAGCGACTTTCAGGTTCTTCTGAATGGTCTTAACTTTCTCTTTTGCCTCCCTGAGAATATCGGTCCCAAAAACTTGTCGTTCGCTAGTCTGATCCCAAAGGAGCGGCATTCTGCACTTCCGCCCATAGAGGGCCTCATATGGTGCCATGTGCAAACTGGACTGAAAGCTGTTGTTGTACGAGAATTCTGTATAAGGGAGACTATTATCCCAGGTTTTCCCAAAATCAAGGACACAAGCACGGAGCATATCATCGAGGATATGGTTGATTCTTTCGGTCTAGCCATCTGTCTGGGGTTGATAAGTGGTGCTGCAGTTCAGTCGGTTTCCCAATTCTTCTTGCAATTTCTGCCAGAACTTAGAGGTGAATTGACTACCACGATCGGATACTATTTTCTTGGGCACACTGTGGAGACAGACTATGCGTGCAAAGTAGAGTTCAGCTACCGTGCTGCCATAGTATGTGGTCTTGACGGGAATGAAATGCACCACTTTGGTCAACCTGTCGACCACGACCCAAATGGAATCATAACCACCTTGAGTGCGGGGAAGGCCGGTGATGAAATCCATTCCTATCTCTTTCCATTTCCATTCCGGGATTTGGAGCGGCTGAAGTAACCCTGTAGGCCTCTGATCTTCTGCTTTGATCCTCTGGCATACGTCACAAAGTGCAATGAACTCAGTGATTTCATGCTTCATGCTGATCCACCAATATTTGGTTTTCAAATCTTGGTACATCTTGGTACTTCCAGGGTGGATAGAATACTAACTTTCGTGCGCTTCCTGTAGAATGAGCTTCTTTAATACCCGAGTCATCGGGAACGCAGATAAGCTCACCATTCCAAACAGTCCCGTATTTGTCTTCCATGAAACCGCTTGCCTTTTCTCTTCTCATGTTCTTCTGTAGTTCGCTAATATCTGGATCGTTCTTTTGTGCTTCTCGGATCCGATCTAGAAGCAGGGGCTTAGCTTCCAGCGTTGCCAGAGAGCCTTGGCGGACAATGTGAAGGTTCAAGCCTTCATCTCTTTACATAGAACAGACGAACACCGGTCCACGTGAGCGATGTTGCAATAGCTTTTCCAGCTTAGGGCATCAGCCACCATGTTGGCTTTCCCTGGGTGATAATGAATTCCCGGATCATAATCCTTGATCAATTCCAACCATCTTCTCTGCTGTAGATTCAAGTCTAGTTGGGTCAAGATGTATTTCAAGCTCTAGTGGTGAGTGTATATTTCACACCGATTCCCAATGAGATAATGACGCCAAATTTTTAGAGCATGCAACAATGTAGCCAATTCGTGGTCATGAGTGGGGTAGTTGCTTTCATGCAGTCGTAGCTGTCGTGAAGCATAGGCCACAACATGTCCTTCTTGCATTAGAACACAACCCAATCCTTGACGGGAAATCTTTGCTAATATCCGATAGAACCAAAACTGGGAAGGACACTAGTTTCTTTTTGAGCAATTGAAATGCCTCCTCGCATCGTGGGGTCCACACAAATCTCTCTTCCTTTTTCAATAACTGTGTCATTGGCCGAGTGATCTTCAAGAAGTTTTCAATAAACCAACGATAATATCCTACCAACCCAAGGAAGCTACAAATTTGAGTGACCGTCTTGGGTTGACTCCAATTGGTGACTGATTCGACAGTGGTGGGGACCACTGCTACTCCTTGTGTCGAGATGACATTGCATAGAAACTTAACTTCTGTTAACGAAAATTCACATTTACTGAATTTGGCGTACAGTTGATGCTCCCTGAGTTTTTCCAGAGTTAGACGCAAATGTTGTTCATGCTCTTCTTCTATCTTGGAATAAATCAAAATGTCATCGATAAATACCACTACAATCTTATCCAAATATTCCATGAACACTTTATTCATCAGATTCATGAAGAAAGCCGGAGCATTGGTCAATCCAGACGACATTAAACCCATATCTGGTGGTGAAGGCTGTTTTGGGAATGTCTTCTTCCCGGATTTGCAACTGATGGTACCCGGTGGTAAACCCTGAACTCCACTCGATACACTCAGGGATCTGGTTGTCCCGATCTTTCGGTGAGTTGATGATAACTACGATTTGGGAGAAACGTTGATGACCCGACTACAACCGTACGAGACATTGTTGTGTTGCGCCGTAGCGATCGATACACCTCTCTGTGGGTTGTTGATCATGCCGGTGCAGATCAACCTTATTCTTGCAAGCAAATAGAAGAAACAAGCAAGAACAAGATAAAAGCAATCTGAATTGAAAATAGGAATTGAATACAAATAATAAGATGGGGTTCCGAAATGAGCAAACTGGCGATCTAACCGATCACGGGATTACACGACAAAGTAGCGAAGCTAAACTTTCATCTAACCAAAACCCGAGAAATCCCGAAGGGGTACCTAGCTATTTAAAGGGGTAGGGGGATGACCAAAGGTGTTCCTAGGTCGTGCTCCACCAGGTTGGGGCGCACCCCACGTGGGCTCCACCTGGGTCGGGGTCCCAAATAAAGTTACAAGCCCATAGGCCCATTATAGGTGACGTAGCACCTTGTTTCTGAGATTGCGACCGACTAGGATGGAATTTAGAGATGAGGCCGGATCGATTAGAAAGAGGACACCAAGAGCTTTCTATCAAGTACTCGTATGCATATTTTGCGGCCATTTGAAATCAGTACCGTAGCAGGTGGCTGAATTGGATTCCAGAACTTGGACAATTTGATCTTGACATCTTCCTGTTGACATATGATGTGAGCAACGGTTGTATCCATAGTAGCCATGGTCACATCATCCGGATCATAGATTGATCTTGGAGAACACGAAGGCTCCTTTTAATTGATCAAACAAGTCAACGATGCGGAGTAACGGGTATTTGTTCTTGATGGTGACCTCGTTAAGAGCACGGTAGTTGACGCACATACGCTTGGTCTTATCTTTCTTTTCAACAAATAGCACTGGTCCTCCCCATGGGGATGTGCTCGGGCGGATGTACCCTTTCTCCTTCAGTTCTTCTATTTCCTTCTTTACTTCCACCAATTCGTTGGCGGCCATCCGATACGGCCTCTTGGAGATAGGCGCGGTACTGGGCACCAGATCGATTCGGAACTCAATCTCCCGCTCAGGTGGCATTCCAAGCAACTCTTTTGGAAATACGTCTGCATATTCTTGGACTGTTGGGATCTCTTCAAGATGAACATGGTTCAGGAGTTGCTGCAGGTAACTGCGGGGTGAGCGTAGTAGATGACTGGCTGGTCTGGACGGTTGCTCAAGCTGGTAGTTCTGCGAGTACAATCCAACACCATTTGATGATGGGCCAAGAAATTCATCCCTAGGATGACGTGATTAGCCAGAAAAGGGATCCCTTGGATTTCTATAGATACTGACGGACTATACTGCCAAGCAGGCATCTGACCATCGGGAGTAGTAATAGTCATAACATTGCTAAGGTTCTCTACCCTCAAGTTATTTTGCCCCACAAATTGTCTTGATATGAATGAGTGTGTAGCTCCAGAATCAAACAAAACTGATGCAATAAAAGAATTGACTGGAAACGTACCGATAATGACTTCGGGGGCAGCCTATACTTCCTCAGTCATGACGTGATTTACACGTCCCTTGATTATGTTGTAGTTGCCTCCATTGAAGCACGGTGGCGCTTGACCTTGTGGGCAGTTTAGCTTCGTGCATTTATAGGCGAAATGTCCTAGCTCCAAACAGTTGTAGCAACCAAGGACCCAGGCACTGCCATCCTTGTTAGCGAGCCCACCCTGCATTGTGGTTGGAGTGGGGCGAGGTGCACTCTTGGCTATATAGAGGTCAATTTGCAAAAAACTAGCATTTTAAATCTTTTATTAATTTGAAGGCATTTTAATAAATTGCCGCCTAACTCTAGTCAAATTATTATCAAGCCACATATTCACGCGATCTCGCCTTAAACAAGGCCCACATGTCCAAACCAGTAGTTCTAGCCTATCAGAGTGGAATCTCTAACTTTGGGTCATTGCTTGGCGTGCCCATAACCGAGGGCGCGACTATTGAAATAGATTATACTCTGCTCAGAAGTGTACCATTTTATCCACCAAACACGTTTTCCTCATGTGTCACCACATGCCACATGCCACCACAGCATACGGGCAAAAACCGTGACATAACCTAACATCTAGTACCCTCCTAAACAAAGAAAACCGACATAGAAATCCCCCACCAGTACACCCTAGGACGAGTAGATAGTCCATGCCCCCAGGTGTAACTGCTAGAGATGTCCTCCCGATGCTTGGGCCTCATCCATCCCTATCTGTGTCATCCTTGTTTATGACCGCACTAACCGATGCGTTAAGCCTTACCCATTAGACAGGCGGTCGGACGAAAAATGCTTTGGAATCATGCCCCGAAGACCGGTCCTTATGACGGTCAAGGTGCGACTAGCGAAACCATGCACCTTGAGCCTAGCCAAAAACAGGGTTTGAGGTATTTTGAAGGGGAAAACTAACACCCACAGCTAGACAGCCTTTTCACTAGAATTCAAGAATTTTAGAATTTTATACCATGGTCTAAATGTTTGAAAAACACTAGAGTTTCTAATTTAAGTGGGGCTAAGCATATTCATAGTCTTTCTAGTAAGCACTACAAAATCTGAATCCTCACTAGTTTTGTTTGCCTAGGGTTGTCAAGGACATAATATTACAAATACTAAGGCTATATCAAATGAATGTAAAGGTATGGCTAAATTAAATAGGGATTATCATGGGAATTTAAATAAAGCAAAATGCATTAATTTAAATGAAAATAATTAACAATATGGGACAACAATATGTTCAAGAGGGACATGGCTTGCCTTGCTCGCTGCCAACGTCTTCAACTTCCACCTCGAGGTAGAGCGGTTCTTCCGGGACGGCGGCGTCTACATGACAGTGCAAAGAAAAAGAGGCCCAAACGATAAATAACACAATATAAGAAGCAGTAACAAAGCTCAAAAATGGGTTCTACACTGTTTAAGTAGAAATTAGCAAATTGAACAAGTCGATTCCGAGTTCAAATGGTAAAGATATCGCCATTTGAAATTCATATGTCGTTTAAGTGGTAATTTACGAATTTGTGGATTTACCCTTTTTATTTTTATTTTAAACAGGGGAAAGAGAGAGAGGGGTGGATCGGGTGCACCACATGGGCCCCATGGACTAGCCCCTCGGTCCACTGCAAGCCGAGCGCACAGGGTGGCTTATGGGACTGGGGCGGCGGCGGCTCACTGGCGCATGGCCGGGAGCGCTGAGATGGTGCAGGGAGGTGGCGTCGACGAGCGGTGAGGGAGAGGAGAAGGGGACCGGTTCGGGTATGGGGAGGAGGCGGAGCTCCGGTGCTCACTGAGCACGGCGGAGACGCAGAGAAGGCATGGACAGAGGCGGGAAAGCCAGTGCTCGGGAAGGTCCCGGCCGACGCGAAGGTGGCTACAGTGGTGGAACTCAGGACGGAGCGGCACGATGGCGTGTGGGGGATGGACGGAAGCGGGTGGCGAGGGAAAGGGGGAGAGGAGGCTTTGGGCTCCATTTATAGGCTTCCAGGAGAGAGGAACGGTCGAGGAGGAGCTCGGCCGGTGCCATCAACAGCGTCGGTTCACCGGCAGCCATTGTCACACCCCGGAGTTTTCCTTCTAGGTTTAAATTCGTGAAATAAATCGCCTAAAATAATTTTCCCTTTTAACCTAGAGCAAAATTCAAATTTAAAAATGTATTTAATCAAGTGGAAATGGCATGGTGGGATTTTTCTTGAGTCCCCCATGTTAAAATACATTAACAGGATTTTTAGTGGAATTTTCAGAGCCCTAGAAATAATTTTTATCAATTAAAAACCTTCACCGCAATAATTTAACCTAGAGGCCGATCTAGTGCAGGAGCAAGGCAAGTCATGCTTAATCACTTGAACATATTGTACCCAAATTGCGAATGTCTTATTTTTCTCTAAATATTGCATTGTTTTATGATGTCATTTATGGGCTTATTTACCTACTGTACTCAGCCTTATGCTCTAAATACCTTGTTCCTTTGATAGCTTGGGAAGTAATTTGAGTAGTTGCTAGGTTAGAACATGCTTAGCCCTCCTTAGAAACATTAGCACACTATTGGGATAACTAATGTACCATTATTAATTAATGATGGATATTTAATGTTAGCTCATGATGGTTAATCGTGAATGATTAAATAATTGGTCCAACTAAAACCTGATTAATGATGGGTTGTGAGCACATGGTTTTGATGGTCGTGCTTATGACAATTAAGGACCGGTTCACGGGAAACCCTGGAAGAATTACCGTACTTTCCACAAGCCAGCATCGGTAATGGCTGGGCTTGCAGTGTGGCTTTTCCTAGCCAACGCATCCAAGCAAGGGTAGGCGCGATGGAGTTGGGTCGCCGGGGGTTTACTCGTTGATCAACTGCCGGTTTCACCTAGGCAAGAGAGGGGGCTGCCTGCGTTGGTTTAAAGGTGGGGGCGAAACCTGTGGTGTGGTGCGCTTGGTTAGGAAGGGTTGTGCGAAGGGTCCTGTCATAGTCCCTTTTTGGTGTACCGTGGTGGTATGCCGGTGCACGAAAACGTGTCATGGGGCTGTGTCTTGTGGGTATAGTTGTACACCTCTGATCAGAGTAGAACTATTCGAATAATCGTGCCCGTGGTTATGGGCGATCAACCAGATTCACCGTGATTAGTTACACTTCAAAAAATCTGACTTAATGGAACTGGTGTAGTTCAGGTGGTGGTTTGGGCCTGTCGCAACGTGCTGTAGCGTTGGGCAGCGATGGTTCAATTTTGCTTAATTAACTCAACTGTTTTACCGCATTCAACTATTGTCTTTAAATGCGTTTTTATGCAAATCAACTCCTCCAGCCTCCTTTGCTTTTACTTGCATCATTACTCCCTTTCCAGAATGACTTGTTGAGTACAGTGGGAGGTACTCAGTCTTGCTCTAGTTTTCCCCACACAAGAGTTTGAGTACGTCTCCGATGGAGGCTACTCAGAGGAGTAGGGTTGTGGTTGCCGTCAAGTTTCATAGAGTAGCTTGTTTAGCTCTTTCTGCTGCACTTATGTAAGATAATTTTATGGTGTTTGTAAGACGTGGATCTGTATGTCAACTTTATCGTTTGTGTACCCTGGCCGGTCCTGGATGGGGATTTAATGCACATTCTGTTTGGAATTCGGTTTAGCGAATCTCTGGGCATGACAAGTTGGTATCAGAGCCAACCTTGACCGTAGGACAAGCCAACTGGAAACCCTAAGAGCCTTCTAAACTCTTTCATGTGCATTTGCCCTTAACTTGGAGTTGTTTTGGGAAAATTCGGGATTTTTGTTCCTTTGAATTTATGGGAAAAAGTTGGGTCGTTTATTCATTGGGGGTTTCCTTAACTAAAGTTCGTCAGGAGTTTTAAAAATTTTGGGATGGTAAATTTCGGAGTTCGTTTGGATTCGATTTGAAAATTTGGCGGGAAAGTGCATTAGGCCCTAGCTAAGTTATATGGGATGCAAAACCTATTTACTTTGGTTCTTACTATTACTACTGTGTTAATAATGTTGCTATTATAATATTTTCCCATCATTTTAGTATGGTATTAGTGCGTATTTGACTCTTATAAAATGTTTCATGCACAAAAATTTCTTGTGTTACTCGTTCTTTTACCTGAGTCCTTTAAATTGGTTTCTTAAATTTGGATTTGAGCATGCATTGCTTCCCATCCCTTGTCCTCTGTAGATGGCAGGTTTTCCCCGTATGCACCGTGGTGAGGATATGGATGGTTGTGTGACAGAGCTTGCCCACATGACCTTAGTTGTGGGGTACCCTGAAGCGCCGAAGTACACTACGATCGAGCCTCTCAGTGGCAAGTTCCCATACAGAGTTTGCTTGGAGGTCCATGGCTTTGTGGGCACCAGTCTTCCCAACATGGTGACCGAGGCGTCTGGAGGCACTGTTGTGCATGCTTGTTAGGAGGCCACTTATAGGATGATGGTCAGGATCAGCGACAGACACTTCTACGTCTTCTGCGCCTCTGCATACCGCTACCACTCTTGTCGTTCTGCCAACAGCGACGTTAGCACCTTCCACCCGACGACTGCAGAGAATGACACCACCTTTGGACAGATGTGCACGGTGATGAAGGGATTGGACCCGATGCACGCCGACCTCCATAAGGCATCCAAGGCTCTCAACGACCATAAGCTGATCAAGATAGCTCGCTTGGAGGACAAGGTCGCTCGGCTCAAGGCCGAGAATGCTAGGCTGCAGGGACGTCCAGCGCCAGGTGGCCTCAATATTCGCACTATGCCCAGGAAGAGGACCACAGCTCCAGTGCGTATCCAACTTGCACCGAGGAACCCACCACCCACTCTAGCACCAGCTCCAACGCCAGCCCCGCCGCCTTCACCAGTCGCGTTGCCAGCACCAGCGTTCGCCATCACCTTCGCCCCAGCGTCTGCGTACCAAGGTCCAGCCAGTGGTAGCGGACATTGGTTGCGCGCACACCCAGTGGCAGCAACGACAGTGGTTCTAGCTCAGAGCCAACCAGTGGTGACACTGCCATGGTCAATTCCATGAGCCGTTCGGAGGAGCCAGGAGACGAGCAGGAGCCCGGCTACGACTCCACCGACCGTAGGAGCCGTTCCAAGCATTAGGCTCGCTACCCTTAGCTTTACCGTTTTACTTAGTTTGTTTTCTTTTCTTGCTAGTTTCCGTGTGTTAGGTTTGTTGCTTGGGGGTTAGCTGATGGTCGATATCATGTGCCTATGGTATGGCTATCTTAATAAGGATTCTGCTTGTTGTTTTAAAGTGTTTTAAATTAAATCAGAACAATTGTAGTTTAATTATAATATAATCAAGCTTAGTTTTTGAGCAATCTGTTTTTTTTCTTTTCCATCTATTTCTGCTGGTTCTTCTCCTCCAGATGGTCAACACAAGAACAAGTGGTAACACCAGCGGCAATGAGGATCCATCGGCGGGAGCACAAGCCAACGGAGCAAACAACAAAGTACCCCCTCCCCCACCACCTGAGAATCCCACTATCGCTCAGGTGTTGGCCAGCCGAACCCAGATGATGATAGCAATGATGCAATAGATGCAACAGTAGCACCAGCAGATGCAACAACAGCTGATGCAGCAGATGCAGCAACAGGCGCAGCAGCAGCAACAGGCTTAGCAGAACCAGCAGTTTGGCCCTCCACCCCAATCCAAGTTGTCGGAGTTCCTTCGCGTTCGGCCTCCAACTTTCTCAAGCACCACTAACCCCAAGGAGGTGAATGACTGGCTCCATGCCATTGAGAAGAAACATAACTTACTACAATGCAATGATCAAGAGAAGGTCACTTTCGCTACCCACCAACTGCAAGGTCTTGCTGCAGCTTGGTGGGATAATTATTTGGTCACCCATCCACCTGGGACAGAAGTCACCTGGGCGGAGTTCTGCCGCAGTTTCAGGAAGGCCCAAATTCCCGACGGCATCGTGGCACAGAAGAAGGGGGAATTCAGAGCACTCCATCAGGGCAACCGAACGGTGACGGAGTATCTCCATGAGTTTAACTGTCTCACGCGTTACGCCTCGAAGGATGTGCGCACCGATGCAGAAAGGCAGGAAAGGTTTCTCTTCGGTCTGGATGATGAACTAACCAACCAGCTAATCTCGGGAGATTATGCCGACTTCGAGAAGCTGGTCAACAAGGCAATCCGTCAGGAGGACCAACGCAACAAGATGGACCGTAAGAGGAAGGCAGCTCAACTCCGGGTGCACCAGGAGAGTCAACAGAAGCCCCGGTTCATCGCCAGATAGCAAGGTGGACCTTCCACACCGACCCTATCACCTTGTCAACTTCAACACCAACAACACGGGCAACCGCAACAACAACAGTGGGCAGCTCCACCGCAACCCAGCTCCGTGCCCACCAATGGCCCCAGCTCAGCCAGCTCCATCAGCTCAACCCAAGAAAGAGTTTGGCGGAAAGCCAATGGTCTGCTTCAACCGCAACGAGCTCGGTCACTTCGTCGACAAGTGTCCAAAGCCAAGGCGTGCGAGACCCAAGTTTGTTCATGCCCGCGTCAACCATGCATCACCAGAGGAGGCGCAGACTGCACCGGAAGTGGTACTGGGTACGTTTCCTGTTAAATCAATTCCAGCCATCACACTTTTTGATTCTGGTGCTACGCATTCCTTTTTATCAAAGCGTTTTTCTGGGACGCATGGGTTGTCAGTCGTGGAACTTAGAACGCCTATGTGGGTTCACACTCCTGGGAATGAGATGACCACGACTCACTACTATCCCTCTGTGGCAATAGAAATCCATGGTTCTAAATTTCTAGCCAACCTTATCCTTCTTGAATCCAAAGACCTAGATATCATTCTTGGGATGGATTGGTTAACAAGGCACAAGGGAGTTATTGATTGTGCAAGCCACACCATCACCTTGGTTAATGGAAAAGGAGAAGTCGTGACATTCCAGTCGCCGACGCCGCAAAAGCAAAGAGTGTGCTTGAATCAGGTCGATGGGGTGGAACAGACCGTAGTAGTAGGGAAAGACCTTAAGAATTTTGGGGATATTCCCATCGTCAGAGAGTACCCTGAGGTGTTCCCAGATGACTTAACCACAATGCCACCAAAGAAAGAACTCGAATTTCGGATTGACTTAGTACCGGGAACTACCCCGATACACAAGAGACCCTACAAGATGGGAGCCAACGAACTAGCAGAAGTCAAGAAGCAAGTCGATGTGCAGTTGCAGAAAGGATACATTTGCCCGAGTACATCACCTTGGGGTGCCCCAGTGATCTTCGTGGGAAAGAAAGATAAGACCAAGAGGATGTGCGTCGACTATAGCGCCCTCAACGATGTGACCATCAAGAACAAATATCCGCTACCTCGGATCGATGATCTGTTTGATCAGCTGAACATGGTTCTCCAAGATAGATCTGCGATCAGGCTATCACCAATTGAGGATCAAAGAAGGGGACATTCCGAAGACGGCATTCATCACTCGGTATGGGTTGTTTGAGTGCACTGTCATGTCTTTTGGACTTACCAACGCACCGGCCTTTTTCATGAACCTAATGAACAAGGTGTTCATGGAGTTTTTGGACAAGTTTGTCATGGTATTCATCGACGATATACTCCTCTACTCCAAGTCCCAGGAGGAGCACGAGCAACACCTCCACCTGGTACTCGAGAAGTTGAAGGAACACCAGCTGTATGCCAAGTTTAGCAAGTGTGACTTTTGGCTCAAGGAGGTACAGTTCCTAGGCCACATCATCACCGCTCAAGGAGTGGCTGTAGACCCGTCAAATGTGGAGTCGGTTACCAAGTGGACGCCTCCGCGTAGGTCTCGCAAATCAGGAGTTTTCTGGGACTTGCTGGTTATTACCGTCGATTTATTGAGAATTTCTCCAAGATCGCCAAGCCAATGACACAGTTGCTGAAAAAGGATGAGAAATTCAAGTGGTTAGCAGAATGCAACAGAAGCTTTGAGGAGCTTAAGAAGAAATTGGTGTCCACACCAGTATTAATTTTGCCTGATCAGACAAAAGACTTCCAAGTGTTTTGTGATGCATCCCGTCAAGGGTTGGGGTGTGTATTGATGCAAGAAGGCAGGGTGATCACATATGCTTCACACCAACTACGCTCACACAACAACAACTACCTCACTCATGACTTGGAATTAGCAGCAGTGGTTCACTCTTTGAAAATCTAGCGGCACTACCTCATTGGTAACCGTTGTGAAGTCTATACTAACCACAAGAGTTTGAAGTATATTTTCACTCAGCCCGATCTGAACCTCCGACAACGTCGATGGTTGGAGCCGATAAAGGATTATGACTTAAGAATACATTATCACCCCGGTAAGGCCAATGTGGTGGCCGATGCTTTGAGCAGGAAAAGCTACTGCAACGTTACCTGTACAGAGGGAATGTGTGGCAGATTGCAACGAGAGTTCGAACACCTGAACCTAAGTATTGTAGAACACGGATTCGTGGCTACTCTTGAGGCACAGCCCACGCTCGTGGACCAAGTTCGAGCAACCCAGGTCAATGACCCTGAGTTAGCTGAACTCAAGAAGAATATGAGAGTCGGCAAAGCACGAGACTTCACTGAGGACGAACACGGGACAAT
This sequence comes from Oryza officinalis, assembly GCA_008326285.1. Taxonomy (NCBI): domain Eukaryota; kingdom Viridiplantae; phylum Streptophyta; class Magnoliopsida; order Poales; family Poaceae; genus Oryza; species Oryza officinalis. Next base: position 25,956,853 of record BDMV01000001.1, on the reverse strand, counting down.
CTGGATGGGAGAAAGACCCAATATTCAATTCACCCTGGCAGTACCAAGATGTACCAAGACCTCAAAGAGAAGTTCTGGTGGGTTAGCGTGAGATGGGAAATCGCCGAATTTGTCACGCTCTGCGACGTATGTCAGCAAGTGAAGGCAGAGCATCAGAGACCAGCAGGGTTACTACAGCCTCTTCAGATTCCGGAATGGAAATGGGAAGAGATTGGGATGGACTTTATCATGGGTTTGCCTAGAACATCAACGGGACACGACTCCATTTGGGTGATCGTGGATTGACTCACCAAGGTCGCTCACTTTATCCCAGTACACACCACCTACTCGGGAAAGAAATTGGCAGAGCTCTATTTGGCAAGGATAGTGAGTTTGCATGGGGTACCTAAGAAGATTGTGTTTGACCAAGGAAGCTAGTTTACTTCGAGAATTTGGCAGAAACTACAAGAAGAGTTGGGAACTCGTCTGAACTTCAGTACCGCTTACCACCCTTAAACTGATGGTCAGACCGAACGAGTTAACTAGATCTTGGAAGACATGTTGAGAGCTTGCGCACTTGATTTTGGTGGGGCTTGGGACATAAGTCTGCCGTACGCCGACTTCTCCTACAACAACAGTTACCAGGCTAGTCTGCAGATGGCACCGTTCGAAGCATTGTATGGCCGGAAGTGCCGCACTCCGCTCTTTTGGGACCAGACCGAAGAACGTCAGTTGTTTGGGACTGAAGTCCTACATGACGTAGAGGAAAAAATTAGAACAGTTCGGGAAAGATTGAGGATCGCACAGTCCCGACAGAAGAGCTACGCAGACAACCGCCGAAGAGAGCTCATCTTTGACGTTGGGGACCATGTGTACCTCCGGGTCACACCACTTCGAGGTGTGCATCGTTTCCAAACCAAGGGAAAACTAGCACCACGCTTTGTGGGGCCATACAAAATTCTGCAACGCCGAGGTGAAGTTGCCTACCGGCTTGAACTTTCCTCCAACATGCTCGACATTCATGATGTTTTCCATGTGTCTCAATTGAAGAAATGCCTAAGGGTACCCATGGAGCAAGCAAACCTGGATCAGATTGAAATTCAAAAGGAGTTGACTTATATGGAAAGGCCTACCCGCATCCTCGAGACCAGCGAAAGAAAGACAAGGAGTAAAGTCATTAGATTTTGCCGAGTACAATGGAGCCACAACTCAGAGGAAGAAGCCACCTGGGAAAGAGCAGACCAGTTGAAAGCCACCCATCCGCACCTCTTTGCCGAATCTCGGGGTCGAGATTCCGTTTAAGGGGGCAGCCATTGTCACACCCCAGAGTTTTTCTTCTAGGTTTAAATTCGTGGAATAAATTGCTTAAAATAATTTTCCCTCTTAACCTAGAGCAAAATTCTAATTTAAAAATATATTTAATCAAGTGGAATTGGCATGGTGGGATTTTTCTTGAGTCCCCCATGTTAAAATACATTAACAGGATTTTCACTGGAATTTTCAGAGCCCTAGAAATAATTTTAATCAATTAAAAACCTTCACCGCAATAATTTAATCCCTAGGAAAATTCTTTTTCCTTTTTCTTTTTCCTATTTCCTTTTTCTTTTCCTTTTTCCTTTTCTTCAGGCCGTCGGCCCATCTCCCTCACTTCCTGGGCCGGCCCAAAGCCGCGCGCCGCCCCGCTGCCCCCTCCTCTTCCTCTCCCCGGGTCGGCCCATAGCTGCGACCCGAGCCACGGAAGTCTACACCGCCTCCCTCTCCCTCCCGGGCCACCGACAGGAGGGGCCCACCGCCCGGGCCGTCTCCACCCCAGCCGGCCGCCCGCACCCGCCACCGCCCACGCCGCTACGCCTCCCGCGTCGCACGTGCCTCCGCAACCGCCGCCACCCACCTCCCCGAGAAGCGCGCGCCTTCCACATTCATCTCCCCCACTCCATGCTCTCTCTCCCACATCGTAGAGCCTGGGATTCACAACCAAATCCCGTCCCTCTCTCCTCTCTCCTCTTCGAACTTCGGCGAGAAATCCGGAGCACGTTGGTCGAACCCTAGCCCCCGGACCCCCTGTAAATCTCCTCTCCGTGCTCCGCTCTCTCTTTTGCCCCATTTGCCGATCTCTCCCGTGCCCTCTAGCGCCGCCACCGCCATCGTCTTCCTTCCCTCCGATGAGCACCCCCCTCGCTCTCTCTCTCTCCTCTCTATCCTACCGCCGCGCCGCTCAACCACCACACTCGCGCGTGCCCCGCGCCACCACATCTGGCCGCCGCCCATGCCGGCCTGCCGCCCGCGCCGCCGACGTTGGCTTCCCACGCGCGCTGCCGCGCCATGGCTGCGCCGTGGCCGCAGCTAGCCACCGCGTGGCGTCGCGCCACCCCGCCGTACCCGCCGCGTCAGCGCCACGCCGGTGCCACGTGGTGAGCCGCCCGCCCGCCGGCCGGTGGACCGAGTCCACCATGGACCGGGGCCCCGTGCCACCGACCGGTGGGGCCCACCTGTCGGCGCCGCCACCCCTCCCCGCTGACGTCAGCCCTTGCTCTGCTAACGTCAGTCCTGTCGCCAATGACATCAGCCCTAGGGATTATTGCGCAATAAATTGAATAAGGATTTTCTGTTTACAGTAAAAACACAGTTAATCTTCTAAAATTCATAATTAATTCATTCGGACTCCGTTTGAGTCCATTCAAGTTGTAGAAAATTCATAAAAATGCCTAGAATCCATTAAAAATTGTTTTGTTCCCTATTTCAATAAACTTATAGCCTATTTGCTTATGTGCTTTATTTTTTATTTAGATTCCGGTAATTCTGACTCTCTGGTTTACTTTGAGGTTGTTGAAGAGGCTGATCCAGTGCAGGAGCAAGGCAAGTCATGCTTAATCACTTGAACATATTGTACCCAAATTACGAATGTCTTATTTTTCTCTAAATATTGCATTGTTTTATGATGTCATTTATGAGCTTATTTACCTACTGTACTCAGCCTTATGTTCTAAATACCTTGTTCCTTTGATAGCTTGGGAAGTAATTTGAGAACTTGCTAGGTTAGAACATGCTTAGCCCTGCTTAGAAACATTAGCACACTATTGGGATAACTAATGTACCATTATTAATTAATGATGGATATTTAATGTTAGCTCACGATGGTTAATCGTGAATGATTAAATAATTGGTCCAACTAAAACCTGATTAACGGTGGGTTGTGAGCACATGGTTTTGATGGTCGTGCTCATGACAATTAAGGACCGGTTCACGGAAAACCTTGGAAGAATTACCGTACTTTCCACAAGCCAGCATGGGTAATGGCTGGGCATGAAATGTGGCTTTTCCTAGCCGACGCATCCGGTGTCATTTGCGATCACCACATGATTTTGGGAAAGTGGGATCCATACACGCATAATAGCCACTCAAGCCTCAATGTGCCCCATGATCACAACTAATCACCATTCAATATAAATTACGTAGTGCCGAATATTGAGCAAAAGAGACATTGCTATGACTTAGCGTGCCAGTCAACTTCAATCTGAGACATGCCCGTCAAACCATAGGAAGGCAGTGACCAGATGTGTTACACATCCCAGGAGACTTGACAATTTGCTAAGCTTTACAACATCTCGTTTGTTCAACATCCATACTCATGTCTAGATCGTTCTATAAGCTAGAACATACCAAGACACTTTCATCAAAACAAATGATATTCATAAACAAGGACTACTAATACACAAATAATTTAGAATCTAAGTCTAGAATACATATGGCCGAACGGCCATATAATTAAAGGTTCGCACGGAAGCTTATTTACCGAAGACCCATAAGCAACTCGACTAGGGGTAGACCCATAATGAACCATCCTGAAAGAGAACAACGAAACCCGCAGCACTCAACTATACCTGCAAAACAATTTAGACAAACAACCCACAAAAGATACAAGTGTCAGTACATTAACCATATTAATGTACTGGCAAGGCAATACAATCCTACATACATGCAAGCTCAAAATATCAAATAACAATTATCTGTAGGTTCATTTGCATAAAGCTAAGTTGGTTCACATTATTTCGCAAATGGTAACTTTGTAAACATTTATAGAATAAGTATATAAAGTAAAGCATGGTGATCAATATATATAATTGTAGCAACATAATCATCATTTCTCCTCATTAACATCATCATAAATCATAAACATCACACTTGCACCTTCCCTGGTAGCAAGTCATCATTATCATCAAAATCATCATTAAATTCCCATCCTCAACCATTTTTATATAGTGTTTTAAAAATAATAAAATTACACTCATGCTATTTTTCCAAGTCGCTCTTGATCGTGAGCACGGCTAACCAGTTAGTTTTAACTCTGCAGAGTTCATACAAATCCACATGATGTGATAGAAACCCGGAGGCTACACTCTAGTTGGTTTGGTGTCAGCCTAGCATCCCACACTCTACAAATTGAGTACAGACTAGAGGTCACAACGTAGTCATTACATTGCCTAGTGTCTAGCCTTGCATCAGCGACGGCAAGTGTTAATCCACCCTAGGAATGACCCAGAGCCGTTAGGTGATGGGCCCACACCTTAAACCTAACGCCGTGGTAGCGAATACATCCGTTCCCCCACGAGGCACTATATCGTTGAATTGGACAGATTTAGACGCCCATGCTGTGAGGCGAACCATCCGTCCCCTCACAGAACACACACACAGCTAGTAATATTCGCTAGCAATAAATTCAATGCACACTCATGGATAGTTCCGATGAATCATCGCTCAGACTAATTCATTCTACTCCGGCCTACCAATATGCAAGGCTAAACACTAAACAACTTAATAAGCTAAGGTCATCCCATACTAACACATGTGGCAGTGCTGTATACTTAGTTAGTAACATAGAGTTCGGTCCTTAATCGACTCAGGCGAACGCTCCCCTATCGGTGCACAACTACTACGATATGTACACCACTCGCCGCCCAAGTCTAGAATCAAGATTTTCCTCCATTTTATTTCACAAATAACCAGAGGCTTCACATCTATCCAGAAGTTGTAAATTGCCCATTTTCAAATGTATAAGGTGATCACAATGTTTAAAATCATTTCACTAGGCATGGCTAAGCATATGACATTATATTTAACAATTATAAACCCATTTGAACACATGGGGAGTACTCTAAATCATTCTAAGGTTACAAACATCATAGATAGCAAATCTCAAGGTAGATTATGCAACAAATAGGTCATAACTACCATTTCATTATTTTTAAATAATTTTTTCAAACATAACTATCTAACGTGTGCAACTTTGCAACAGAAAACGTCTGCCCAATAAAAACAAAGGATCAAAGTATTCAAAGGAGGAGGGCACTTGTCTTAGTTAGAATTTCCATCATGATCAGCAATAAAACCAAATTCCTCACCGATAGCGATGTCGTTCACTATACGAAATAACGGTAGCGTATAAACACCAAATCATACAAAAATCTAGAATGCTTCTAATATGCATGAATTCTCTACTGTAATTAGGTACTGATCATACATGATTTATGGTGAGATATTTTTTATTTTATCACTTGTATTTTGGGACATATAAATTTTATAAGTTCTATTCTAGGCCTAGGTGAAATATGCTCTAACTAATCTTAGATGCAATTTATGATCAAATTCAGTCAAGTATTAGGTTATAGCAGTGAAGAGTGTGTTCTCCTAGGTTCCATAAGATTTATTTCACAATTTTTAGAGCTAGCATGAATTTATTATGAATTTTACAAGCTAGGTGATATACTATAGTCTTTATTAGCTATACCGAATTTTAGAGATGATTCTAGTACTGTATGTGCTACATTTTAATTCATAGAAACTAAGTCCATGAGATTACCAACCCAACCCATCTAGAATTACATCATTTGGAGTTAGAATGAATTTTGTATGGATTTTATAGTTTGTAGTTTGCAGTATAGTAATTATTTTACTAACACAATTATTTAGTGATGATTTGTTACTTAAAGTGTCAAGTTTTACTTCATGACATTTGAGAACATGATTCTATGAGTCTTCTGGAACTTAGTTCACCTCTAAATGAGTTAATGTGAATTTTATATGGATTTTATAAATTAGTGTATGCTATATGTCCATTATTCCATATACTAATTTTTAGAGACATTTCTTATACTGTAAGTAGTATGTTTTATCTTACCATATCAAAGTTTATAATTTTGTGAGTCCATAGAAATTTGATTCATCTCAAATGGAGTCAAAATGGATTTTATATGGGTTTTACAATTTATAGTATTTTTTTGTTGAATAGATATTGGTTTGAATACTGTCTTTAATATTTTCCAGATTTTATAAGTATGGGGTCCACTATCAGTGTCTGTGTGTTTTGCATAAAGGCCCCTTGGTTTTCTTGAAACCAACCCACACTACCCCACGTGTTTATGTCATAGTTTGTAAAGAGTCCCCATTTTCTTTTATATTTACGGTTTAGTCCTTGACCCACATGTCAGTGTGTTCGAGTATTTATATCTAGAACCCTAGATTTAGTTGAATTTACAAAACGTGGTCCTTGGCATGAGTGTACAGGTAGGGAGGCATGGCTGCAGCTCGAGTGAGCTCGCCGTCGGCGAACGGCACCTCGGATTGGGTCGCGGCCAAAAGCAAAAAGGTAGAGGGGACTCTTTCGAACCCGATGGTGGTCTACTCGTTGGTTGTGGTGGTCGGAATACGTGTCAACGACGGCGTGGGCGGCGGTGTCCCTCGGCATGCAAGTGCAATTGGAGTTACGTCTAAGTTTGGCCGAATAGATGCATGCATAGGGTTTTATGGTCCTCCTGGATGCTCACTGAAAGTCCGACTAAGGTTGGTGAGGCTTGAATGGCGATGGTCGCAGCGAGGACAGCCCGACGATGGCGGCGGCTTCACTTCAACGGCGACGGTGAGCAATGGCCAACGGGCTTGCAAGAAAAGATGAGTATGAGGTTAGGGAGTTCACCAAGAAGCTACATGCGCGAGGAATTGGTCTGTGACTCACCGGAGCGGGTGAAATCGGTGTGGAGCTCGACGGCCGGAGTTGGGGAAGACAATGACGATCTCCTCATCGGTGGACGATCCTCGGGGATTCTTGAGGGGTTTTGGAGAGGACTTCAAGGGGAGATCAGTGGCGCGATGGCTTGACCCGAGGTGGTCTCCTTCATGCTGTGCGACAACGATGCCAGCGGCGGCGACCTTCGGTGCGTGCTCCAGAACGTCATTGGCACGACGGCTTTCCTGTTGCTATGATGGACAAAATGAATCGGTGCCAAAAGGTGCTCGACATGATGTGAAGAGAATGGAACACGAAAGGGATAGAGATGGCGATGGGTTGTTAGCGTTGGCGTGGTCGATCTTCTTCACGGTCGGCGACAGGAATTTGGGCGATAGAGAGGCTAGGGTTTCTCATCCTTGGTCTGCACAACTCTGGATTGATGAGTGGAGATGGGCAATGCGGCTGGGAGAAGAAAAGGATGGAGCCTGATGTCGCCATGACGACGGACACGCGTCAAACACAAATATGGTGCGCTGCTTTCTCATTCTCTCCTTCCTTCTCGGGTTCAAGAGCGGTGGATTGATTTTGTACTAGGGTGGAGTTAGCTCGTGTGGCTGCTTGTGGGTCCGAAACGATGCAACCAAGGCTAGGCACTGAGAGGTGGGTAGGAGTTTGAGTGAAAATCATTTTCTTGAAAATTTCAAGACTATTTCTTTCTCCCTCTCTTTGTTAATCTATAGTTTAATTTGTGGGCTTGATAAATTAAGGTGGATTTTTCTGGAGGTACATAAATTGATCTAGTTTCCATATTCCTTGGTTGCACTAAAAAATTCCTTATATTTTATTCTCAGAAAAATAAAGAAAATAGGCCTAGCTGAAATTAAATTGAATTTTTAGGGGATCAAAAATAATAAAATAAATCCTTGACAAATTATATTAATTCATGATAAATAAGCTAATATTTGAATAAATTATTTTAAATATACACTTTAATATATTTTAAAGCATGTTTTGATGAGGTATAAGTTTTGCCGATTAGAGTTTTAAATAATCTAAAGTCTAGACTAATTTGACTCATTTAATTGAGATATAATTTGTGAATAGAAAATCATGCCAAAATTTCAATGAGTCTAAAATATTGAGTAGCATCCACATGAATTTTTCCATGATTTAATCTTACACGAATTATTTTTAAAAATTCACTAAGCTTAAAAATATACATAGGTTGCTATTGTGAAAATGCATTTAAGTGTTTATAAAATTATATTTAGATGATTCTTGACATGATATGATGTTGTTGAGCATGATTTATACTTTTAGTTACTCAACTTCATATATTACATGTATATACATTCTTGTAAATATATATTAAGTACATGCTTCAAATTTTTAATTAATTCTCATAAGTCCTATTATGAAATGCTAGTAAAATCCAAAAACAAGAAAAAGGACTCAAGTCACATCAATACATTATGTAAATACATGCACACACTATGTTTTATTTTCTTCCTTTGAGCTATCAAGAAAAAGGTTTAAATTATTCACAAAATTATATTAAAACTAGTCATATTAGACTCACCTAGGTCTTTAGTTGAAAAATATTAGTATTCCTATTTAGGAAAAATATTTTCGACCTTCTTAGATGCAAAATTTGAAATTCAAATTTTGGGTATGTTACAGGGAGAGTGGTGGGGGAGGCGAATCGGGTGGTGGGAGGCGGCCGGCCACAAGGAGGAGAGAGAGGGAAGGGCAGCCGAAGGTGGGGGAAGGCCCCGACAGATGGGCCCTACCTGTCGGTGGCAGTGGGCGGGAGGCAGCTCGGCTCGGGCCGAGCCAGGCTGGAACAAGGAGATGGGCCGTGGGAGGGAAGGAGGAAGAGGGGGAGGGTGACTGTTGGACCAGGCAGCAAAGGTGGAGAGGGAGGGGGAGTGGGCCGAAACCAGCCCAAGAAAGGGGTGGGGGTTTTTAATTGATTTTTATTTTTAGTTAATTTTGAAAATGGTTAACAATATTTATTATGCTCTGAAAATTCAAGTGAAAATTTGTTAAATATTTTGAGGCATAAGGAATTCAGCAAACATTCCCACACACCCATTCGGGTTGAATCTTGGTGTTTTTCAATTGTTGTAGGCTAATTCAATTTTTATGATCTCTTATGAACAATTTAAAAGGGTAAAATTTTAGGGTTCTTTAGGGCGCGACATATAGAATAGTTATTCAATATTCTATATAAAAATGTGGGTCCAGCAGAAGATGAGGGAGGAAGCGACACACATATAGAAGATCGGTTGTTGTTGTGTACATGAAGTTCATGGCCAATTTTGTGCTGACTCGAAGACTTCTAGCATGCATGACTTGTATATTTGGAAAAATTATCAAGTCTACTTTCAAAAGGATCAAACTACATGAGATTCGGAGTTCTCTATCAACCACAATTGCAAGATAAAGACATGTTGCGTGGGAAAACCAGGTGACAAGCTAGCAGCAACATAGTTGTTGAATGTGGGCCTTGCACAACTTGTTTTGATGGGGTTCTATTATCCTAAGGCCCATGTTGCGTTGGCATGGAGTCCATCCACATCTCCCATGGATTCAAGTCTTCTAAAATAATGAGTATGAAGATAAGAAAAGATTTCATTCAGATACAGTTTGGGTCAGCCTGGATATAAGTGGACTGGAATGTTTTTCTCTCTCGTCCGGATTATGTTTTGGATGTATCTCTTCGGAAAGCCAACTTCATAGAGCATGTGATGGGTAGAGCCTAGGCCACAAATTCCTTCTAGTTTTACCCTAAAGGCCGAAAACAAAGCAATGACAGTCCTGATAGTATTTCAGATTGTGTTATCTGTTTTCTTAGTTAGTTTCTAAGTCATGTAAAGGCTATGTAAGCATGTGTATGACTCCAAGTGGATAGACCACTTTTATTCTTTTGAAATTATGCAGCAAATGTTGCTCTTGTTCTTTTTCTTGGGTTTGTGTCGCCGTGGCCAAACTAGAGAGAGGGATTGGGAGTTGTTGCCATAGATTGTTCTTGCTTTACCTTCCGGGAACTTGAGCCAATAGATCCACCTATCATAGCGTGTGGTTATATGAATTCATGGTAAAGGTGTGTTGCAAAGGAATTTGATCCAGTTCGTCAAGTTGCACGATGTATGTATGCGGATCCTACGTCGAGAAGGTTGGTCGCCCATGTCGTCTTAGTATCAGAGTACGGTTGTCTCGGTAAGATCTTTTACCTAGCTACATAGTTTATTTCTATACTATACACAAAAACCCTAAAAAAAACTAGCCCCTACTTTGTAATCTGGTTCTAGTATTATTTAGTTAGCTTATAGTTTAGTTCTTGATTTTAGTTTTCCTTTAGGTTACCATTAAGCCTATATCAATTCATCATGTGTGTCGGTGTTATAGATAAGGGATACCTAATACTTTTGCATTAGGGTTGACGGGGCCCACAATGCACCAAGTATTATAGAGAATCAAGCCTCATATACGGAAAGTGTTCCCGACAGGGAAGGAAAAGCAGTCCTACTCGGGCACTACAAGGACTACTTGGATCGTATCCATACTTGGCTCCTTAATTCTGCTTTGACAAGGGGACACCTGAGCTTATAAATACAAGACCCCCAAAGGAGAGAAGAGAGGCGAAGACAAACCAATACAGATATAGACAAACCAATACAAGATAACTCCAATTTCGTCGAGTTCATATTCAAGGAAGCAAAGACTAGATTAGGTCATCCCAAATATTGTACTCATATGATATTGGTATATAAAAAGCAAAACCAGCTTCGGCCAACAGGAGTAGGGCTATTACCTGTCAGTTAAGAGGCCCAAACCTATATAAAAATCCTTGTCTCCTGTCTCTTTTACCTCAATCTCGCATAAATACTAGCACCAACCATTCCCATAGTCTACAAATACCGTATGTGGGTATAGACCGTCGATAGTGGCGCGCCAAGTATGGGGCTTGGTGCTTCAACATTTCGACGAGCTGGGTTCAAGAGGTGGAATTTCCGACAAGGAATCCTTCGACGACTTTCGAATTTGGGAGATATGGCCCGACCGGAGTGTGCTGTCTTCAAGATTAGAACCCTCGTCACCTCAATTTTCATCAAGACATTGCCGCTGACGGAGCGTGAAACTACTCACCGGGAGACCGTGCAAGTCCCCCTTTGCCGGTTCGGCCGGGGGCGCAAGGTGAGATTCTTAGCCCCTGATCTATGGGATCTCAACGAGAAAGAACGTGTGGACGCGGGCGGTTTAGACAGGTTCGGGCCGCTGAGAAGCGTAATACCCTACTCCTGTGTTTTGGTAGATCTGGGAATGTGAAGGAATCCAGAGAGAGTTCAGCCTCTAGACCAAGTCAGCCAGAGTCCGATCCAGTCCCCCTCTTTCCTAGGCCTGGGCCTCCTTTTATATGGCAAGGGGCTACTACATGGGCCACAAGCTGCCTAAGAAAAAAAACATTCTTTTACAATTAGGGCTATCCTACTGCCGGAAGCAGCCTCTGAAAGACGCCGCAGCACGCCTCTGCTCAGCCAGCCGACCCATCCGGGGGATGCCCTTTTCAACCTTCATTAAATGGCGGGCGACTTTCTCGTCTCGCCTGCGCCGGAATCTGGAATGCATCTGACCGGGAGTGACGTACCAACTCCGGGAGTTGGCACGCCAGCTCCGGCTGAGAGACGAAAGACAGAGGGCTCTCATCATTATGACGGGACGGGGCGAGGCGTGCTGCAGGCCGCCTGGCGCCACCTAACCCGCGATCTGACCGGTCTGTGATCAGTCACTCGCTGTGACCGGTCACGGACCAGATAGGCATGCGCCACGCCGCATTAAATGCGGCGTAGTGCGCTCGTTTGAACCGCTATAAATGCGGTTAGGTGAGCTCTGCCATGCTCACCTAACCCGTGCACGTGGCACCAAAACCACAGGGGGTCGGGGAGCCCCAGCCCTCGGGGCAGAATCGGGAGCGGCCCGACCCCGGTGGGAGACCGGGAGGGCAGCCGCCACGTCACCCTCGGGCCCGACCCCTCCGGGGGAACGGGCCACGTGGATCACCGTGGCCGCCCTTCTCTTTGATCTCGACACCCCCGGTCCCATGTCACCGACAGAAGCCCCCGGCGTTACGCCTGGGTGGCCACACACCGGGGGGGCACCCCAGGCTTGACGCCACCCCTCGGGCCTGGTGACAGGTGGGACCGGCCCGAAAGGCGGGCAGGACTCCTACGGTCGCGAGTCGCGCTCATCGGTGAGGAATGCCAATCGACATTAATGAGCGGTCTCTTTGTAACTGCAACATTACTCGAGGCAGCGTGTGGATCGGGACACGTCGGTCCATTTCGCCTGGGGATGTGATGATGGCGCTTTTTGCAGTAACCGAGCACGATTAATACGCACACGATCTGCCCCTTCTCAACCGCCACGGCCGCACGACTGCTCCGTGCGCCGTAAGCGGGCGAGTGGGGTTAGTGGAGGCGTGGGCGCGAGAAACGAGGGGGCAAGGTAGTGGGCGCGGGAAACGAGGAGCCGAGCGCGGCATAGGCAAGGGTATAAAAGGCGCCGAGGAAGGGATTCGCTTCCTTCCTCTCGCCACTTTTTCCTTGCCTTTGCCATCCGTGCCCTAGCTCTTTGTTTCTCTCGCCTTATCCTCGCCACGCGCACTCGTTCTCAAGCTCCCCCTCCGCCGGCGCCATGACGCGGAACTCCGGCAGCGTGCTGCCGCCTTCTCACATTACCAGCGAGAGGCAGGCCGAGCTGCCGCGCCGGTTCATGCCGGAATCTGCCACCCGGGAGGTGGTCATGCTTGGCGAGGGACGCCCGGCGCCGCACTACCCGGGCGGTCCGTCTTCTTTCTTTCCTTCGCCATGGCGGGCCTGATACCGCCATTCTCCACATTCTTTATGGACGTTCTAGAGTTCTACGACCTCCAGATGGCGCACCTCACCCCCAACGCGGTGATGACACTGGCCATCTTCGCACACCTGTGCGAGATGTTCATTGGGGTGCACCCATCCCTTCGGCTGTTTCGGTGGTTCTTCACCGTGCAGTCGGTATCGCCGCCGACGATGGTCGGTGGCTGCTACTTCCAGCCGCGGGGGCAGGTGCTGAACCGTTACATCCCGTGCGTCCTTCCCAAGAAGTGGGACGACTGGAAGAGCGATTAGTTCTACACCCCCCTCGCCGACGAAGCGCGCCTCCGACTCCCGAGCCAGCCCCCAGCGCAAGCGCCTAGCTGGCGGGCGACAGTGGATCTGGGGACGGCTATGACGCCGTCCTGGACCGCCTGGCGGGCCTGCGAACCCAGGGGCTCACGGGGGCCATGGTGTTCGGCGACTACCTCCGCCGCCGGATTGCGCTGCTCCGGCGACGCGCCAGGGGCGCCTGGGAGTACACCGGGACCGAGGACCTCCTGAGGACCCACCAGGGGCGCAAGTGGGACTGGGACCCCGAGGACTTCAGGATGGTGGTCCAACGGGTGCAAAACCTTAGCTTCGTGGAATCATCCCTCATTCCTCAAGGGATCCTCCCCCTCTGCTGCTACTCGGAGCGTGCCAACATCCTGGCCATCATGCAGGTGGTCGGGGAGTCGGGGGACCAGGCCCCCCGAGGCCATGATGGCGCGGCCGGCAGCCGCAGAGGGGATCAATCTACCTCGGGAGGGGGCCATGCTTCTGGGCCCCGCGGCGGGGGCCCGGGGGGCAGCCGCCCTGCCGACGCCAAGGGGAAGAGAAAGCAGGAGGCGACCCCTCCTCCATCTCCTCCCCGAGGGGGTGGGGCGGTGCGCATCAGCAGCAGGCGCCCGGAGGACGCCGCACCGACGCCCCAGCCCGAGGGGGAGTGGAAGAAGAAGCGGCTCCACAAGATGGGGGAGACCGAGCCAAGCAGGGGGAGCCTGATCACGCCCCTAAAGTGGTCGTTCAGCCGGCCACCCCGCAGGTTCGACCCCACACCCACAGCGGCCACACTCTTATTCCCAAACCCCCAAGGCAAGTCTTTACTTACCTCTTTCTGTTTCTTGCTTTTCTTCTGCCTCAGCGAGATCCCGTCCCGCCCCACGCGCCACTCCAAGGCCGGCCGGCCCGAGGCCGGGGAGACGGCAACCGCGGAGGCCCGGAGGCGGGAGGCCGACCTGCAGGAAGTTGCAGGCCGTCTCCGGGAAGCCCAAGAGGCTGCCTAGGAGGCAGCCGGGGTCCGCCAGGCCGAGGAGGCCGCTCGGGAGGAGGCCAGGGTCCACCGGCTGAGGAGGCTGCCCGGGAGGCAGAGGCGGCGTGCGCGCACGAGGCGCGGGCGGCCGAGGTTGCCACCCAGGTTGATGTGCACTAGAGTTCCCGACCTTCCGAAAGGTTCTGATAAACAACGATTTGGACGGAGTCGCAACACAAATCGATCCGGCTACTTGAACGCGCACGCTCTTGAGCCCCGCAATCGCAGCACCACGTCTCCTCTGGTTATCACCCGTGTCGAAACGCGGGTGACCTCGCCGAGAAGGCTAATCCCTGTTTGCCAATCGAAGAACACAAACAAGAACGAGATAGAATACAACCAAAATTGCAGATGAATGATTAAGCTCACATGTTGGGGTCTTACAAACCGATCTAGCGGCGAAACTGTTCTTGACAGATTAATCTAAGCAAATCCCAAAAACCTAAAGATAGCGACGGCTACTGATATATGGAGTTTAGGGTCGTGCAAGCACCCCTTGATGCAACCCTAATGGCCTCCAACACGATACACGGGCCAAAGGCCCAAATACGGCATCACAGCGTCGGGACAGACTCTGAACGTCAACTTGTTCGGTCAATTCCCAATGACTCGTAATGAATTTGGACATGGGACCAGATCCATTGGAAATGTTATCTTCTTAGCTTTCCATCCATATAAAGAATGTCCCAATCCGAGCACGTATGCGACCTGGGCGCCCGTTTTAGTGCAGACTGGTCCTGGACTCCGAATTGCACCCGAAGTCAACTTGGAGAAGGTCTTGGTTTGGTCCCCAATCAACTTCTTTGATATTCCATGCATTCATTATGCTCGGCTTCTTTTCCTTCATCCAAGAAAGTACCTCTGCAAACGAAAACAAACAAAACTCATTGTGTAGCAACGTATGTTCAAAAATATAACAAGTAAATCTTATGTAGAACCGGTTAACCTTTGGCTGATTAATACACAAGGTAGTCATGGTTATATCCGAGCTAGTTATGTCCTCATCACAGGTCCCTAACCCGACTGCGCCCGAGACGGAGGCCGCCACCGAGGCCGCCCGCGACGACGCCGAGGGGGCGCACCCAGGGCCCGACGCCCCATGCGGCGCTCCGAACGAGCTGGCCTCGGGAGAGGCCCTCGAGGCCAGCGCACCGATCGGCGAGCCGAGCCGTGCCACACCACCACCGAGGTGGCCCTCCCCTCTTCCTTCCGCCGCCCCGCTGAGCGTGGAGCCCCTCCTGTAGGCCTTGGCCACAGCCAACAGCACGGTGCTGGACGGGCTAAGCGCCCAGATGGAGGCCCTGCAGGCGGAGCGGGCGGAAATCGACGCAGCATGGGCATGCGTCGAGGAGGGGCGGCGCTCTATGGAGGCCATGGTGGAGGCCGGCCGCAAGGCGCACAACCTGCACACCTCACAGCTCGAGGCTCGTCGCAGGAACCTGGCGAAAATCGCCCCGGAGGTGGAGAAGGAGCAGGAGGCTGCCCTCATCGCCACCGCCATGCTCGTCGGGGCACGGGACGACCTTCGCCTCCAATACGGGAGCCGGGTGGTGGAGCTGGAGGGGAAGCTCGACGTCGCCCGGGGAGTTCTCGACGACGCCGCTACCCGGGAGCGGCGGGTGGCGGAGATCGAGGCGGTGACCCGCCAGCGCGAGGAGGCCCTTAAGGCCCGCACTATGGCGCTGGAGGAGAGCCTCACCGCGTTCGGGGGGCGGGCCTCGTGCTTGCTCGCGCAGGAGGACGCCATGCGTCGGCGGGCCGAAGCCCTTGACCTCCGCGCCCGAGAGCTGGAGGAGCTGGAGAAGCGCGCCCGCGCCCTGGACGCGAAGGAGACGGCGGTGGCGGCCCGCGAGACCGCCGCCGCCACACGGGAGGCGACGTTGGCGGCGCACGACGCTGCCTCCGCCGAGCAGGCGTTCGCACTTCGCATCCGCGAAGACGCGCTCGCCGAGCGGGGGCGAGCTCTCGAGGAGGCCGAGGCTGCGGCGCAGCGGCAGGCGGAAAGCCTACTCCTCCGCGAGGCGGCGCGGGAAGAACAGGCGCACCGCAATTTGGAAAACGCCCGCGCCGAGAGGGACGCGCTGAACCAGCGGGCCTCTGAACTCGAGGCGTGGGCGAAGAAGTTGGACACGCAGGCGCGCAGCGACGGGGCGGCCGCGGGCCACGGCGATCTAGCCGCCCGCCTCACAGCCGCCGAGCGCACCATCGCCGAGCTACAAGGCGCCCTGGACTCGTCCGCCGGGGAGGTTGAAGCCCTCCGGCCGGCGAACGAGGTGGGGCCCGGCATGCTTCGGGACGCCGTCTCCCGTCTCGACTGCGCCGGGCGTCAGGCAGGCATCTGGGGCGGGCGGTACGCGAAGTACGCCGCCAACCAGGGGGGCCTCGCCCAGCGCCTCTCGGAGATGGCCGGGGACCTTGAGAGGCTCCCTGAGGAGATCGAGGAGACGATCAAGTCTTCCTCAAGGGACCTGGCCCGGGGGGCGGTGGAGCTCGTGTTGGCGAGCTACCAAGCCCGGGACCCCGACTTCTCCCCGTGGACGGCGCTGGAAGAGTTCCCTCCCGGGACCGAGGAAGGCGCGCGCGTGCAAGTCAGGGACGCTGCCGACCAAATCGTCCACGGCTTCGAGGGGACGGCCCCTCGGCTCGTCTTCGCCCTCGACTCCGACAAGAAGGAGGATGGCAACGATGGTGTCGATGGCGACAGCGACGGCGAGGCCGGTGACCCGGGCACGTCGGAGTGAGCCCCCGGGCCCCCACACATCTTAATAATTTTTCCTTCATCTTCTGAGGCCTTTGAGCCAATGTTTGTACGGTTTTATTTTTCCTGCAATCAAATAGGATTTTAATTTCTACGTCAGTTATTTTTGCTATATGCACGTGATAAGGATGGTCTGTGTCGCGATCCTTCTGCATCTTGGCTTGAGCGAGGGCTCGTGCTCGGGCCCCAGCCTCAAGCGGCGCGGGTCGGAGCTAGTGCCTGGGGAGATCCGCATGTCGAGACTGGCCAGGCCGGGAGCGCGGTGACCGAGGGTTATGAGGACCTGATTGTGGGCCATTGCCGATTCCCCCCCGGAGTTCACCGCGCCCTGGGGCACGGCTCGGTTCTGGGCCCCGTTTGGCGGTTTTAGACGACCCGGGCTGCTGAGGGCAAGGTCGAGCACGAGCAGACTGACCCAAGTCAAGACTTTTCAAAAGGAAACGACAACACATACGCGGTCCTTAGGAAATTAAAAATGCTTGTTATTGAAATGGTAGGAAATGAATTAAACAAGTATGTGCATGTGGGAGCCCCCGGCCAAACCTGCGTGCCCGAGGGGGGCGCGGGGTTGGCCTGAGCCCGAGGTACGACACCCGACCCTCTTATGGGTAGAAGCGGCGAAGATGCTTGATGTTCCACGGGTTAGGTAGCTCTGTGCCGTCGCCCGTGGCCAATCGAATCGAGCCCGGCCGGGGGACGCCGATCACTCGATACGGACCCTCCCACATTGGTGAGAGTTTGCTCAGTCCAGCACGCGTTTGGACGCGGCGTAGGACGAGATCGTCGACGCAGAGTGATCGGGCCCGGACATGGCGCTGATGGTAGCGCCGCAGGCTTTGCTGGTAGCGCGCGGCTCGGAGGGCCACGCGTCGCCTTCGCTCTTCTAGCTAGTCGAGGTCGTCTCGGCGAAGCTGATCTTGATCAGCCTCGCAATACATGGTGGCCCGAGGGGACCTCAGGGTGAGCTCGGATGGGAGGACCGCCTCCGCGCCGTAGATGAGGAAGAAAGGCGTTTCCCCAGTCGCTCGGCTTGGAGTTGTTCGGTTTGCCCAGAGCACCGCCGGCAGCTCCTCGATCCACGAGTCACCGTGCTTCTTGAGGATGTTGAAGGTCTTGGTTTTGAGGCCCTTGAGGATTTCCGCATTGGCGCGCTCCACTTGGCCGTTGCTTTTGGGGTGGGCGGGTGAGGCGAAACAGAGCCTAATGCCCATGTCCTCGCAGTAGTCGCCGAAGAGCTCACTAGTGAACTGGGTGCCGTTCTCCGTAATGATACAGTTAGGCACCCCGAACCGAGCAGTGATGCCCCTGATGAATTTTAGCGCCGAGTGCTTGTCGATCTTGATGACCGGATAAGCCTCGGGCCACTTAGTGAACTTGTCGATTGCGACATACAGATACTGGAACCCGCCCGGGGCCTTCCTGAAGGGACCCAGGATGTCCAGCCCCCAGACAGCAAACGGCCATGAAAGAGGTAAGGTCTGCAGGGCCTGAGCCGGCTGATGCGTTTGCTTGGCGTGAAACTGGCACGCCATGCATCGTCGGACCAGGTCAGCTGCATCGTGGAGTGCCGTCGGCCAATAGAAACCCTGGCGAAAGGCCTTGTCGACCAAGGTGCGCGAGGCGGAGTGGGCTCCGCACTCGCCTTCATGGACATCGGCAAGAAGCTCGGCGCCTTGTTCCCGAGGAATGCACTTCAGGAGGACTCCGTTGGCCCCGTGCCGGTAGAGGGTCCCTTCCACCAGCACGTAGCACTTGGAGATGCGACTGACGTGTTCACTCCCTTCGCGGTCCTCGGGTAGAGTCTGATCGGTGAGGAACGCCTGGATCTCGGCCATCCAAGCGATCAATCTTGGGGGACCGGGGTCGGCCCCCCAGGTCCAGAGGCCTAGACTCCGATGGGCCTCGGGGGCCGCTCAGGCGCGTCCGTCTCCCCTAGGGGGTCGGGCCACGCCGACGGCTGGGCCAGCCTTTCTTCAAAGGTGCCCGGTGGGGTCGGGGCTCGCGATGAAGCGAGCCTTGAGAGCTCGTCGGTGACCGCGTTATCCCGTCTGAGCACGTGCCGAAGTTCTAACCCGTTGAAATGGCGCTCCATAGGCCGCACCTCGCGGACGTAGGCGTCCATCTGCGGGTCGGAGCACCGGTACTCCTTGGAGACCTGGTTAACGACCAACTAGGAGTTGCCTAGAACCAGGAGGCGACGGATCCCCATTCCGGCCACCACTCTGAGTCCCACAAGGAGTCCCTCGCACTCCGCCATATTGTTGGTTGCCCGGAAATCTAGGCGAACCAGATATCTGAGGACGTCTCCGCTTGGCGAGGTCAAGGTGACCCCCGCGCCAGCGCCCTGAAGGGCCAAGGAGCCGTCGAACTGCATCACCCAGTAGGCGGCGTGAGGCAGCTGCGAGGGGCTCGTGTTGACCTCGGGGACGGAGACGGGCTCGGGAGCCGGGGTCCACTCCGCCACAAAGTCGGTGATGGCCTGGCTCTTGATCGCGTGGCGTGGCTCAAAGCGCAAGTCGAACTCGGAGAGTTCGATTGCCCATTTTACCACCCGTCCCGTACCCTCTCGGTTGCGCAAGATCTGGCCGAGGGGGTAGGATGTGACCACCGTGACCCGATGCGCCTGGAAATAATGGTGCAGCTTCCTCGAGGCCATTAGAATTGCGTAGAGCATCTTCTGGGCCTGAGGGTATCGGGCGCGGCCTTCCCGCAGTGGCCCGAGGGCCTTCCTGGGGGTCGGGGGCGTCCGGCGCCGTCGGACAAGCGGGCAGAGGGCCACATCCAGTCGTCAGGGGCCTTAGGCTGCCGTCCGGCTCGGGGGCCTCTCCTCCCTTCTCTTTCCCGGGTCAGGTCGACACAGGGTGGGGACGCGCGGGCCGAGGGTTGTCCTCGTCGCGCTCCACAACCAACGCCACCCTAACTACCTGCGGGGTTGCCGCCAAGTAGAATAGCAACGGCTCATCTAGCTCCGGGGCGACCAGGATCGAGGGGGAGCTGAGGTATGCCTTCAACTGGGTGAGGGCCCGCTCAGCCTCCTCCGTCCAGGTAAACGACCCGGAGCACTTAAGGAGCTTAAATAGGGGCAGCGCCTTCTTTCCCAGCCTCGATATGAATCAGCTTAAGGCAGCCATGCATCCGGTGATGCATTGCACGTCCTTAAGCTTGCTGGGGGGGCGCATCCGCTCTATAGCTCGTATCTTCTCTGGGTTGGCCTCAATGCCTCGGGCAGAGATCAAGAACTCGAGAAGCTTGCCCGCAGGCACACCGAACACGCACTTTTTGGGGTTCAGCTTTATGCGGGCGGAGCGGAGACTTTTGAAAGTCTCCGCTAAATCTGAGAGCAAGGTCTCTTGGTTGCGCGTTTTTACAACCAAGTCATTGACATAGGCCTCAACATTGCGTCCTATCTGACTACCCAAAGAAATACAAGTAGTACGCTGAAAAGTAGGACCTGCATTTTTTAACTCGAAGGGCATGGTTGTATAACAATAAGTTCCTACAGGGGTAATGAATGCAGTTTTTTCCTCATCCTCCCTAGCCATGCGAATCTGATGATATCCTGAATATGCATCTAGAAAGCACAAAAGGTCGCACCCCGCGGTGGAGTCGACAATTTGATCTATGCGTGGCAGGGGATAAGGGTCCTTAGGACATGCCTTGTTGAGGTCGGTGTAGTTGATGCACATCCGGAGCTTGCCGTTTGCCTTGGGGACGATGACCGGGTTCACGAGCCACTCCGGATTGATGACCTCATTGATGAATCCGGCCTCCAAAAGCCGCGCCACCTCTTCACAGATGAAGGCTTGGCGCTCCGGGGCCTGCCGCTGCACCTTCTGCCGGACGGGCCTTGTGCTCGGCCGCACGACGAGACGGTGCTCAATCACCTCCCTGGGGACCCCGGGCATGTCCGCCGGTCTCCAAGCGAAGACGTCGGCATTTGCCCGCAGGAAGGAGACGAGCGCGTCTTCCTATTTGTCGTCCAAGAGACCACCGATCCAGGTGAACTTGGACGGGCCGTCGCCCAGGGCGACCTCCTTCATCGGGACCTCGTCGCCTGAGGACATCCGCTGCCTCGGGGCGGGCGAGGTGGTGGCGCTGAGCCTCTCGTCGCCGCCCGCGGGCTTGGATACCACGGCGAGGCAGTCCGCGCGCTGCTCCGTACAAGCGAGCGCGACTTTGAGGTCGCCGTGGACGGTGATGGGGCCACTGGGGCCCGGCATCTTCATCTGGAGATAGGCGTAGTGGGTAGCCGTCATGAACTTCACCAACGTGGGCCTTCCCAGGCCCGCGTTGTAGGGTAGACTGAGGTCCGGCACATCAAAGTCCACCTACTCGGTGCGTAAGTTGGCGGGACCAGCGAAGGTGACCGAGAGATCGATCTGACCCAGCGGCCAGGTGTGCCCCGGCGTCACGCCGATGATCGGCTGGGACGACCAAAGCCCCATCCCCGGGGCCTTGATAGCATCAAAGGCTGCGGGGGTGAGGATGTTGAGGGCCGCGCCCCCGTCTATCAGGACGCGCCCCAACTTCACATTGCAGACAGTTGGGGAAACCACCATCGCGATCTGCCCTCCCCGGGCAATGCATGGCGGGTGGTCGGTCTGGTCAAAGGTGAGGGTGACCTCCGACCAACGCGCCCGCCGCGTCGCCTCATGGGTAGGGGCCGCGGCCAGAAGCTCTCGCTTTATGGCCTTGAGGCTCCGACGAGAAGCGTGAGCGCACACTCCCCCATCAACGGTGGCGACGGTGGCCTCGGGCTCCTGAAAGCCCAGATCATCGTCGCCATCGTCGATGTCCTCCGCGGGGGCCTTCTGCCTGGCCTCACTTCGCCGGTTGCCGGTGGGAGTCGCCGGGGCCTTGACCTCACGGCGCTCCTGCCTCCTCTCCTCCTCCCACTACCTTGACTGCTCGGCCAAGCTTTTGACCGTGCGGCAGTCTGCGAGGTTGTGGAGGGAGGTGTTGTGCACGGTGCACCATCTGCCGACCGGGCACTCCCTGCCGGGAGCGCCAGCCTCCTTCTTTTTGTCGCCCGCGGGCCTCCCCTTTCGGGGGGCCCGCGAAGCACCCTCGACGGCGAGGACGTGACCCTCGTCGTCGGAACGGGCCGACCTCTTCTTCCTCCTCCTGTCCCGCCGCCCTAAACGAGCGGTGGACTCGGGGGCAGCCGGAGCCACCGCTCCAGAGCCGGAGGAGTTCCAGGTCCAGGCCTCCTCCTTGCGAGCCACACGGTCTGCGAGCTCGAAAAGCTACGCGGTGGTCTGGGGCTCCTTGGAGGCGATCTTCTCGAGCATGCGGTTATGCCGCACGCCCCCCCTGAATGCGTAGATCACCGCATGTGTAGGGATGCATGGTATGGTATTGCGGACTTGACAGAACCGCTGGATGTACGAGCGGAGAGACTCACCGTCCCTCCGCTGTACCGTGTGCAAGTCCGCCTCTTCGCCTGGGCGCGGGTATGTGCCCTGGAAGTTCATAGTGAACTGCTGGCACAAATCCTCCCAGGAGTGGACCGACGCGGGTGGCAAGTTCATTAGCCAACCCCGCGCCTGGCCCTTCAGGGCCATGGGAAAGAAATTCGCCATGACCCTGTCGTCACCCCCCGTGGCTTCTATCCTAGTCGTGTAGATCTGGAGAAACTCAGCGGGGTTGATGCTTCCGTCATATTTTTCGGTGATGGTAGGCCGGAACCTTGGGGGCCAACGGACATTCCGACGGCTCGCCACGAAGGCTCGACAGCCGGCACCACCAACCGGGGACACGGGGGGCTGTCTCCCGTGACCGGAACGGAGCGGCGCCCCAGAGGAGGAGGCGCCTTCCGTTGCATGGGCGGCGCGACGAGTGTCGCGCCGGCGCTCGATATCGAGCCGGGCGTCTGGCCCCCCATGCATATCTTCTTGAGTTGGAGGCATCGATGAGGGAACCGCGGACGAACGACGTGTGTTGGCCGTCGTCCACCGTGCCCTCCGCCTCGACGACATAGAGCCGGCGACGGCAGCGCCAGAGGTCCCGGTGGCGGAAGATCGCCTGCCGGTGCCTAGGCGCTGCTATGCCGTCATGACCAGGTTGGCCACATCATCCAGCCAACACTTGGCTGGGGTCTCTGGATCGGGGACAACGAGCGGATGACACAAGAGCGCGCCCGCAGCCTGGAGCGCGCCCTGGGGCGTGCCGCCATCGCCGTTGGTAAGGCGACGACGCACTCCGCCTCGCCGTCCTCCTCCATCGCCTGCGAGCGGCAAGGTCGCGGATCCCTTGACCTCCTCAAGCGCCTGCCCCCACCCAAGATTCCGGCGAGAGGGGGACGACGGGGTGCGAGCCCGATGGCGCGGGTTCTGCTCCCCGCCATCACCGCTAGCGCTCAATGAAGGGCTGTACGCCACTGCCTCTTCGGCCATAGGGCTGACCTGGCGAAGCTTGGCGCACACGAAAGGAGATGGGGGCTCAGAAAAACACGTGTACGCCCCCTACCTGGCGCGCCAGATGACGGAGCGTGAAACTCCTCAGCGGGAGACCGTGCAGGTCCCCCTTTGCCAGTTCGGCCGGGGACGCAAGCTGAGATTCTTAGCCCCTGATCTGTGGGATCTCAACGAGAAAGAACGCGTGGACGCAGGCAGTTTAGATAGGTTCGGGCCGCTGAGAAGCGTAATACCCTACTCCTGTGTTCTGGTAGATCTGGGAATGTGAAGGAATCCAGAGAGAGTTCAGCCTCTAGACCAAGTCAGCCAGAGTCCGATCCAGTCCCCCTCTTTCCTAGGCCTGGGCCTCCTATTATATGGCAAGGGGCTACCACATGGGCCACAAGCTGCCTAAGAAAGAAAACATTCTTTTACAATTAGGGCTATCCTACTGCCGGAAGCAGCCTCTGACAGACGCCGCAGCACGCCTCTACTCAGCCAGCCGACCCATCCGGGGGACGCCCCTTTCAACCTTCATTAAATGGCGGGCGACTTTCTCGTCTCACCTGCGCCGGAATCTGGAATGCATCTGACCGGGACTGACATACCAACTCCAGGAGTTGGCACGCCAGCTCCGGCTGAGAGACGAGAGACAGAGGGCTCTCATCATTCTGACGGGACGGGGCGAGGCGTGCTGCAGGCCGCCTGGCGCCACCTAACCCACGATCTGACCGGTCTGTGATCGGTCACTCGCTGTGACCGGTCACGGACCAGATAGGCATGCGCCACGCCGCATTAAATGCGGCATAGTGCGCTCGTCTGAACCGCCATAAATGCGGTTAGGTGAGCTGTGCCATGCTCACCTAACCCGCGCATGTGGCACCAAAACCACAGGGGGTCGGGGCGCCCCAGCCCTCGGGGCAGAATCGGGAGCGGCCCGACCCCGGGGGGAGACCGGGAGGGCAGCCGCCACGTCACCCTCGGGCCTGACCCCTCCGGGGGAACGGGCCACGTGGATCACCGTGGCCGCCCTTCCCTTTGATCTCGACACCCTCAGTTCCATGTCACCGACAGCTGCTATGGATTTTTCGATGAGCGATACTTCGATGACTTTGGATCATATGACCTGACCGGATCAGAACCATTGTCATCCAACAATTCAATCTATCAAGATCGACACCGCCGTTGAGAACAATAGTGTCGATTCTAGAAACCAGCAATGAGAAAACGGGTAGCGCACGAGATCTAAAGTGGATGAGTAAGAAGACAAGGTTTAGACAGATTCAGGCCTTCTCGATGAGAAGTAATACCCTACTCCTATTTCGGGGATTATATCATCGGGTGTTGTATTGATCTGACGATCGAGTTGTGGTTATGCTCTTGAGGGGCGCCCTTCCCTCCTTATATAGCTTTGGGGACAGGGTTAAAAAGAGGAAAACCTAGTCGGACATGACATGAGTCTCCTTATACATTTACATAATCTTATATGATTAAAACTATAGAATATTCCTTGGGAAACAAGCAATATACTTCCCAAAGCCCAATCTATTTACATAATATACGGATCTGGCCCAGCTCCTATCTTTAGTCGGATAAGTTGTCCATATGAGTATATGGTATCCATAATCTCCACGATAGCCCTTGAGACTTTCATAGTCGAAAGATAATCTTCTACCGATCTATTTAATAAAAAGCCGAGTGCTTCAATATCTCTGTCATAATCTCCTGAGTGCTTTCTTCCCAAATATGAGGCTGTGAAGGGTTGAAAAAATTCAAAAAGAATAAAGAATATATATTTAGGTGCATCGACTAGATGCACCTAATTAGGTATAGCCCCCGATTATTTGACTAGTTAAATATAACTAAACATATAGTCAAAGAGTAAATAAATTAACCAACTAAGTGGTTTTATTAAAAATTATGTCACATGTGGTGTCAAATCCGAGTAAATAACACTCAAAATAGATTTACCAACCGCCTGTTAATGACCAAAAAATATCATGAATAGCATGAAGCCAAGGATATTGGTTTTTAAGAAGTTGCACACATATGTGACTTTATAAAAAAACAATGACACAATACTTGGCCGACTGCACTGTAAAATATACGCTAAACAATGCCTACCTTTTATATAAAAAAGTTAATATATAAGCTATAAAAACACATAGCTTGCCACCTCCTTTAAATTGCATTGTACCAACTCTTATAAATAAAAAGTTGTATAACAGCAAAAAAAGGGGAATTTAAAGGTATTGGGCTCTTCTCCATGCTCATATTGCAGAAACATATGCTTAAGTCCCTAAAGACTCATGGCAGGCCACACCAGAAAATATCCTTAAAAATAATGGAATACAGTGTATCGTATCCTCCATCGCTTCGTCTTCCTAAAAATTCCTTTCCACGCTCCTGTTCATCAGCCGCCGTTGCCGAAGCTAGGGTTCACCTACCTCGCTTAATCCACCGCCAAATCGTCCCTATATCCCATCATGCACAAGCGCTTTCCATCCCCTTCTGTTCTCCATCCTCAAAACCCTAGAAAAAATTCTAATTCGAGCATTCCCCATTCCACTCATGGCAGAGGAGAGAGAAATTCCCTTTGACCAATGGGCAACCATGGATGTGGGGGAGAAAGATCTGTTGGAGATGGTGAAAGATGGCGTGCTTCCGCCAAAGGAGATCATCAGGTGGCATCCAGTATCTGGCAAGGACTTTCCCACGCCCAACACCTGTGGCATTTTCCCCTTTCTTCTATAGTGGCTTCGGCCTTCCCACTTCTGAGTTCTTTCGTGGCCTTCTTGACTTCTATGGAATTAAGATTTATCATCTTCACCCTAACTCTATTCTTCACATTGCCATCTTTATTCATCTCTGGGAAGCTTTTCATGACATCCTCTCACATTTCAATCTTTTTTGCTGAATGTTCTATTTAAAAGCCTAGCCATCCCAAGAAAACCCTTATGTCGTTGACGGCTCTGGTTTCTAGTTGAGCGGAGATGTCCGAAAGCATTCTTTCTTCCTTCATTTGAAATCTTCCAACAAGGGCTGGCATTCCAACTGGTTCTATATCTCAAACCAGTTCCTTGTCTCCCTGACTTCTTTGGCCTTCCTGCCGTTCACAAACCTCATTAGAACTCCCAATCAAAGGGCCAAGACAGGATTGAGGCAGACACCCTCTTGGCCAACATCGCCGAGATGAAGGAGAAAGGTTTGAATGGGAAACAAGTCACTCGGCACTTCGTCAAATGCCAACTGACTCCTATAAAGGAAAGATCAAAGCCAATATTCGAGTATGAAGGCCAGTCGGATCCAAACCGTGGAGATCCCAAGTCGCTTGATTACAAAATCATGTGCTCGAGGATGTACAAGGTGTTTTCTTCCGGAATCGCTGTTGATTACTCCCACAAGCTCCTAGTCACACCAGTCAGCTTGCTCCAACCTCCTCCTCTGGTATGTAACTCTTTGTCTTCATTCAATCCCAAACTTGTTTCAATGTGATCGATGTATGATTATCAAATCCTTTGTTGTTCAGGAAAATAAACTCCTTCTCTCCAACCCGCCTACTACTGCCTGACGATCTCCAAGAAGGATTCCTGGCAGCACCAGTCAAGCTAGCGGAGGGCCTACCATTAAGCCAAAGCAAGGAAGTAAAAGGCCAGCTGCAGAGCAAAAAACTTAAAGGGCCGAGAAGAAACAAAGGAAATTGGTCTTGAGCTTGTCTAATGAAGATGAAAAGCAAGCCCCGAGTGCCGACCAAGTTGAGGCAACGTCTCCACCAAGGAAATTAGGTCCCAAGATCAGAACTTCCTTGAGGTACTTAAATCTCTCTCTTCTCTATGATGAATCACAAAAGTGTAAAGCCGTATGACAAAATCACTAATCTGACACTTCGTTGAATGTTTGATCTTATATGTTCAGAAAACCCAAGGATATTGATCCTATAGGCCGCTCTGATGACAAGCCTTCAGCAACATCGAGCTCCGGTCAAGGCCCCAATAACAAACCCAATGAACCCTTGACTGGAAATTAGTCGGCTTCAACACGGGAAAAAACTACTGGCGACAAGCCCGAGACCAGTTGGCGCAAGCAGAAAAAACAACAACGAAGCAAGAGCCCCGACTAGAGTTCAGTCGGCACAAGCAGAGGAAATGAAAAACAACAAGAGCCCCAGATTGGAAATCAGTCGGCACAATCTGAAGGCGACCAAAGAAAAGAACCTGCATCCAGCGTCGCTCCAAGTGACAACCATCCAGAGAAAGTATAAGGATTATCACTGCTAAGATCTTTGTAACTCCTTCTACAACTCATCTCCCATTCTAAACTTTTCCGATGCCATTGTCAGGGCCTATTGTAGGCAAAGACGAAGAAATCCTACTCATCAGATGAGCAGAACACTCATGTCCACCAGTTAAACTCCAATGGCATGATTCTGAAGGCAAGGCTCACGGGATTATCCTGAATAAGCAAAAAAAAGCCGAAGAACGCGACCTTTTAGTAAAAAGGTTCTCATAATCTACCAAACTGCTTAATGTAAGCTTCTTATTTATCCTCCAAAATCTTTGTCCAACTATATCTTGATTGACTTTTGCTTGTGCGTGTGAAGAGAATATATCGGCAATCTCCCTACCATCATTTGCGTGAGTTTGAGCAATTGTGCTCATGCCTAACATTTGCGGGCATAACACAAGAAACCTTAAAGTGGACATTGCTTCCCTTCTCTCTTACAGAAGGGGCGAAGCAATGATACACCCATATTTTGAGAAAACTGCATGGTGAATGGGAGGGATTAAAAAGCAGATTCTGCCTTGCTTTCTTCCTGTTAACCCATGTAGTCTCTTTGCGTAAGTAGGTTCTCAACTTTCGACAGAATGAGAAGGAATCGATTCGTGCAGCCTAGGCTCATTTCTCCTTCTTAATTCAAGATGGCCCATACTTATCTCTATCTGATCACGTGTTGTTGCAACATTTCCTCTCGGGTTTAGACAAGGGGTCTGCCATGTATCTCAATACTTCCATTAGAGGTTCATTCGCACGCAAAATGACATCAAAAGCACGAGAACTCTTGGATTGTATCCTTTAGAACACCTCCTTCGTTCATTGCGAAACCATCGTGGAAATCGAGGATATACATGAGGAACCATTGATGGCCGAATCGCAGTATACAACCTCCACATCCCAATATTCGACCGTTGAATACTCACACAAACCTCAGGAACCAAATGAAGAATAAATTCAGCCTTTGGAATTCCCATTCTAGTTTGAGGTGATCTTTTTGAAGATTATGGAAACACCTCAAACTATTTGTCGCGCCCTAAAGCAACCAAAAATTTTCCTACCATTTAAATTGGTTCATGAGAAATTATAAAAGTCGAATTAGCCTCCAACATTTAAAAGACTTCAAGATTCAATGCGAATGGGTGTGTGGGAATTTGTGTTGAATTCCTCACCATCCAAATATTTCACCAATTTTTACTTGAATTTTCAAAGCAATACAACTAATTTTAATATCACAATAACCTGTCTCAGACTTACCTAAAAAGAAAAGATAATTAAAACTCCCTCCCTCCTTTTGGGCCATTTTTGGCTCACTCCTTCCCTCCTCACTCTCCTCCCTGGCCCTATCCAACCACCCTCCCCTCTCCCTCTCTCCCCTCCCGGACCGCCTCCTTTCGGCCCACCTCGCGCGCCCGGCCTGGCTCAGCCCAAGCCGAGCTGACGCCTCCCGCCCCCAGCCACTGATAGGTGGGGCCCACCTGTCGGGGCCTTCTTCCTCCTCCGGCCACCCCTCTCCCTCTCTCCTCCTTGTGCCCAGTCGCCTCCTACCGCCCGATTCGCCTCCCCCATCGTTTACCCTCCCCAATAGAGTGGGGGGAATTGCTCCCCACCTCTTCCTCTTCCTTTCCCCCTTGATTGCTTAATGAAAATCGCGGCCAATAGGGAGTAATTGGACGCCGGCAAACCGGCGCCATTAACGGCCGCCGGCCGAGCTACACCTCGGTCGTTCCCCTTCCCAGCGACCTATAAAAGGAGGCCCTTAGTCTCCTCTCTCATTTCCTTGCTGCCCTCCTCTCTCCGTCCCTCCACCGTCGTCGCGCCGCTCCGCCCGAACGTCACCGCCATCGTCTCCTCCGGCCGCCGCTAGGCGTCGATCAGGACCTCCACGAGCACCGGAGAAGCCGCCACTGGCTTCGCCACCCCTGTCTGTGACTTTGCCTTCCTTGGTGAGCACCGGAGCCCCGCCTCCACCTCCATCCCGACCCGGTTCCTCTCTCCTCCCCTCCACCGCTCGTCGTTGCCGCGTTGCGCTCTCGCGTCCCCGCCGCACCGCGCCGCCCGCCGGCGAGCTGACGCCTCCGTGGCCCCGTGAGCCGCCCGTGCGCCCGGCTCACGGTGGACCGACGGGCTGACCTGTGGGACCCGCGGGGTGCACCGGTCCACCACTAACTTTTCGCTCTCCTGTTTAAAATAAAAATAAAAAGGGTAAATGTAAATTCGTAAATTGCCACTCAAGCAAACAACGTACGAACTTCAAATGGCAACCGTTTGGACTCACAATCGACCCGTTCAAATTTCTAAATTTTCCTTAAGCAGTGTAGAACCCATTTTTATGCTTTGTTACTGCTTTTCTTATGGTGTTATTTATAGTTTGGACCCCTTTTTGTTTGTGCTGTCGTGTAGACGCCGCCATTCCGACAAGCCCCTCTACCATGAGGTTGCAGTTGAAGACGTGGGCAGCGAGCAAGGCAAGCCATGTCTATCTTGATCATCTTGTCATCCCAGTTTGTAAAATTATTTTCGCTTTAAATTATTGCATTTCGCTTAATTTAAATTCCCGCATTAATCACTGTTTAGTTTGGTCGTACCTTTATATTCCTTTGTTATGGCTTAATTACTTGTATTGTTATTATACCCTTGATAACCTTAGGCAAAACAAAACTAGTGAGAGCTTCCCCTACTTGGTACTCACTAGAAAAACTAGGAAGATACTTAGCCCCGCTTAAATTAGAAACTTTATAGTTTTGAAACACTAGACCTTGGTATGAATTAATGGAACTCTGGAAATACTAGCCTAGTGGCTGTTTAGCCGTGGAGGATAGTTTCCCCTTTCAAAATACCTCAAACACTGTCTTCGGCTGGGCTCGAGGTGCATGGTTTCGCTAGTTGCACCTCGGCCGTCATAAGGACCGATCTTCGGGGCACGATTGCAATACATTTTCCATTTGAACACCTGTCTAATGGGTAAGGCTTAACATATCAGTTAGTGCGGTCATGAACAAGGAAGACACGGATAGGGATGCATGAAGCCCTCGGTGGGGTCGATGTCTCTGGCAATACGCCTAGGGGCATAGATTGTTCACCTGTCCTAGAGTCTATTGGTCGTGGAAGTCTATGTCGGTCTTCTTTGTTTAGAGCAGTACTAGACGATAGGTTATGTCACGGTTTCTACCCATATGCCATGGTGGCATGTGGCACATGGTGACACGTGAGGAAAAACGTGTCTGGTGGGTAAAGTGGTACATCTCTGGCCAGAGGAAAATCTATTCGAATAGTCGCGCCCTCGGTTATGGGCAAGCAGAGCAATGACCCAAAGTTAGAGGTTTCTCTCTGCTCGGCTAGATCTACTGGTTGGAACTTGTGGGCCTGGGTTAAGGCAAGATCGCATTGGTGCGCGGCTTGATAATAAATTGACTAGAGTTAGGCTGTGTTTTATTAAAACGCCTTCAAAATTTATAAAAGGATTTAAAATGCTAATTTTCAGCAAATGAGCCCTTTTATTGGAATCCTTTGTACTCCTCTATATTACTTGCATCTTCCGGCAAGGTTTGCTGAGTACGGTGGTTGTGCTCAGCCTTGCTCTTTTCTGGCATGGTTTGCTGAGTACGGTGGCTTCAACTTCTAGCTCGTGCCTGGCGTCAAGTGCTTGTGGTTGCCCGCGCATTGGCCGTCTTCATTTTATCGTTTGTCTTTGCTGTGTTGGGCCTTTGGTCGCCCATGTAATAAAAGTACTCATTTTAGCGCCAATCATTCATCCCCCTGATTGGTCGCTTCCGTTTGAAATGCAATGCTAGTGATTATGCTGTAGGAGCTGTTCTCGGCCAAACTAATGATAAGAAACACCATGCAATCGCATATGCTAGTAAACGTTGACATGAGCTCAGCTTAATTATGTCACAACTAAAAAAGCGCTTCTTGTTGTTGTTTTTGCAATTGACAAGTTCAGATTTTACTTAGTTGGAGCTAAGGTTATTGTTTATACTGATCATGTTGCTCTTAAATACCTTCTCACTAAGAAGGATACAAAACCTCGGTTCATTAGATGGGTTCTTTTACTTCAAGAATTTGATCTGGAAATTAAAGATATAAAGAGAGTGGAAAATTCTGTAGTAAATCATTCATCGCGTATGCAAATCACTAACATGCCGGATC
This sequence comes from Oryza officinalis, assembly GCA_008326285.1. Taxonomy (NCBI): domain Eukaryota; kingdom Viridiplantae; phylum Streptophyta; class Magnoliopsida; order Poales; family Poaceae; genus Oryza; species Oryza officinalis. The sequence continues at coordinate 25,925,085 of BDMV01000001.1, read as the reverse complement.
TGCCGATAAATTATTTTCTACGGGATGTAATGCTGCTAAAGGTAACAGACTTGATCCCCTGGTATGCAAACATCGTGAACCTCATGGTTGCAGGATATGTGGGAAGAACAAAAGACGGCTCATCTATGAAAGCAAGAGACACTTGTGGGATAAGCCCTATCTATACCGAGTTTGTGCTTGTGGTCTACTTAGGAGGTGTGTACTAACAACTGAAGGCACATAGGTGATTGAGAAATGTCATGCAACACCATATGGAGGCCATCATGGTGCAATCTGCACGCAGGCAAAGATCTGGCAGAGTGGATTCTTCTGGCCCACAATGTATGAAGATAAAAATAAATTCATTCGGAGATGTGCAAGATGCCAGAAGCATGGAGATATCACTGCTCATGATGTGATGCCCCTAACATACAACCTTAAAGTGGAATATTTGATGTATGGGGCATCGACTATATGGGACCTTTCCCAAAGTCCCATGATTGGGAATACATCGTGGTGGCTGTCAACTATGTGTCTAAGTGGGTGGAAGCGATGCCATGTCGCGCTGCTGACGCCAAGCACACCCGCTCAGTTTGGAATACCGCGGATAGTAATAAGTGATGGAGGGTCTCATTTCATTGATAAGACCTTCTGAAACTTTTTACACGAGCTTGGGACAGAGTATAACATTGCAATTCCATAACATCCCCAAACAAGTGGTCAAGCAGAAACGTGCAACAAACAGATCAAAAACATTCTGCAGAAGACTATACATGAGATGGGAAGGCATGGAAGAACAAGTTACCTGATGCAGTCTGGGCTTATAGGACCGCATACAAGACACCAATCGGCATGTTACCTTACCAGCTCATATATGGAAAAACATGACATTTATCGATCGAGCTGGAGCACAAGGCACACTAGGCCATCCGGACATGGAACATGGACTTAGGACAAGCCGAACAACACTGACAGATGCAGTTGTTAGAACTAGAGGAATGGAGGACAAGGCGTATCACAATGCCAGGATGTACATGGAGAGAACAAAAAGATGGCATGATAAGTGAATCAAGGCGAAGGAGTTCAAGGCAGGAGACAAGGTGCTACTATTCAACTGTATGGTGAAACTCTTCGGGCATGGAAAGCTACGGAGCAAATGGATAAGACCATACACCATCATCGACACTTCATCGCATGGAACGATCACGCTTCAGGACGACATAGGTAATATTTTCAAGGTACATGGTCACCACTTAAGAGTTTTCCTAGAACTGGTTGAAAATCCAAGTTAGGAATTGGACATGGTGAATTTGATCGATTTCCACATCTTTCCTGAAACTGTCCCAAAGATTTTAGAGCTGGACCCTATCTAGCGCAAGCCAATTATCTTGACTCCTAAGCTTAGGGAGTTTGGGGCCCACCAAGGTTTGGCTGAACCCCAGTTCGACTAACCTAGGGTTGGCGCCGCCACTTCCCGGCCTTTTTCCACATAGCTTTTAAGTGGTCCCCCTTCCAACACTCCAATAAGGTAAATCCGATAAGTTCAAGGTAAGTTTACTTCCATTCAATAAAATAAAATAAAGATTGCCGCCTTTTGCTTGAATACTACTATCTTGTTTATTTTTTCTAAGACCAATATTTATATCGGCCAGCTAAAGGCGATGTACTACACATCGGCTACTTCTTCAATCGGCTTTCCCTCGACCGATTAAGAACTGATCCAAATGTTAGGATAATACTTCTTCAAATATTTTTTTGCTAAGTGCTTTTCCAAACACTTCTCCATCTAGTCCTTCAAGCATGTATGCATTATGTGACATACAACGATGTATCTGATAAGGCCCTTCCCAGTTACACGACCATTTTTCAAAACTTATTATCTCTTTTCCCTATCGGCAAAATCGATTTTCAAACTAGCTTATGTTCTCCAAAAGACTTGGGTACCAACTTTTTGTATAATGCCTTACAATTCTATCCTTATCCCTTTTAAACTTCTCTAGTGCACATAGATGATTCTAAGCCAAGTCCTCTAACACATCAGTCATCAAATTATAATATTTATCAGTCGTTAATTGATCCTATAAAGAAATTCTTCTGGAGCCGATATTAGTTTCCCATGAAAAACAGCTTCATGCCCATAAACCAACTGATAAGGTGGCACTTGAATAGATCCATAGATCCATGACATGGCTTCTGACAGGCCCATAATGAAACGGCTAACGTAGTGTGCCATTTTTTTGGCTGCTCATCAATTTCCTCTTAATCAACTTGATCAAACTTTTATTAAATGCTTTCGCCTACCCACTATCTTGTGCATAATAAGGAAAAGAATTCAATAATTTTATCCCCATGCCCTCAGCAAACCTTATGAATTCATCGCTATAAAAATAGATCTTGATCTTCAATAATTTTATCCCCATGCCCTCAGCAAACCTTATGAATTCATCGCTATAAAAATAGATCCTTGATCTGCTATTATTGTCTGAGTAATTCTAAACCGATAAATTATATGTTACTTAATGAATTCAATCGTGTCTTTGGCATCAACATTTTTCAAAGGAATTGCTTCAACCCACTTCATAAAATAACGAGTTGCTACCAATACATACTTCTTAATGGTGCATTAATCTGCTGATCATATCCATCCCCCAACCTCTGAATGGCCAAGGCTTTAATATCAATTCATAGCCGATGCTAAAGCCCATTGAATTGCTCCAAATTTCTGACAATCTTGGCATCCCTTATATTACCTAAAACATTCTTCCAACATCTTTGGCCAAACATATCCAACTCTTCAAAGCAACCATTTCATTTTGTGAGCCGATTGATGTGTTTCACAAATTTCTTCATGTACTTCGCACATGACTACTTTGGCCTCCTCTAAATTTAAGCACTTAAGCAAAACACCATCAATCGTCTGATAATATAGATCTTCATCACGCTACACATATTTGAGAGATTTATACTTCAACTTCCTTGACACCGATTGAGATGGATTTTTTAAATATTCAATAATCTCATTCCTGCGATCATCGACATCAACATTATCAATATCTATCTCTACATCTTTCAACATCAACATATAACCCGATGCCCCTTAAGCAAGATCATTAGCTTCAATATGTTGTTCTCTAGGAATATGTTTTGTTGATACAATCTTGAAATTCTTCATCAATTCTTGGCATTTTTCATGATGTACCCTCAAAATTTCATCCTAACATTCATACACCCCAGATTACTGTTTAATCACAAACAATTAATCCCCAATAATCTTTATTGCATCAGCTTCAACCTCTTTCAACAATTGGAGCCCTTTTAGCATTATTTCATACTCTGCCTGGTTGTTAGTATAAAATGGGTTGATTGTAAAAGCAAACTCAAAACTTGTCTCCCGAGGCAAAACAATCACTAATCTGATGCCACATCCATGTGTACAAACTGATCCATCAAAGAATAAAGTCCATAGCATCGGTTCAACATACCCAACAGAATCATCCCGATGCTGTACTACAAATCGGCTATACATGGCTTGTCTTTTGATTGCTTTAGCAGATTCATACCGAAGATCAAACTTTGTCAAGGCAAAAATCTATTTTCCAACTATTCCCTTCAGCACTGGAGCCGATAGCATATAACGTATCACATCAGCTTTGCAAACTATTGTGCACTCATTTGATAACAAATAATGCCTCAACTTCATACATGAAAAATATAAACATAGACATAACTTTTCCACCAGAGTATACCTTGTTTTTGCATCAAGAAGCCTTCTGCTAAGATAGAATATAACCCTCTCCTTGCCATCGAGCTCTTAGATCAAAACTGAACCGATAGACTTCTCATCGGTTAGCAGATATAATTTAAATGGAACTCCCTTCTGTGGTGGCACCAACACTGGAGAAGAACTTAAATAATTCTTTATTTCATCCAATGCATTTTGCTGCTTATCTCCCCAAACAAATTCTTGATCGGCTTTCAACATCAATAATGGAGTAAACAGCTCAATCTTCCCAGATAAATTTGAAATAAACCTTCTCACAAAATTTATTTTGCCAATCAGTGATTATAACTTTGTCTTATTTTCTAGCGACTCTATGTTCTTCATATCTTTAATACTCCTTTGACTAATTTCAATTCCTCTCTTATGAACAATGAAGCCCAAAAACTGTCCAGCCGATACACCAAAGGCACATTTATTTGGATTCATCTTCAACCAATATTTCCTTGCCCTCTCTATTACTTTTCATAATTACATCATCAATACAAATCTCTACCAACAAGCCGATGAAATCATGAAAGATATAATTCATAGCCCTTTGATATGTAGCACCAGCACTTTTAAGACCAAAAGTCATAACAACCTACTCATACAAACCGATCACCCAGGACATCTAAAAGCAGTCTTCGAAATATCGTCTTCAGCCATAAAAATTTGATTATATCCTACATTACCATGCATAAAACTAATAATCTTATGTCCATAAGTTGCATCAACCAATAAATCCGCAACCGGCATCGGGTACTCATCCTTAGGGGTAGCCTTGTTTAAATCTCTAAAATCAACACAAACCCTTAGCTTCCCTTTTTTTTAGCACTGGTACTATATTAGAAACCCACTCCTCAGATAATCGACATGGCCTAATCAATTTGGCATCATAAAGCCTAGTAATTTCTGCCTTGAGAGCCTCGTATATATCTGGTTTGAATCATCTTGGAGGTTGTTTAAAAGGCCGATATCCTTGTTTAATAGGTAATCAATGTTCTACAATTGATTGGCTTAGTCCTGACATCTCATGATATTACCAAACAAAGCAATCTCTATATTCTTTTAATAAATTTGCCAACTCTCTTTTAAAACCATTGGACAACTTAGCACTTACATATGTTGGCGTAGGCCTATATACTGGTTCAATATCGACTTCTTCTAACTCATCGGCTGACATAAAACTTTCTCCTAGATTACCCTCAATATCATCTTCAGTAACAATTGGGCTTCTCCATTATTGATTGGATGTATATCACGATTGGACACTTTTTAAAAATCACCTACCCAAACATTGCCAGATAAGCAATCAATTCCCTCCATCTCCCAGATAAACAAATCGGCTATAGCAATATTAACTGACCTATCGGCTAGCATGATTTCTATCTGGTCTCCTTGCCATTGAACTAAACTTTGGTGCATTGTTAATGGAATAAAACAATTGACATGAATCCAATCCCTACCAAGCAACAAATTGTAAGAGCCCTTTCCATCAGTCACAAAAAATGTAGTAGGAATATTTTTGCTGCCAACAGTCAACTCCACATTGAACACCACTTTTACCTCCGATGAATTCTCACCAAAATATTTTAACACAATATTCCTCTTGATGAGATCTTTTGGAGTCTTTCGAAGCTTCCGATAAGTAGTATATGGCATCAAATTGATCATTGCTCTGCCATCAACCAACAATTTTGACATCGGCTTTCCATTGGCAGAACCCTTAATATATAAAGATCTAAGATGCCAATGCTCTGGCTCCTCTGGTTTTTCAAATATAGCTTGATGTGGTATCAATATCAATTGTGCCATTGTGCCATTGATTCTTCATATTCTTCATCATCAGACACAGGTGCCTTATATTCTGCAAACAACATGGAAATCACTGGTTTTAAATTTAACACGCCACTCTTTCCTTGTATGTTTCAGTCGATGATTAATCTTTTCCTCCACTTCTTGTGCTTGCTTTCTGCTCCTCAATCATTGAACTCTTCTCTTCTAATTTTAGTAAAGATCCCACTTAGGCACCACTAAGGATTTTGTGTTTTCTCTTCCTGATCAACTTCCTCATCTTCAAAATAATCTTGATGCATCAGCCCCAATTGCTTATGAACTAAAACCCTCTTTGTTGGCCAATCCTGATCACGTCGAACACTTTGACGAGAAGAGCTCCCATCATAATACTTTCCACGAACACTTTGTCAGAAGAGGGATCATCCTCCTGGCTCTTCTTCCCCCTGGTTGCCTGAGTTGGGTACGATGGATCACGAGTGAACTTGCCTCCTCTCGTTGTCACTGCATTCATGTTCTCCAGGGATGGCTCTGGTTGCCCCGGGATCTTTCCTGTCTCGGCAGAGGGAACAGCAGTTGCCAGCTCAGCTAGTTGAGTCTCGAGTATCTTGTTGAACCTCAGCTGGTTCTTGATAGCCGAGGAAAGGCCTTCCATCTTAATGTAGATTCTTTCCAAGGTTTGGTCATTGGCCGCCAATTTCTTGGACATCGTCTCATTGATCTTAGCCAGGAAAAAAATGAGATTCGTGAAGGAGGACTAGTTAGGATTTAAGTTACCATTATTCTCTCCTTGGTAATATGAGCGTGGTTGATTTCACCTCTGGCCTCCTTGTGGACGGTACCCATTGCTGTTGTTTTTCATGAAGAATATTTCCTTAGGGGTTTCGGGGTAGTCATTCCCGAATGTCCAGTGTTGCCACAAGTCTCGCACGTCATTTGGACGTACAAGGCTTGGGTAGTACCGTACATTTCCGCCTTGTCACGAGCGCGTTCGTCCAAGCGCTTTATGAGGTACATTTTTACAGCGAGCATGTCCGTCTCCTTGATGGTGTGCATGCCCCGCTAATGAGGTTGGAGTTGTTCTTCACTCCATCCTTGGTTGGAGACCATCTTCTCAATCAATTTTTATGTGCAAGCAACAGTGAGAGAGAAGAATGCTCCTCCAGCAACAGCATCTATATGATCACGGGCCGACTGAGACAACCCGTTGTAGAAGTTCTGAATAATAAGCCAGTTATCCATCCCATGGTGAGGATTGGCCAGGATGTATTCTTGGAGTCTCTCCCACGCCTCTGTAATTGATTCATTGGTTGCTTGCTGGAAATTTGAAATCTTTCCACGAAGGGTGTTGGTTTTGCCAATCGGATAAGACTTCGCGAGAAACGTGCTTGAACACCTCTCCCAAGTATCCACAGCACCTCTCTTAGATTAGAACCACTACTTTGCTCTCCCGAGTAGAGAGAACGGAAACAGGCAGAGTCTGATGGCATCCTGGATCACTCCCTCGATGACGATAGTGTCGTAGAGTTCGAGGAATTGCTGGAGGTGGGCGTTAGCGTCCTTATTGGCTTTCCCACATAACGGGGTAGCCTGCACCATTGTGAATAGACCCATCTTGATCCCGAAGTTGGCATCCCTAGTGTTGACAGCGGGCCCAATGAGCACATTGGTAGTAGAGGGAGTCGAGTAATCATAGAGGGTCTTCTGAGCCATCGGCTTAAAACTTGATGGTCCAAAAATGACTGGTTCGGGTGTCGAGAGATTAATTTGTGGAGGAAGGACGCGAGGTCGGACTCTTCTCGCAAGTTTCTCTGGATTATCAACAAAATTTATTGTCAAGTCAAAACCGGTCATACACTACCTGTTTTCACATGAAGAGAAAACAAATCAAGGTTAAGCTGTTTGGACCAAGGTTCACTAATCATAGTTTAATTATGACTATATGTAACTAAATTTTTAACCATTGCATTCCCCAACAACAGAGCCAGAAATGCTTGTTGGTATTTCTTACGGTCACAGATAAATCCGCGAGTGCAAGAATACCACTGTAACATTTCACCGAGGAGTATTCCAAGGGTATCGTATTTATATTTCCGCAAGGAAGGCGATGGTGTAAAGATATAGTTCATACATCCTTAACCAAGCTATAATTACTTCACCATAGTCTAAATAGGGGTTAAAATAATAAATGATAATAAAGTAGTGTGACACACAGGAGATTCATCTATTATAAATATACACTGGGTAGTGGGGAAGAACTATAGAAAGCTAAGGTTCATATGTACTTCTATATTACTAGTGTTTAGTTTACACTTAACACATACATGCTTACAAGATTAGGGCTTAGTTCTAGGCACCCAGGTACTACCGAGAGACCACTGTCTACTGGTCTGCCAGTGTGGTTATGGCATTTTACGAACTCTTACGTCATATCCGGACGTGGAGGAATACAAAGGACGAACAGAGTTGTCACCACCTACCGCCTACCTCACTTTTCGTAGGGCATACCCGCATCCAATGACATTTAACTAACTAAAGCATCATGCTTATGTTAATAATAATGTCACTAATTCCCCGAGACTCACACCCTACAGATGGACAAGTTAGAACTAGTCTAACCTGTTAAGATTATTGGACCGTTGTTGTAGTATAGATCGACTAGCCTAATCAAGTGAAGCATGCAAATGAAGTATAATCTATTCATAGAGAACATAACTAATAGACTAGTATATGAACTATGAACACTAATAAGTAAAGAAGATAATTCCTTTATTGCAACTATCTTACAAGAAGAGTAAAGTACTAAAGACATGCCAGAATCTCCGAGAAGACTATAGGACTGAAGACTATTCTAAGCCTAACTCCACTACTACTAGAGAAAATACAATGTATGGAATGAGAGAATTGCTCCTTGAGATGTGTATTGTGAAGTGAGGAAGTGATCTCCTTTTATAATAACTCCCACAACCGTCATTGGGAAGCCACCAGGAAGCAACACGTGGAGGATGGAAGCAACATGGCCGAACCCTCGGTCCCCCCTTGTGGAGAATATGGGTACCGGGTACCCACACGGCCTCCATATTCGATTAGAGATAGGAGGTGGGTCGGATCTATATATTATGTAATAGAGTAGGACTCGGTCATAATATTGCCTTGTGTTCTATGGCATGACTTAGAGTCCCGATTGAATACTATCATGTAATAGATTAGGAAATTGATACCATATATGGTTAGGTTTTCCTCCTTGTAACTCTGTTCCCAACCTAAAGGTGGGCAGGGAGCCCTCTAGGGGCCGGATCACAATATGATCACAGAGATATTCACAACTCGATCGTCAGATCAATATACACCCGGCGGATACAATCCCCAAACAAGAGTAGGGTATTACCTCTCATTGAGAGGGCCTGAACCTGTCTAAATCTTTGTCTTCCGCATCCATCCACTTTTAGGTCTCGTGCACTACCGCCTTTTATTATTGCCGAATTCCAGTTTCAACACATCTCTTTCAACCGCCTTTCACCAGAGGCTACTAGGTGGGCCCCTAGGGAGGTTGAGGATGGGATGGCCCCACTTTAAGTTTGTTTGAGCTGACTTATGGGCCCATCAATCCGTGTGCTCACACGTGATTCGCCGGAGGTGTGTTTCTTTGATGCTGGCTCATTTCTCCTTCACTTTAGTGTATAATTCTTGCATCCATAGTATTTCTCCAATACAAGTGGAACTACATTATTTATAAATGATATACGTGTAAGAAATGTTAGTTCTCCCTTTATTTATTATGATAGTTGACGGTCAAAATCGGTATTTAATGACCATCAACACCTGCCTTGTTCTACAGCTGATTGAATTGCTGCCTAAACACCATGCACTCATTTGTATGGTGGGATCTTGAATTGCGCCATCTGTAGTATTTTCTTTTATTCAATTTTTCAGCCGATCGAATAACATGATTCTAGGGTAATTGAATTTGTTTTTCTTGTAAAAGAAGATCAAAAATCCTATCGGCTTTATTTATATCAAAATCAAATCTTTCTTCGTTGCCAGCATCTTTAACCTATTGGCAAACAACTTCCGCCAAGCCAATTTCTGTGTCTTCATCTTGATCTGAATCTGATGTATAATTGTTGAAATTAGCCACTCTTTTGGAGAATTTCTCTTCCTTGCTTCCTGGAACCACTTTTCATGAGTCGTTACCTTCTGCATTAAGTGATAAACTCTCAAAATCTTGTGAAGAAAACTTATCTCTGATCAGCCCCAGCAAACCTTGTAAAGCCAAATCTACCAACTGTGTATCATTCAAACTCAAACTATAGCATCGACTCCAAACATTACGAAATCTTTGGACATAATTAGGAACCGATTCATCTAATCATTGTTTTATATATGTCAAATCTGTAAGCTTTATCTCTTGTATCCCAACAAAGAAGTATTTATGAAATTGTTTTCCCAGATCAGCCAAACTTCTAATAGAATTTGGCGGTAAAGAAAAAAACCAAGTAAAAACCAATTTAGAAATTGACAATGGAAAGAACCTAACTCTCAAAACTTCTTCAGCGATGCTTCACCACATTGAGTCAAGAACTGACTAATATGTTCAACAGTTGATATATTATCTTGTCCTGAAAACATTAAGAAATATGTCACTCTATATCTGTTAGGCAATGGAACCCTATCAAAATATTCTGGATATGGATGTTGATACATGATGGTTTGATCTTTTGGCTGGAGACCAAACTGTTCCCTCATAATTTCAGCAACCTTATCGGCCCACTCCTCATTTCTATTACCCACATATTGATGCTGCACCAGCCATTGTACATACTGATTTCTCTGAGGTTGATATTGTCCTACACCCTGATGATACTAATAATGTCCGTCTGGCTGATACTGATGTGGTTCTTGTAGTCCTTCTTGCCAATATTGGTGAGGCGATCCCTGCTGATACTGATGAGATTGTTCCTGACATTGTTGCTGCTGAAGTTGCCCATCATAGTAAGCAACTCTATGATACCCAATTGGCACTTTCGGGATTTGAATCTTACTAGGCGATAATGGACCAACATCCTTAGCCATGTCATTAGTTGGTTCTTGGATTCTGTCTTTACATGCTTAGGATTCGTGGGAGGTGTATTTTCAGAAAAATAAATAGGCCCTCAGCTAGTTCTCGGGCAATAGGTCCATCAACTGCTTTCCTGATCAAATTTTGCAAAGTATTCACTAAAACTCCAGACTGATTGATCAAAGCATGATTAACTGCTTCATTAACCATGCCATGAAAACTCTGAGGACATGGAAGATTTCCTGAACTCCCTACTCCAACCATCAATGCTTTTGGAAGCTGAGTTTTTTGTATAGGACCTTGTCGAGTCATCCCAAATGATTCCAAGCAAAGCTTTGTATAATCTTGCACTGTCTGATCTATCAAAGCTTTCTGTCCATCAGTTAATTTGTCCATAGTTAGTGGAATAATTTCCCTTTGATCAAGTTCCTTAACCATGTTGACGAAAAAGGTCCACTGGGCATGCCAAAATCATGTTGACACAAAATTCGTCACGCACACAAAGGCCTGAGAGATCTGCTTAGCTCAAATGCAGGTCCTATCAAATTGGGTTAAGGGCGTGCCAGTTAGTTTGATCTTGCAACTAACAAGATAAAAGTAAAAAGATTAGATTGCGGCACCAATCGAGCACAGGGCCGATATAGTATCGTGTGACTAGCCGATGCCGATGGAATTTTGGATCGATCAGCTTTAACCAATGGAATTTAGATATGACGAGTTTAAAGAAACATCGGCTGAAACTTAAGTAAAATATACTTGTAAGTCTTCTACACTAAGTACAACCAATATTAATAGATCAAACCAAACTAAGACATATTAAGATTGAATATAATAAACCAAAAACTAACATCGGCTATGACAAGTTAAAACCAAAAACCAAAAACCAAAAACTTAAGTAGGCCGATGTGCCAGGAATTAATTAAGACTTATCATTTCCCTGCCAAAAAATAAACTAACATCGGCTATGACAAGTTAAAATATAATCACCAGCAATCTATGGTTATTAACTACTATCTTGATAGATCGGACTCAACCGTGACAGTATAAGATTGAAGATGATAAAAATAGTAGCTAGCCGATTATACTAACTCTATGAATTAACCGATATAGCAGATTAAATTGTGATTAGCAGAGAACTCATCAGCTAAAACTCCAATGAAACAATGATTAAAACCTAATTAGCAAATTATAACCTACAAGATTGGACTTAACCAAAAGAGTTAAAGGTTAATAGTGAGCTTGATAGATTTGAACCAACCAATTGGTAATATTCAGAGTGATTGATATATCGAATCTAACAAAGACAACAAAGCAATATAAGAAAGAACTGATAGATCGGATAGCCAATACGAGTAAAAGCTTAACTAGTGTATCAGGCTTAACCAAGAAAGCACTAATTCTGTCGATATAAGCGAAGTTTACAAAACTTACTTTCTCACCGGAGATCAAAACCGATGCAGCCCAAACTCAAAAACAAGAACTCGTCGAAACTAGAACTAGGGTTGGTAATACAGCAAAAGTTGTATATTTAACACTCGTTAAATTACAAGGACCATGGGTGTACATATTCATACCCATAGGTTAGATCAAGTATGATTCTACTACAATTAGATCAACTCAGGACTCTATCTCAAATAAGGATACTACTTGATACAACTCCGACTTAGACACGACTCTAATCGTCAAACTACCTGAGTCCGATTACAACACGACTCCATTGGCTCAGGATTCTATCTATAGAAAATAGAAACCAAAATAAACCTTCTTTATTACTAAAGCTAATACAAAAACCAGATAAATTTATCAACCGTTTCTACTAAAATCACGGTGTTAATTCCTTCTTTTGACTCGGTCTTTACTGATGGAATTTACCAAATTTTGCCACTAACAATACCGTTGTAACACTTCACCTTAGACTATTCCAAGGGTATCGAATCTGTATAATCAAAGTGTGTTTGATTCTTCTGTTGTGATGAACAATTGGCATCTGAGATTATTGGTTTTAATATTTGGAGTTTATTGGCGAAGTGGCTTGTGAGATGATTGAATTTTCAGACGGTAAACAGGGACTGTTGTTTTGTTGGGTCCGGACAGACCGGGCAGGTAAGGCCGGTCAGACCGGCGGTATGTGTGCGGTCAGATTGGCCAGCCCGCGGTCTGACTGGCTAACCCTGTGTCGGTTTCGTTTTCGGGTTGTTTCATTGGATATCCGTGGTTAATACGTGTTTATGGCTTCTAGATGGATACAATACGTATGTAATACTGTTGTGTGCTAACAATCTAGTGCTTTGGTTTCTCCCTCGACTTCTTTGGATATTGGTGCTTCTTCGTCAAATTCTACCGCTCTTGCTTTGATTAATGCCATGTCCGATGAGCAACTCGAATAGTTCAAGGAGGAGGACTTGGCTTTGGCTGCTAACAAGATTTCTCGAGCTATGAACAATGTCAGGTACAGGAAAAGAGGAGGTCAAACTCGTTGCTTTGAATGTGGTGCACTTGATCACATTCGTTCACATTGTCCTAAGCTTGGGAGAGGCAAAAAGGAAGACAACGGTGGAGAGAAGACCAAGGACGACAAGTCCAAGTCAAAAAGCACGTTCAAGGGGAAGAAATCCAAGAAAGTGGTCAGGAAGGTGTTAAGTAAGTCTATGCTGCTTTTGAGCCATTAAGCGACATAGATTTTGATAGTGATGAAGACAAGGAGAAGGAAAAGAACACCTCCGGTGTTTGCTTCATGGCTCGTGGTGAATCGGATTCAGAGTATGAGGACAATGAGGTGAGTTCTCTTGAGGAAGCTATTCTTGTTTTAAGTACAAAAAATAAGAAGTGTGAGAAGATGTATAAAAAACAAGAGTTCATGATTGAATCTCTAAATGCTGAAATTGCTAGATTGAAATTTCTTATTCCTGATGATGATGATTGCAAAAATTGTGAGATTTTAATAAATGAAATTTCAAAAATTAGAGAAATTAATGTTGCTCATGATTTGAAATTGAAATCTTCTTTTGCTCTTGGATTTGCTATGTACACACGCACTTTGGATGAATTGTTTTTAACTAAAAAATTATTGAAAAAATATCAAGTTGCTTTTTATGCTAGTTTGATGTTTAACATGATTTGTGCTAAAAAGTTAAAACAACACAATATTTTGAATTGCTCAACATGTACACTAAACAAGATGAGATTGAAAGATGCTTTGCGTCGTGTTGAGTATATGGAAGATATTGTAAAATCTGATGAAGTGCTTTCTTGTCCAAAATGTCGTAAAAACAAAGGTGTTATGATAGATTGTGAAAATTATGCAAATTTGAAAAAAGAGGTTTCTTATTTGAAAAGTTCTTTGGAAAGATTTTCTGATGGTAAGAAACAATTTAACATGATTTTGGATCAATCTAAAGTGACTAGCTACAATAGGGGTGTAGGTTTTGATGTTCATGATTATTTCACCAAAAATCAAGCCAATGTTTTGAGAGTGACTGAATATGGTGAAATTTTGACAAAACCTAATGTTGTGAAAACAGTTTTTAAATTTTCTGAAATTATGCCCTCTCGTTCTGCTACACTAAAAGAAACTAAAACTAATATTTCAAAACCATTAACTTCTAGGGAAAAGTATACTTGTTTCTTTTGTGGTAAAAATGGTCATCTTATTGGTTTTTGTTTCAGATTAGCACGTAAACAAAAAAAAGAAAGAGAGATTGCTTTTGCAAAATCTAAGTGGCAGAAATCTAGTTTTCCCTTGAAGAAACCGGCCAGACCGCAATGGGTTGCGCGGTCAGACCGGCGACCGGTCCGACCGGCTACTGAGCGTCGGTCAAACCGGGCTTCGGTCAGACTGGAGGTACAGAAGCGGTCAAACCAGCCCCCGGTTAGACCGGCTACTGTACTTCGGTTAGACCGGCCTCAAAGAAATTTTTCTGGAAATTCTCAAACTATTTTTGCTCATGGATACATGTCTATTGGATCTACTGGTCATGTGTCTCAGTACTGGATTCCTAAATCTCTTTTATGTAACCCCAGTACTGAGGCTTCGACATCTTTTTGTGTGTAGGCTTTGATGGCGAGGAAGGAGAACGTGTGGATTGTGGATTCCGGTTGTTCGCAACACATGACCGGTGATACAAATTGGTTCTCCTCCCTCAAGATGGCATCCAAAACGGAATCCATTTTCTTTGGTGATGCTTCTACTAGTGCCATTCTTACTACAGGATCTGTCAAGGTAAGTAACAAGTTTGAATTGAAAGAAGTAGCTTTGGGTAAGGATTTAAAATACAATTTGCTTTCGGTTTCACAAATTGTTGATGAGAATTTTGAGGTTCACTTTAAGAAAACTGAAAGTAAAGTATTTGATTCTTGTGGTGACTCTGTGTTGAATATTTATCGCTATGGAAGAGTGTTTAAAGCTGATTTTGGAAATCCTGTTTCACCTGTGGTAACATGTTTGGTTGCTAAATTCAACAAAGATTTGATGTTTTGGCATCGTAGACTTGGACATGTTGGTTTTGATCATCTCACTAGATTAAGTGGTTTGGATCTTGTTCGTGGTTTGCCTAAACTTAAGAAAGATCTTGATTTGGTTTGTACACCGTGTCGTCATGCTAAGATGGTTGCTTCTTCACATGCTTCTATTTTTTCTGTGGTGACAGATGCACCGGGACAGCTCTTACACATGGACACTGATGGTCCAGCTAGAGTGCAATCCGTTGGAGGAAAGTGGTATGTGTTGGTTGTTGTTGACGATTTTTCTCGATATTCTTGGGTTTCCTTCATGGCAAGTAAGAATGAGGTTTTTGGACACTTTCGGAGTTTGTATCTTAGATTGAATTGTGAACTTCCCGGTTCTTTGAAGCGAATTTGAAGTGATAATGGTGGTGAATTTAAGAATGCATCTTTTGAACAATTTTGCAATGAAAATGGTCTTGAACATCAATTTTCTTCTCCTCGTGTTCCGCAACAAAACGGTGTTGTTGAAAGGAAAATTCGTTCTTTGGTTGAGATGGCTAGAACAATGCTTGATGAGTATCATACTCCTAGAAAATTTTGGGCCGAAGCTATTAATACTGCATGTTATATTTCCAATCGTGTTTTCTTGAGATCAAAACTTAGAAAAACTTCTTATGAGCTTTGTTTTGGACATCAACCCAAAGTTTCATACTTGTGTGTTTTTGGTTGCAAGTGCTTTGTCTTGAAATCTGGAAATTTGGATAAGTTTGAGGCACGTTCTACCGATGGAATGTTTCTTGGTTACCCCACTCATTCTCATGGCTATCGTGTACTTGTTTTGGAGACTAACAAAATTGTTGAGACTTGTAAAGTCACTTTTGATGAGGCTAGTCCAAGAACTAGACCAGCAATTGCAGGTACATTGTCATAGGTTCAGGGGGAGGATGGTCGTATTTTTGAAGACAAGAGCAACAACGACGACGACG
Source organism: Oryza officinalis (assembly GCA_008326285.1). NCBI lineage: Eukaryota > Viridiplantae > Streptophyta > Magnoliopsida > Poales > Poaceae > Oryza > Oryza officinalis. The sequence continues at coordinate 25,909,064 of BDMV01000001.1, read as the reverse complement.
ATGAGGTCGGCTCGGCCGGTCAGACCGGGCACCAGGCCGGTCAGACCACCGGCACACCTCCGATCGGACCGACGCAGGAGACACGGTCAGACCGGCCAGGGTCATTGGCTTCTGATTCTGTTGATGCTGATCGGGATGGTCCTCCAGAGGCTACAACTTCGACCAGTGAGGGTACAGAACGTGAAACAACTTCAGAAGTCGCTGCTCCTTTGCGCATTCAACGACGACATCTGCCGAAACAAATTATTGGTAATATAGGTGAGCGGACTACAAGGTCTAAGGTAACAACTCATGATGTTTATGCAAATTCTGCATTTGTTGCTTCTTTTGAGCCCAAAGATGTTACTCATGCGCTAACTGATGAATCGTGGATTAATGCTATGCATTTAGAACTTGAAAATTTTGAGAGAAACAAAGTTTGGATTTTAGTTGAACCACCTTCTGGACATAATATTATTGGAACCAAGTGGGTTTTCAAAAATAAACAAAATGAGGATAGTTTCATTGTGCGAAATAAAGCTAGACTTGTTGCTCAAGATTTTACTCAAGTGGAGGGTTTGAATTTTTATGAAACTTTTGCTCCTGTTGCTAGGATTGAGGCAATTAGACTTTTGTTAGCTTTTGCTGCTTAAAATGTTTTAACTTGTATCAAATGGATGTTAAAAGTGCTTTTCTAAATGGCTATATACAGGAGGAAGTTTATGTTAAACAACCACCGGGCTTTGAAAATCCTGATTTTCCCAACCATGTTTTTAAATTGTCAAAAGCTTTGTATGGTTTGAAACAAGCACCTAGGACATGGTATGATAGACTTAAAAACTTTTTGCTTGCGAAAGGTTTTCAAATGGGAAAGATTGATAAAATGCTTTTTGTTAAGCATGGTGATAATCAACTTTTTGTTCGGATTTATGTGGATGATATCACCTTTGGTTGTTCTACTCACGTTTTGGTTGTGGAGTTTGCTGAGACTATGCGCAGGGAATTTGATATGAGCATGATGGGTGAGTTATCGTACTTTTTGGGATTGCAAATTAAGCAAACACCTCAAGGTATGTTTGTGCATCGAACGAAGTATACCAAGGATCTTTTGAGATGTTTCAAGATGGAGAATAGCAAGCCAATCTCTACACCAATTGGTTCTACTGCTGTGTTGGATCCTGATGAAGATAGTGAAGCTGTGGATCAAAAGCAGTATAGAAGTATGATTGGATCTTTGTTGTATCTAACTGCTTCTAGGCTAGACATACAATTTGCTGTGTGTTTGTGTGCACGCTTTCAAGCTTCTTCTCGTGCTTCACATCGTCAAGCGGTCAAGCGAACAATGAGGTATTTGAATCATACACTTGAGTTTGGAATTTGGTATTCTACTTTATCTTCTATATGCTTAAGTGGATATTCTAATGCTGATTTTGCGGGTTGTAGAATTAATAGGAAAAGTACTAGTGGAACATGTCATTTTCTTGGTACCTCATTGATTGCATGGTCTTCTAGGAAACAATCTAGTGTAGCACAATCAACTGCTGAATCAGAATATGTTGCTGCTGCTAGCTGTTGTTCTCAGATTCTTTGGCTTATTTCAACATTGAAAGATTATGGTCTTGCTTTTGAAAAGGTTCTTCTTTTTTTTGTGATAATACAAGTGCTATTAACATTGCTAAGAATCCTGTACAACACTCACGTACAAAGCATATTGTACAAAGCACATTGATATTCGCTTTAATTTTTTTAGAGATCATGTTGAGAAGGAAGGTGTTGAATTAAAATTTTTGGATACAAAGTTGCAACTTGCGGATATTTTCACTAAACCATTGAATTCATCTCGTTTTGCTTTTTTTCGTGGAGAGTTGGGATGGTTTGATGGGGAATTTTTGTGCTCTTGGTTTTATCAAGCAACAATTGAATAGAACAACTTAAAAGAGAGCTTTGTATTATGCATATAGTGTTTTTCTTTGTTCATGCTAGCAATACTTTGAAGGTTTATTTGTCTATTTTATAGCTTGTATGACTTTTAGTATTTTCATAAGGTTTAGATATTGCTTTTAAGGGAGATGATGCATGACACTTAAATTTCATATTTAAATTAATGAAATATGCAATATTGATACTAATGCATAGGTTGGATTGTAAATGCTTATATATATGCTCTGTTGAATTGTTATTCCTCAAATAGCTTTGAAATTGCTCATTGTGCAAGAGAATTAAAAATATTTATGAGAAGAAAAAATGAATACTGAATCCTTGGAAACAGTCTTGGCGACTAGGACGTATTCGATGTGAGCAAAAATAATAGGTGCCGAATCCTTGGAAACAGTCTTGACGACAAGGACGTACCCGGAATAATTGAAAGAAAAATATGAGCAAACATAGGCTCAAATAAATATGAAAAAAATTTTGTGCTAAAGCTAATTTGGGAAAGAGTAATGGTTGCAATAGGTCTATATGTGTGGGTTTATTTTTCAACCTATGTGTTTGTAAAGATTGGCAGCCAACATTGGTAGCCATCGACGTGAGGGTGCAGGGGAACGGCACCATCGTTCAACCTTGCTAGTGACCTCCGAATCTCTGATGGGTTCCGATGAATTTTTGAATCTCGGGACGGCAGGATCTAGGACGTCAAAGCAAATGTCGGCTCATAGTCTGGGTCGCCAATGCCGGTTGCATCCATCTCCAAGACCAGCGGCATAGGATCAGGAAGACTCCTGCTGTCTCTCCTCCCATGGAGATGTGTTTCTTTTTTTCTTCCTCTTTCAATCTGTAATTTTTTTAGAGAATAATTGATTTTCATGATTGAATAATCTTGACTGTGTATGATGTATGCAAAGTAAGTAAATCTGAGTAAAAATTATTACTATGAACACACCGAAAAATGATATAAAAATATTCGAGTAAAAATTTTACTATTAACACTCTGAAAATGATGAGAAAAATATTTTTACTTAGTGTTCAATAGAACTATGGTGTAAGATAATTAGAGATGAGGTAGTAATTTTTTTTACTCGAAGTACAAATTAGGGCATAATAATTTCTTTACTCAGTGTACGACGGGATCAGGTGGGCATGAATCAGAAATATTTTTACTCGAAGTACAAATTAGTGCATAGTAATTGTTTTACTCAGTATATGACAGGACCAGGTGGGCATGAATCAGTAATTTTTTATACTGTGACCTAGATATTTTGGCTGTTGATGTGGTGGTTTTGTTTTAAGAGCGCTAATCAGTCAGCAATCAATGCATGCCGAATAGAAAAATCAAAGATAAGATGGAGGGGTGAGGAGGCCGAGGAAACCCAACGCTCAGTATCGCGCTACTCCATTCGTGGCACCCTATGCGCCAGATAGCGTCACTGATATATATGTGTGTGTATATATCTATATCTATATGTGTATATATACATATATGTATATATACATATATATACATATACATACATAGATACATATAAATATACATACATATATACATATACACATATACATACATATAGATATATAACGGTGGGCGGCTTAGGCCACCGGTCAGCAAGCGTAGGAGGTTTCCCGTGAGTGGGTGGCGATGGGCCGCGGGATCCAACCATCTAGGCAAGAAGACAGCGACAGCGACCTACTCCAACCCCTCTTCAAGCGGCGAGCAATCGGTTGTGGCGTGGACCTTGGAGCTAGGATCTGACGCCACCGACCACAGCCGTCAGTCACCTTCTTCACGGCTACCCGCAGTCATCGCCTTCTTCCTGCTCACCATACGCCAGCCAAGTTCAAGCCGAAAGAGGAGAAGAGAGAATGTTGCACCGATGGACCTCAGGCCCGACGACTAGCCTCTAGGCGAACCAGGCCACTGTCGATGGGGATGGGGAAGGAGGCCGATGAAGAAGCTGGTGGCCTTTGGCTGCGCCGCATCTGGAGGCTAAGCTCCTCGACGTGGGATCCAACGTCTCGTCCTATCCCAGTAGGAACGACGAAGGGAGTAGGTGACGGGAAGGTGGTGGACATCGCGCGACGATGCTCCAGGCCACGCCATACTCTGACGGCTTTGTGTGGCGCTAACCTGGAGCCCTGTCGCCTGCGAGCCTCTACGACCAGGACCTCTCCATGTCGCCACCCCCACACGAGCCTTGCTACTACGTTCAGTGGCGGAGCCAGGACTCAAACCCTATGCGGTCAAGACTGATACATAACAATGGCTTCAGGTAACATAGTGAAAATATTGACTTAATCAAAGTTCCTCTCTACGGTTACAGAGCTCCTCTTTACGGGTTTTCATCCCTTGATAGCGGTTCATGATGGTATCAATAGTGATATTTTGAAATACATCACTTTCAACATAGGTAATCATGCAATGATATAAGAAAGTATCACCTATTCTATTGCGCAAATCAGACTTGATGTACTTCATAGCAGAAAAAGCTCTCTCGACTGGACGGGTAGAATTAATACTAGCTTCAATAACAAAAACACCAAAGGATAAGTAGTGTGTTTCTTTTTTTCAACTAATTTCTTGCAAGCCCTTTTAGATTGCAGAATCTTGAATTATCACGAATATTCTCAACAAAATTTTCAAGTTGGCAACCAAGCTCTTCAATCTTGTGTTCACTGTCAAAATCATCAAGATACAATCGAGCCATTTCTAGTATTTTGTCCTTGTCAAAATTAGAGAATGAATCAGCAGGATCCAAACAAGCCATACCAAGAAGTAACACAGTACTACTCTCACTAAAATGGTCATTAAGCTTAACACGTAATAGGTCAATAACAGCATACATGACACTCTGATAGTAATCCTCATTTGATATGCCATCAACTTGAACTCTGCGCTTTGATTTTGATCCCCGAGGAACATGCATGTCATCCATGTCAGGAAGTTCAATATCATGCTTGATGTAAAAGTCAATAACTTGATTAAACATACCATCCCAACCATCATTTATCAGGTCTTGTAGTCTTCTCTTAGTTGTGCCCAGATATGAAATAGCATTCACAATATCTTAGTCCTTTTTTTGCAAGGCTATGTTCAAATCATTAGTTATTCCAAGTATAACCTTCATTAAGTGCATCATAAAAGCAAAATCAAATGTTTGTATAGCATCCAACACCCCTTTTGCCTTAAGCCTATCAACAGTTTTGGAGCCATTGTGTGCAATGTCATCAATAACTTCAACTACTGAAGAAAACATAACAATCAAATTCAGCAGGGAATTAAAACGAGAGCCTCATCTAGTATCACTAGCTTTTTTAAGGCCAAATTCTTGATTCAGACCACGTCCTGTTTCAAGTTCACCCAATTGCAATGCCTCTTCAACTTTCTTTGCTTGTTTTTCCCGAAGCATATCCCTGTTCTTCTTGAATGAACCTTCAATAGTGGACAATATAACATTAAGCCACTCAAAAAGAAACACAACATCTTCATGATTTTTGGCAACTGCAACTAGTGTCAACTGGAGTTGATGAGCTTAATGTATGCTATGAGCAGATCTAGAATCTTGCATGCTTAAAGTTTTCAAACCATTTAGATGTCCTTGAATGTTACTTGCTCCGTCATAACCTTGGCCACGGATTCGAGAGGGACTAAGTGAATTGTTTCCAAGAACAAAATAAACAGCTTCTTTTAGTGCGATAGCAGTTGTCTGAGTAACATGAGCAAGCCCAATAAGCCGCTCCACCAGAAACCCCCTTCTATAAGTACTCATCTCCAAGATCTTCTATGATAGATTTAATTGTTTCCTCAGCACAAGCTCTCACGATATCTCTTTGGATTTCAGGATCAACCAATTTGAAGTTCTTGGGAGTATTTTTAAGAACAACAGCACCCACTTCTTTAGAGCGTTCTGCATACCATTCATAAAAAGTAAGGAAATTTTTCTTTCTCTTAGAACATTCACTTTCATCATGACCTCTAAATGGCAAGCCCAAAGTTAGAAGCAATCTTGCAATATCAATGGATGCTGTTAAACGAATCATGTACTCCATCTTAGCTTTCTTTTCTTGCTTAACTATGTTAGATCGAATGGACTGTTGTTGGTTCATGAGATCATCACATCTCTTCACATTCTGATTATGAACACTGGAAGGGCCACCAATATGAATTTTGAATCTATCGAATTTCCAAGTTCTAAACCCCTGAGTTGAAAATGCATCTCCTCCACCATGCCCTAGAGTTTCATTTTTAAACAAATAGCAACAAAGACAGTAGCTGCATCTTCTACTATACTATACTCCAACCAATTACTAAATGCCTTAAATCAATCTGGATTAAAAGCGACGCACACACGGTGCGTTGACGCAACAGCTGCTGGTGGCCAGGATGGGATTGGAGATGCTGCTCGATCTGCCACGAGTAGCCACCACCAAGCCCTTCAGCCCGTATCTTCCGTTCCTCCGGCGGGCAGCGTGCTCATGGACCTCCGTCGAGCTGGGATGAGGCTCGCGCATGCTGCATCACTACCACGGCACTGTACTCGGGCCATCCGCATCTCTGTTGTGTGTCTCCTCCCTGGGACGGGAGATGTGTTTCTTTTTCTTTTTTCCTTGTTGTTTCTGTAGTTTGTAGTTTTTTACGCACAGAAGATTTTATATGATTGATATGCATGATTGAAAGTAAATATGTCCCACAAAAAGATAACGATACTCATATGGCTGAATAAATTTCACTTACTCGTAAATAACGATACTCTTATACGAACGGATTAAGTAAATATATTACTAACTAAAATAATTAAAAAATAGATGGGATAAAAATATTACTCTGAACACACCGTGAGTGATGTAAAAAATATATGGGAGTAAAAATATCACTGACCTTGACGAGTATTACGGAGTCCCTAACTTGGAGTAAAAATTTTAATGCCTCTAGAATAAGGGTTTAATTTCGCTTAGGAATTTTTTTACTAATCATGTGAACCTGATTTCTCTCAAGAATATTTTTACTGACCGTGGTAACCGTTGGAACAAGAAAAAAGGTTTGAGGAGGTGACGTGGAGACCGGGGAGGAGGAAGATCTCTCTGGCTGGGGGCAGCAGGGGTGCCAAAAAAGCAAAAAACACGGGCGGTGGGAGAAAAAAACGAAAAATCCGAAGAAGCTTGTTCTGAGTCGCGCTACGGTGTTGTGTAGCGCGCAGCGCTTCACGTAGCGCCACCGTGTATACATATACATATATATATGTGTGTGTGTGTATATAGACATAAAACTATGGGTTGCGTTATAGCTTAAAAAAACCCACCCCACCCCATCCCACCCCCCCCNCACTCAAGTAAATTTGTTACTACACGTCATCTAAGTAATTTTTTTACTGAACTGCACACATGCAATCTAATATATGTAACGGTTCCCATATAGTGACCAGTCATCCATCTATATTTCCTTATTTTTCGGATCTAGAGAGCCAGAAAGCGGTGTGCTTGATTCAAGGGGGAGCAACGGCGAGGAGGATGGCTTCACGGTGGCGACACGTTCCCCGCTCCGCCTTTGCTTCGTCGACTACTCGATTGGCGGTGGCGACGTCGCGGTGGAGGGTGGTGCTCTAGAGGATGCCCTCTTCGGCAAGAGAGGAGGGGCGTCAGCCCATGAATCGGTGACGAGATGAGTGAGGATGCATCTAGCGCCCCAACCACTCCCTCGCCCATGACAGCGCTGTGGTTGTTGAGCCACAATGGCAGAAATGCAGAAATGGTGTACTGCAGTTGTTGAGCCACCTTTGCCTTTTGACAGGAACCAGATGGGACTCTTAGTTTTGTTGGAGAGAGGGACCCTTTACTCTTTGATAAAGAAGGTTATATATAGGTTTGTATGTACTTAGTGTCTGATATCAATTTCTACAGATTTAGTATATCAACATTGCTTATACCTTACTGTCATGGTGAACTGATACTTGTATTATTAAAAACAATCATGTTGGATGTGATGGCGTGCACTCATTGAAATTTTCTAGGGTGTTTTCAGAAATTTCCTGATTTTTCACATAAATTTTGAATTGTACTATACAATATTTTGAATTTTGTACAATGCTATTGTCAATCCCTACTGGATCATATTTAATTTTTTTATATACTATTTGATTTTTTTACAATACAATCTTTAAAGTTTGTGACTTCTACTTAAATGTTATTACTGAAGAGTCATCCCCCAATTCCCACACGTTCCAAACAAACAAACGAAATGCAAATCTCAAGGTGAAAGGGGATTTTAGGGGATTGAATGGTGAGAGAGGATTAACCCAATCCCCCTCTTGGTGAATCTCCATGGAAAAATTCTCACCTTGTTGCCGAACAAAGCCTTAGGTTAAGTTCTTTTATTCATTTTTTCAACTCATCTCTCTCGTTTTTGGCACGCACGTTTTCAAACTGCTAAACACTGTGTTTTTTCAAAAAAAATTTATACAAAGTTGCTTTAAAAAATCATATTAATTCATTTTTTTAAAAAAAATTAAGTAAAACTTAATTAATCATGCGTTAATGCATACATCGTTTTACGTGTGAGAAGGGTTCCCAACCTCTTTTCCCGAACCCAACCTTAGTGAGACAACAAGAGAAGAGAAGTACGGGATGAGATGCGTCGGGTGGGTTGGATAGGAGAGGATATAGAATAGTTATTTTATAGGGGTGTAAAAAATATCTATGCGTTGTAACAGGTAAAGACAATTTTTACGATTGATAAAAACTTTACCAATATAAACGACAAATAAAAACAAGACAAACAAAACAATGACAAAACAATGTCAAAAATCATATATAACATTAAACCCGGTTACGCTCGTTTCCTGCGTCATCTCACGAAGAATTCCTTATCTACATCTTTCTATAGCTTCACAAAATAATTGGGTGGCTATTTCATAAATTGACAAATATGTATTGAGAATTGTGAACACAGAATTGCAATGGGCCTACTGGACCAAACACATGCACAAAACTCCCTCTACAATAAAGTAAATACAAAAGCTATACAATACATCTAACAAGCCCTTCAAGCTATGGTCAGCTCTATCTGTGCTTTCATGAATAAAGTTGTACACTGAAGCTCCGAAGACACATATATGGCTGCGTTCGTTTCTACTACGATGGTGTTTAAAAATTCTAAAAATAAAGATAAAGATGAAGATTAAGTGTTTCATGTAAAACGAGGTGACATTAACGTATGATTAATTGAGTTTTAATTATTACAAACTTGAAAAATGGATTTATCTTATATTTTAGAACAACTTTCATATAGAAAATTTTTTGCACGAAACGCACCGTTTAGTAGTTTGAAAAGCGTGCCATGAATATTTTATCTTTTTATCACGAGTAGTAGTAGTATCTAACGAGACTACTCAGGATAAAAGATAAAGATATTCGTGACACGTTTTTCAAACTGCTAAACGGTATGTTTCGTGCAAAAATTTTCTATATGAAAGTTGTTCTAAAATATCAGATAAATCCATTTTTCAAGTTTGTAATAATTAAAACTTAATTAATCACACATTAATTACACCTCATTTTACGTAAAACACTTGATCTTTATTTTTATCTTTATCTTTTATTTTTATCTTTATCTTTTTTATCTTTAAGACTTTCAAACACCACACCACCATGCTTAAAAAGGCACAACAACATCCTACGCTTGCCATCGCATGCGCAAAGCATCAACGCACATGGTGAGCAACATTGATCGCATCGATGTTAAAAAAGGAGTTGGCGTAGAAACAGACTACAATATTCTATGACAACTCCAAAATTGTGGACTTGAAATTGCATTGTGCCTACTAGGCAAAATAGACAAATAGCTACATATGAAGCTATACAAATGCACAACATATATTTATAACCTGATCTCTCAGGAATAGATAAAAAGGTTGTAAGCCTTTAAGATTCACAAGAGATGTGATTTTTTTTCTAGATGTACATATTTATTAATTGACAATTATTTATTTTCAAGATGTGCCTATGGCTAACAAGACTATGCAAAACCCCAGGTGATGTTTGAATCTTCTGAAGATGAAGATGAAAATAAAGATTAAACGTTTTACGTAAAACGAGATGACATTAACATGTAATTAATTGAGTTTTAATTATTACAAACTTAAAAAATAAATTTATTTGATATTTTAGAGCAACTTTCATATAAAAAATTTTCGTACGAAACATATTGTTTAACAGTTTAAAAAATATGCCACGTGAATGAAAATCTTTATCCTGTCGTTTCAGGAGAAACGAACGCAGCCATACTTTCAACATCCACTTATAATTTGGTTGAGTGCATTGAAAACAATCAATTTACTACCCAGATTTAGTTGATTCTTGAAATTTCAATAGTTTGCTCAATTTGGTCCCATCTAAGATTTGTTTTCATAACATAGTCCCTGTTTAGGGGCTTTAGACCACTACAACTACTCTGCTCTTAAAATCTCCACCTCTACCAAACAACCCAAACTCTCATCCAGCTCCCCAGATAGCCTAGATTTTCACACAAATTGAGACTCAATAGTTACATAATCTAGAAAATGTACGATTTTATTAGTTTGGATACTCACCGAACCGGCTACAATCTCTAGCTTTCCAAATAGGCCGTTAATATTCTGCAATAAATATGGACATATCTAAATATGTATCAGCAATAAATGAGAGCATATTCCGTATGTTGGGTGGACCTGCAGGCATCTTTGATGTATATATATCTTTATTAGTAACTCGTCATCAATCTTATGTACATGTTAGCAGTAAACAAGAGAAAAAAAAGGCCAAGATAAATACAACGCCTATTTGCATTATCTTGTTCCATGAAATATAAAAGCTATGACGAAAGAAGTGAAGGGACAGCCCCAAGCCCCCAAGTGGTGTCTCTTGGATTTAGTATAGACCTAACAAGTTAGTCTTTTCATCAAAATACTTGTAATCAATAATTTTAATCAAGTAGTTTGATGCTGCGCCATTAGCAAAACTGGTGATATACTAGTCTGGCTTGGTATACTCAAGCAGCATATGAGGTGACCTGTATATATTTACCAATGTCCAATAAAGAACTTCTTCCACTTCTAATTCACCCTCTGCTCGTGCTGCATAAATGCCTTCACAGATGTCAAGTAACCTATAGAAGACAAATATTATCCATTACTGCAAAGAGAACAAACATGGAGAGAAAAATAGGAGACAATCTGTTTATTGCGTGTAACCATTTAGAGTTTTCAACAACTTATGATATATATCCTTAAAAACCAGGATCTGATATGGCCTGTTAGCTTCAGATTATAGCTTCAAGTACCAGCCAAAAACTAGACAACACTAAATTATAGCTTCAAATTTGATAACTAGTTTTTGAAGCATTGCTACGCAGGACAGTGCTAGTAGATTTCACTGTACTGAGCTAATCTTAACTAATTGGATACTATAGTAAATCATACAAGATCCATGATCATTTTCATAGTAGATAAAAACATGTAAGAACAAATTAAATGTGTGCGGTGTTACTCCATTGTAAAATTCCAAAATTATCATAAGGGTACTTGATGCAGAATGCGAAGAAATAGTTCCGGGAGAAGAGCAACTATATGTCGTTTTCCAGCTGAAGTTGTGTCAAGGGTTCTTGCTTAATCCGTCAAGTTAATCTGATGCATTCGTGGCATCTACTTGATCTTGTGCAATGCTATATCATAAGTACATACCTGTCGCAAGATGGAAGATTCTCATAAGGTATTCTCATTCTCAGATCTGAGCATTGCAGTCTAATAAACCTTGCAACAGCTAACACAAAAGTAATGTACAAACTCCAAATGCTGAATTTGCTCAGTGTTTCACCAATAATACCCTCTGAAAAGCAAATATATATATATAGTACTTGTTAGCAGGGAAGTAGCAACAGCTAAAAGAATAAACATTGCTTTTATCATAAAAGATGATGAAAGAAAAACTTATAGTACTTAATATGGACATACGTAGGATGAGAAAAGAAAATGGAAATGGCTACATGTACTAATTTTTTCTTACTAACACAAATATGTCAAGCCGTGAGTACATATAGATTTCTTGTAATTCCCATCTAGTTAAATCAAATGGTTGAGATCATTGTTTGTAAGAGTTTTGTAAGAATTTTTTAAGTACGTGTAGCAGTAATGAGATCAAAGCAAAGATTGGATTTGGTTTTAACTGCCACTGAACTAACTGTCAACTGGCCATCCATTCATCTATCTATATTGCAAATTAACCAAACATGAAGGTGCTAAATTATAGATTGCCCCACAAAAACTGACAGCATTAGAAACGATCAAAATGTTTAAATCGTCCAATGGTTCCTTCTGTCTAACTGTCTATATCTTATCAGTTACACCAAAAGCTGAAAACATGCCAGTAAGCTCATGATAACTAGTTCAGAGTTGTGGCTAAAGCAAAATACTCTTATCCACACTTTTCATGATAACTAAAAGCTCATTGCAAAGTAATGCAGTGAAATTACAAAAAAAAAAAGAGCACATTCCAGGGATAGCAAAAATATGTCTAAGGCAGTGATGACAGTTTAAGAGAATTAAGCATTTGTTTACACACTTATGTTTTCTGGACAAGCAGCAACTGCGAACAAATACATGTATATAAATGGTGAAAAATCTTTATCACAACTCAGAACTTCCATGTTAATCGGAAAAATAACCTGGACTTCAGGTCTGTACTGTAAATGAGTTTTTTGTTTTTCAAATTTTCTGAAGCTCTTTACTAATTTTAAAATTACAAAATCATTTCAGCATTAGGATACATTTCCACATTAGCTTCAAGTCACTCAAAACCACTCCAAATCTGGTCCAAGGTTGAAAAGTGAATGGTTGTGATACTTCAGTGTTGATTATTGTCCAGATCTGAAGTTCAGGGTTGATTTTGGACTTTCATGGAAGTTTAGAGTTGTAAAATAGAAAATTTTCATTACAAATGTCTTCTATAAACTATTTAAGATCATGAACGATGCAGGGAATCATAGAATTAGGAGATTATGGGGGTAATGTACATACGAGGTGTTTCCTCAGACACAACGATGGCCATGGGACCATTAAGGCCTTGACAGCCAGCCAAATCTGATGGGTTTGTATCATAGAATGACCACCAAGGAGGAGTGCCATTATTCAAGAGCAGTTCACCACTTACTGAATCTATCTGCACTTATAAACAGATAAAATTAAACAAGTGTCTGCTCAGCAAATCCAACGGAAAAAAAAAAGGCTATGCACATATGGCATACCGATGCTTCTAATCGTCGCACTTCACCTGATCCAGTAACTCGAAAGTATCTAGGGTAAGCATCAGTTATCCTGAAGCTATTCGTAGTCCCATTTAGCACTCGTTTAACATCATCTACACTTGGACTACGATCAACAGGTGACTCATATTTCACTAGTTCCTTCCCTTTTGGTCTAGCTCTGAGAAAATCCCAATTTAAAATAAGCTCCATGTTTCCAAAAATCATTTCTGTCTCCTCAAGGGATTGAATGAATCTGCTTTGCACTGGAGCTGGTATCAACCACATCGTCGATGCATCCGGTTGGCAACAAATAAGTTGAATGTCCTCAACATTATATGCTCCCAAATAATCTAGAGGGTCAACATCATCGTAGGCCCTCATGTGTTTCCATGGTATCTTTTCACAGACAGTGGTTTTAAAAAAGGTTAACCTACCACCAAGAGCTTTTATATCAATCTTAACACTTACATCAATAATAGGGTTGGCAATATTTGTTGGGTTACCACTACTGTATATCTGAAATTGAAAAATAAATGGCTTTAGACCTTGCAAAAGCTAATAACAGGTGAGGCCTGCTAAAAAATATTGAAATGAGAAAGGCTAAATATTTGTCCCAGGAGAAAGGGAAAACATAAATGATGCCATGATGAAAACTATGATTAAAAATCTCCCATAAAGGTCCATGGTTGCACAGTGGATGCATGTTAGGTTTTATGTAAGCAGAAAAAGACATGCCATTCACATTTTTCTATGGAAAAAGTTTCTGTTAATATAATTTCGTAATTGGTAACTAAAGCAGAAAAAAGAGGCTGAATGGGAACTTGCTTGAATGGTAGGGTCCTTGGGAGAAAGATAAGTGACAAACCAAACTAAATTATTTGGTCCGTAGACCATGACACACCAATCTAAAATCTAGACAGTGGCACATGCAGAGTCATAATTCAGTAGCTGCACTGCAGGTATTCCCCCGTGAATCATGGCATCATGCAAGAATGAAATATGGCAGTAAGAAGAAAAGTTAGCTTCCTTGCTAGAAATACAGAGTGCTAGCAACTAACTGGAAACAGAAGAAAGCGCAGCAGCTTCACATGCATGCTAATTAAAGATTAGGCTCCCTGAGGTGGATAAACACATTAACCTACCAAAAGATGCTGACAATGCAGAAGTAAATGTGGTTTTGTGTGACCCAAGTTTACCAGAACAGTTGCAGATGCAAACAAGTGGGATGGCAGAACAAAAATCAGTGCAAATATAAAATAAAGATGGCATTCACCTACCAACATAGGTGCCCAAATAACACAGATAAGTACAAAGAATAGGCATATCCCACTGCAGAATTTTGTCATTTTCGTTTGCTTCTCCCCTTGTTGGTGATTTGCCCTGTTTAAAATTGCATCGCATTTCACAAGGAACAAGCTTGCATATATATCCTCCAACTGAGAAGGGGAAAAAGCATAAGCTATGAAAATTTGCCTTACCGAAGCAAACAAAATATCAGTGTAAAAAAATACATAGTACCAATAAGAAATACAAATGTAAATAATTTCATGAAACAATCAACTGAGAAATAGAGATGCACCATGAGTGTGGCTATTTTTTCTTCTTTTGCAAGGATGCGATGCACAAATAATGTCAACCTTTTGTATTTGACATGTTTTTAAAAAAAAAACAGTGAGTCAATAGGTTTATTTCAGTAAGAGAAATAATTACTATTGGACACCCGACATAGATTTGGATTATGGGAATACTAGCAAACATGCATGAAAGAATGCACATACAACTTAAGAAGTCTACATACAGAACTAGGTACTAATAATGGATGTGGACAAACTAAAGGAGCAATGCTCTAAAAATGAAGTGATATTTAGAATGAAACACTAAAATATATGCCACAGACCTGATAAATGTCTAATATATAAAAGAAGCTAATGGTGGTGATGAATATGCCACCTCAACGTATTCAATTTTATACTAGCACCAAATCAAAATTCATTAACTGTGATTCACTCAGACTCACAGTATAAAATGGATTCAGGCTTTCAGCTTGAATTTCAATGTGCAGACCTATATGGTTATATGGCAAAATATTATGAAACAACAACCATGATAGTTGAGGAAGATCAAGTATAGATGTGTACCTTAAGCCAATCATACATTGTTAATGATGTAGTTGTACATGACCAATCAAGCACACACCGCAGCTCATACAAGAATGGCAGAGCACGGTAAAGCCGGAAACCGAAATAATTTACTTGTGTAACTTTGCTTGTCAAAAACTGTCGATACAAGTTACTCTTGTTAGGAATACCATATCTAATCTGTAAAGCTTGAAGTGCCAAGGAAATCGACTTTGTAAGGTAGATTGCACGTAGAACAAATCCTCCAACATTTCTGTGCACTAGCTCCATTCCCCAAGCATATTCAGTGACAGAGTACGTGAAAAGCACTAGGTTGAAAAGATAGAAAATGACTTTTCCTGTGGCAAACGACCACAGATATATGATGCGATCAACCACAATCAAGAAAAAGAGAATCTGCAGAATAATTGGTAGAATAATCACCAATAGGACCAATAACTTATACATAGCATATATTAGAAAAATAAATAATTAGCCTGTAAGTGAAACATAACAAATCCAATGGAATTGGGAGCTCACCATTAGGATGAAAACAAACTCTTTGGGAAACTGATCCTCCAGCTGGTAAACTTCCAAAAATTCACTTTTGTTTTTAAGAACAGATTGATAGAACATGGCAACAAGAAAGAAAACTGCCAAATCAGCACCAAAATAATATGCATAAAGATCGATCTCCCTTTTACCACCGCCAATCACAGACACTACTGGGTAAGGAAAATTTACATCTTCAAAAAGTCCTGCCTTTTGTGATTCATGAATCTCCTTCTCTACATCAGCAGCTGGAGTGAGTGATTTGTACCATCCTGCTGATTGGCAGTCCAAGGGAGCAGCATAGACAACTTCTAGGACAGCAAGAGCCATACTAGAGTTTTCTTTGCTTCGCTCAATACTTTGAATCCGAACCCGACTACAAGAATGGCAAGATGAAGGCGAGTTGGCTTGACATCTTTCTTCATGAGCTATAGCAAGCACCCTGTTTATTGCTGACTCTATTCTTTCTGGTTGAATTCCATCTTCTGGCCAATGGTTTACTTCCATTGTAACTTGCACAAAATATGGAGGAGATTCCGCCCCTTGTGTTAGTGACAACCAATATCTAGATATGCCTCTCCCAATCATCCTTATAAGATTCATTACAGGCAAGTGAATATTTTTCAGCCTCTCTCTCCAATTGTAAGGCATACGTTGTTTCTCTTCTACATTATTTCTTGCACTTAGAAAGCTGAACTCCGTTACAGGAACCCATTCACCGTCTTTGGCGGTTATGGAACTCTGCAAGAGGGTAGATATATACACCAGAAAGAGAGGTAATATGCTGACAACAAATGATGCCTTTATTTTATCATCGGGGAAACCTAATCTCTGGAGAAGAGGTATATGTATGTTCAAACCACAGTGCTGAATGACAATCTGGTATATATATTGTGAGAGAATGTTTAGCTCAGTGTAGATCAGAACAATGACCCAAAACAGGTAACTTGGCCCATAGTTCACACAAAGAGCATACAAGAAAAGTGCTCCAAGGTAAACCATGGATAGCAAGCTAAAATTCCATAAGAAAACCAGAACGAAACAGCAATAGCAAACATAATCATAATTACTTCGCATCTGATACCATATATACCGAAAGATTACACCAATCGGCATGTTTGCAGACGATTTTGTGCCATTTCCAGAGGTAATTGAATGTGTTCTTAACAACTGGCCATCATGTGTTTCCCTCTGACTTTCTACCATATCATAAATGTCACCTTCTGCAGGATGCTCACTGCAATGTGGTTCTTCTGGATCAATGTTCAAGAAGCTCACAATATTTGTAACTGCCTGGTTTCCAAAGGACTGAACTTGGGAGACACCATCACCAATTAATTGCACAGCAGATTTTAGTGGGTTTTCCTTAACTGCCCCTCTTCCATTCTGCAACTTTAGTAAATTAGGATTCGCTTTGCCTTCATTCTCTTCAAGCTCAGTGATCTCAGATGTTGAACCTAGTGAGTTCCTAGCATTATCAGTCACCTTAAATTCTTCACTTGTCCCCCTGATTGGTGACCTAGGAGTATCACATGGAGTCCGGAACATTAAATCTGTCAAGCTCTTCTGTGTATCTTCTACAGAAAATTCAAAGGATTGGGATGAGTCTGTGCTACCAGTCTTATCTTCCTTTCTTGGTGATCCAATCCCACTATCTTGCAACGGGGTGTCATTATCAGTATACAACTTAGTATTCCTCCTGTGACGTAAGCCTTCACTGTGAGATGCATTGTTGATTGGGGTGAAGGAATTCATTCGATTAAGCTGACTTTGTAAATTGTACATCTCAGATTTCATCCTTTCCACTTGCATGTTCCGCTCACGTTTTTGCTCCTCAGACCTTCGAAGATGTTGGAGCTGTTCAGTTTTCTTTAAAGCTTTTTTCTCCTGCTCACGGACCATCGCACCAATTTGTTCAGCCTCAAGGTATCTTGATACATAATCAAATTCACCAGAACTAAAGATGTATGATTGAATTGACACCAATAGGAAGATCACTATCTCAACAAATGCTGATCGTGATGTTATCTTAAAACCATAATCATACTTGTAAAATCCAATAATTTCATAAATGTAGTCAATTTGGTCACACTTGCCAGAGCTAAATTGCCCAAAATAGGGAGATTGATAAGCAAGTGATAAAACAATAAGCGCAAAATTATACATCCGCAGATACTTGAATATTTTATTTTTTTTCTTCAATATTTCAAGCCTCATTCTGAAGAAAACCAAAGCAAATCCAAGATAACCAAGGTGCAGCACATCATACTCCAGTGTACCGGTAATAGCAATTAATGCTAAAACTATGTCCAATAAATGGCAGTAAGCATAAAGCCGTATATAATCAAGAAATGTCCAGAAACTTTTTGTTTCCAATGAGAGGTCCCTCCAAACTAATGCATTTTTCCTTTGTGACATCATCTGATGATAAGTATCTGAGTCTGAGAAACCAGAGAAATGATCGGACCGTAACTTAAAAGAGGAAAAAATGAAGACAACATAGTAGCTAATGAGGATTCGAGGATCGTCAGCTATTAACCCTGCATCATATAATACACATGATAGTGTTATTGATAAGCACAATAATAATATACACGTTAGATTGGCATAAGTTCAAGCTATTAAACAAGGACATACCCAGCCAACATTTTGAGCAATATGCAAAGAAAATCTTTGAATTTTTCCAGCATTCGCGACAATGGACTTCAATGTCATTGATACTGTGTAACCAGGGCATTCCTTCCTTCCAAAGAGCAAAGTACTCAAGTAGTAGGACCGAAGCAAAGAGAACAACAAAAAGAGGCCACAGTTTCTGGATAAGATCTCTGTTCATAAGAATACATACAACGAGGCATGTGATGTAAAAAATTGATACAGCATTCAACAATGTAAAGCTGGCCAATAGTAACACAATCATGTTAATTTCAAGACCTCGCAATTTAAAGAGATTTTCCATCCAGAATTTCATGTAGCACTTAAAGGTTGTCTTCTGAGTTTCAAATCTTTCTCTTTTCAAGGAAATAATCTTTCTCTTATCCCACTTGTGGCTTTCTTTTGACATTCCCCAAATCTTTGAAAATGAGTATCTTTTGCCCTCATCTGAGCCACTTGTCTCGTTCTGGACAGGTTCTGATGTCTGACAAGTGCTCCCTGAACTCAGAGATGAACTTGAGCTGCTACCAATCAGACCTTGAACTTTTGAAAACAATGAACTAAACCTATTTGATGAATGACTTTCCTTGTTATTGCCCCTAGCGCGAGAAGATGTATCACCAGAGATAAAGAGCTGGCAAGGTTCTTCCCATTTGCCCTCATGTACAAGAGATGTTGGCATCAAATCCAACCAATGGAAAACATTATACTGAATGGTGCAAGCCACGATTACCAAAACTTTTCCTCTAAGACCATATTCGACACTCCAAAATCCAGAATCATAATGCTTCAAACCAAGAAACACAGACAAGCCATGAAGCTGCTGACCAGGACACATTTGAGCAGGTTCACATAACATTTGAAATAGGTATTCTGATGTAGCAAGTAAACCAGTGTAAACAAGGTAAACCTTGGAAGGAATTCGAGAAACTTTAGGTAAAATGGAAAACATAATGAGACCTAAAAGATAAATTAGGCCAGATAAACTGATTGATGATACGCAAGCATAGAACACAGTAACTGATAATATCTTCTCACTATGCCAAATTAACAATCTCCTTAGGAACCCCAGAAGCCCAGATTCAGAAGCATCAGATACACCAAAGTTCTTGTCACTATTCTGTCGTCTTTCATAGCTATAAAGTTGCATTACTACTAGAACAGCCAATGATTGCCAAACATTCATCAACAGAGAGGCCTTGGGATCAAAACCCAGATCAGGATATAGTTTAACAAATTTTGAGACTAACCCTGCAAACAGGGTTGACATACTAAGGCAGTATGTAAAGATGAAAACCACAGTGGCATATATTTTTAGTGGAAACCAAAGCCGTCTCTTTGTCTTCTCCACAAGTTGCCTTCCAATTATCCAAACCAGAAGGAAAAAAAGGTAACCAAAAGATATATAATTAGGAGTCACCAAGTAGAGAGTCAAAAGAATCGTGAGGAAAGCCACATAGGTTCCATACGAGCGATACACCCAAAGAAACTTCTGGCCAATTTTACTGAGATATGATGCTATCTTTTTCTCTGCAAAACAGCACAAAAATGGAAATGGCATGCCATAAAAACAGGGACTCAATTAATAGTACATGTTACTCCATTACTTGTCAGTTTGGATATCGACAATATCCCATATGCAACTTTGAGCACTAATTCCTACCATAAGTATTATAAACATAATAAAATTACAATATCAATAAAGAATTCCATCTATCCAATTTAAGCATTTAAAGAGATACTTAGAGTTCATGTTATTTGTGAATTCAATATCATCTATCCAATCTAATAAAATTACAATATCAATAAACAACTGAAGAATGATATTTGTGAATTACATCTAGGTGGATTAAACTTGTTAGAGTTCATGTTCTAGAATTTATACACAAAAATATCCAGTCAATTTTTTTATAAAAAAAAGGTGTGATGGCGTAATCATACCATGTGTACTTCGATCAGCTTGACCATTTCGCGAATTTTGCGAGTTATACACTGACAGCAGAACTGACTTGTTCAGACCAGCCTTTAAGATAGTGAACCCAACAGGAGTACAAGGTGTATGCCGAAGAACCGCGGAGAGTGCAAAAAGCATTTTAAAACCATGACT
This sequence comes from Oryza officinalis, assembly GCA_008326285.1. Classification (NCBI taxonomy): domain Eukaryota; kingdom Viridiplantae; phylum Streptophyta; class Magnoliopsida; order Poales; family Poaceae; genus Oryza; species Oryza officinalis. The sequence goes on along the minus strand of BDMV01000001.1, from coordinate 25,888,453 downwards.
ATGGACAGCACAAAAGCACACAATTGAACCAATTTCCATGAAATCCTTTGTTGTAGATTTATTTGAAAGACCTGTCAGATGTATCAGAGAACCAAATTTCTTTACAAATGGTATGACAAAGATGGATGGTGCATAGGTGCTTTAGTTTAACTACAAAATAAATAGTTAATGTGTACACCCACAACAGGAAATAATAAACAGAACAAACAATATAGTACAAAGTAATTAAGAAAAAAATGGAATGCCAACGGATGGGCGTGGGCCAAACCGCAGGTACTAGGTTGCCCACACTAGTTCAACTAAATGAACTAGGATCACTCCATGCCCTAGCAATGCCTATTACACCGAAATAAACCTAAATAACAACAGTAGTTCAATAGGTGAGTGCATCTGTTAGTTAAGATAACATGCCACAGCTTACTTATACTAATTTCAAATGAATTCTATTCAATCTGCACATATGTTATCCACTGATACCCGTTTGCGCTGCCTCACAGTATAGCAACTCTACGGAGTAATTGTGGTAACTGGGGGTTCTGGCCCTGGGCCTTGATAGCCAAGGTACCATCGTGAAATGGAAGCAGAAGTATGGACAGGAGGGGCATGTAGGGAGGAGGATGAGAGAAAGGATAGACTAGGGATAACTCTTGTTTGATTCATTCAATCCATTGGCAGCCCTTATATAGAGCACTCCACAAGACAATAGAATCTAAATAATACCAAACTAGAGATAACAACTCAATCATACCTAACTATAACCCAATCATACCTAACTATAACCCCAGCTGTTTCTAGCCTAGTGCACTTGACGCCTATGGTAGGGAATGCTGCCTATGACAATTATCACTATAGATCTTGGGCAATATAAACTGCATCCCTTGATCATAAGTAACATGCAAAAATGTTCTCTCTCCAAATAAGCATAGATGGGATCTTTGATTCTTAGGCGATGAATCAGTACAGAAAATACATGATTACACAAATAAGAGTGCGCACCTAACTGTGAGAGTACCTCCATTGTTAGGGAACCACTACGCTCCAAAGCACTGGAAACTAAATCAAGCTGAAGAATGTAAAGTATTGAAAAATGCGCCTCACAGAATAGCACTAAGATCTGGCGCAGTCCCTTTTTGATTGAATGATTCAACAGAAACACCAGAAAAAAACACACTGAAACAAAAAAGTAACTCTAATTAGCTGCATTATTTAGATTGAGGGAATTAGTAAGGAAAAAGGTAAAGATTACGGGCCGTTTTAGATTGATACTAAAAACTGCCCTACCAATTCTTTGGCAACTTGAATAGTACTTGTGAATGTTTGAACTGATATCAAATCATTGGTACCAATCTAGAACTTTCTTCATCATATTAAAATTGGCTTCATAGTGGTAGCAAACCAAAGAATTGGTAGTGCCAAAACTTGTCTAGATCTTGGCACTACAAAAGAATTGGTAGGGTAAAGACTAGAGAACCAAACCTACCCTACATGCACATGCTTAAAATGCATCAGCAAGATAAACAAAGCAACTAACAAGATAAATACTTACTCTAGACAGAAAATAAATACGTAACAATATATTGCATAATGATAGAGCATAGCCTACAATTTTCAAGTATCAATAAATGATGGGGACAATCGAAAATAAACCCTAAGAGCATCTAATAAGGATTGGTTACAGGAACATGAACATAACGCACATGCTTGTCACAATTCATAACATAGTATGAGCTGGCATATATTACTAATTCGAACAATCCATGTATAAAGTATTAAATAAGGGAACTTATCAACAAAGTACACTGATCATTGGGTCAAAACTATTTCCCCCAATATAGGACAACACATAACAATAGCCACCATCAAAAAACAAATAAAGCTGAGGAATGTTTCGCCATACTGTAAACAGCATGAATAAACCCAGGTTTGACCACAAGAAGAAACAGTAGCATCAAAGTGATTGCACGTGAAAGCTTGCGTAGACCCCATGCTAGAGTTGCTACAATCAAAACCATTGTATCTTCCTTCTCTGTAAAGAAGAGGCCACAATGCAATTAGGATATTAAGTCGGTGATACCAAACGATAAAGAAATATTTTCAGTATCAAGAGCTACCAATACTTGCCTACAACAGTTATACTGGGAATTTGTATGCCTGATTTATATCAGAGGCAGTTTCATAATTTGAAAATACCAGCCCAACGCGTTATTCAAGATTATGGCATGGGAAATAAATAAAGCAGGTGGCTGATGTGATTCCAAAAATCAGCATTTCATGGCCTAAGGAAGGATTCAAACATTCAGCTCCATCTCAAGGATATTCAGCGCATGTCCAAGTAAGTACGAAAAATAAATAGTGTCTGGAACTAAAATAAATAAACAACGAAATCTATAGAATGTAAAGATATTGACTTATAGTTGATGTTGCTATAGTTAGATACATAATGCATATCCAAATCATGCATCGATTTATGATTCAAACATAGCATTATTTTACACAACTTACACAAAGAGAAGTTATGAAAATGACAATTCAAAATGCATATCAATGATGTACTTACCATCAATGAGGTGGTCATCACTCGATGATGCTCCCCCCTCAGTAGTTGTGTAAAGAAAAACAGAATTGTTTACAAGATTACACAGTGCTACAAAGACGCCAAGGCAGAATTGAGCAAGAAGAAATAATCCAGGAATAGAATAGTGCCAAAGCCCAATGGTTTCCCAAATCATCATATCCTGCAATATTTATCTAATAAATCTTTATAAATTTTGATACTTATAATAATTTCCAATGGACTTAGGTAGCTAAGTATGATACCTTTTGAAATCTTTTATTGAAGAATGTAAATGCCACATTGAAGATATATGTGCTGGCTGCCCATAGAAGAATGAAAACTAGGAGTGACCCATTCAACCGATGCATTTCAAATAACGAAGGAAAAGCATATAAAATGTATCCAACATAAGCTAGAAGACCAAAAGCACAGATGCTAGTAAAATTGAAGCTCCAAAGAGAAAGGGCAAGCAGCAAAACCTGAAATAGTTAGCAAAAACATTTCTTATTAGAGGAGAAAAAGGCTTGTATTTTTTTTTACTTTAAACAATAGGCTGTTAACTTTCTGTTCACTATGTTTGGCATTGCAGTGGATTTTGATAATCACATTTGATCCAACAGCTTTTACACATTTTGATTTTCTTTTAATCTATGTTGCAGAACATAATACCATTATGCTCTGAAAATATAAAGCAATTTATCAAAAGGATAACATATTTTATCTAATCGTAATTTAATCGGTAAATAAAAATACAATTATTACAATTTTAAATTTCCACAGAAACTTAAAATACACACAGCACCACACAGCAATCATAAACTGAGCCTTTGTCTCAATCATGACAGTATAACTGGTTGCATTGGTCGATACTCGGTAAACAAATTATGACACACTACCACGTCACTTGCATCCTGCCAATATTCATTTTTTACAGCAACTTATCCTTCCTGATATTCTTTTTTTTCTTTCTTTTTTTTTTGTCCCCAGAATTAGTGCACACACATAATTTAGAATATAACAAATATAACTCCTCTATCCAATTATATTATCCTCTGCTTTTTCTTTCATAACCAGAGAGTAAGGTACCTTCCAACAGCCTCTCTTTGTAATGGGAATAAAAACATCTAATAACAGCCTCTCGAGAGTATGATTTTCTCCCTCTGTAATGGGAATAAAAACATCTAATAACAGCCTCTCTTTTTTAGTAGCGTTAGCTATTAGGAACATGCTAGTACTATGTAAGCATTAATTTCAAGTACCTCAATTTGTCTCTGTATACTCCACGAGAATCTCATCATATATTGCTCGGAAAATTTCATTCTGTAACACCAAAATTTGTTATATACTAATAGAACCTAGCGCACTTCAGTACCAATAAAAAACATTAAGTTCTCTACCACTTTGTGATCCATTAGCCCTTTTCACTATTTTATCTTTTTCTGCAATGAAAAATATGATGACATCACCAAATCCCCTGCCTCTTGGAGAGCATTCTTCAAGAATGGCCTCTCTCCTTCACCATTTAAATTTAGATGACAGATCTCTTCTATCCTCTTGGTTAAACCAGTTGTAAGTTTTCTTTGTATTTACCTTCTTTTAATATAATTATTTACTGTGGGGGCTTCCCCTACAATGCTTTCCCTCAAAAAAAAAATCCCCTGGCTTAATGACAGAGGCAGACAACCCTTCCTAATTTGACAATATAATATTCCTTCGCCTGTCATCAGGCTAGACACACCCACACCTACAACTGCAAGTTCTTCCCCTGCTTGTGCACGTGTTAGTTCAGTTTGAATGACTTTGGTGTCATGATTCCATCTTCTGCATCTCAATCTGCCACATAAGTAATAAAGAAAGGAGTTCACCTTTTTTATGTGCTATTTGCTAGGTCTCTTACAAGCTAGTTCTAATGAACTTCAGAGTGTTCCATTCTTTACGTCATTCAACAAATAGTGCCCACAAGTAGTGGAATCCCCTGTAGTCAAATGCCATGACAAAGCAAGCAATGGCTCCAAGATGCATTTACTAAATATCTGGCCCATCCCTTTCCTAAGTGACATAGTAGATGAAACAAAGTTGCAATCAGTTGCACTAGCAACAAAGCTTGTGATGGGGCATAAGATATAGAAGGCTATGGCACACAGAGGAGAAGGTTCTGCCATTGCCAAAAGGCAGCTTTTTGACCGCTCCAAAGAAATACTGAAATGATCTTGCCACTACTCACTGAATTGGCTGCCGCCACCATTCGAGAAAGGAAATAGGCTCGAGGGGCAATAATGTTAAAGTTGATAGTGGAAAAAACAATAACTTGGATAGGATCAGCAAAAAGGTCACTTCTTTGGATGATATTAAAGTGATCAAAATTCTCAGTTGTAACAGGTGTGTTCTTTGAGTGGTGCAGAACAATATTTTTATTGCGTATTTAGTTTGTACTGGAAGTGGAACATAGTAATAAATTGGAAATGATTGTTTGTCTACCTTTTAAGTGAGATCAGTTTTACTATGAACTTGGGCAATAAGGACATTGTTCCATGACTAGCCCACGGTTCCCCACATGCCAGATGAATATTCATCATGGAAAGGCTAGCTTTGCCTGCCTGACCTAGTTGAGTTCCCTATCAGTCAAATATGACTATCATGAACCAAAGCTTCCAGTTCTTATAATTCTTCCTGTTTATGCGTACATTTTTTTTCTTAACTTCATTGTACAAGATATTAAGACGTGCGGCTGACATGCTCCTACTTCATTCCTAGCTGTGTGCCGTCGACACTGCACCAGCAATCAAGACCATGTGACTCCTGAACATCACTGACTAAAGAACACAGGTAATAAGAGCAATAAGGAGCAGCAAGACCTCCAAGCATAATAAGAATATGGACTGCAAGAATAGTATAGTCGTAAAAAGAAAAAGGTAAGGGTTGAGAAGAAAAGTGCATGGAGAAAAATACCGGGAAGCCATAAGTGAAGAAGTTAATACTGAAAGTCCTGAAAACTGATACTCTCAGCAATACATTAGCATGCCTTCTGCCTGATCTGAATTAGAGAAATTTATTTAGCAAGAAGCACACAAGTTACAAAGAAATTATATTTAACAACACTTACACCACACCTAGATAAACGTATTGAAAGCCCATAAATACATTTTGCAAATCTATACCCTCTATATAGTTGTAACCCATTAAGCCTAAAGCTCAACATGCAAACATGCCACCTCATCATCTACTAGCCATAATTACATACAAAGCTCATGCAAGCATGCAACATCATCTACAATTCATTGAATTCTACAAATCAACATGAGCATATCCAATCATCACCCTTTACATTATTTCCACAATATTTTTTCAACATACATATCCATCATTTTTATAATACTTAACATATATTCATCCATATAATCAAAGCGCGGGATATCATATTACATCTACCATCTCCTATAGAGTCTACTAAATTTATTTCTCTCCAAACATAGTTTGGCAAACCAGTTTTATTTACTGTTAATAACAAATATCCTTTTTAATATTAGCTTGATTATTGAAAAAATACATATTAAAAATTACTTAGTAATTCCCGCAACAAAGCGCAGGGAATCACCTAGTACTAATAGATAATTACTCCCTCTGTCTCAAAATGTAAGCATTTCTGGAGTAGGTGGAATTAAATGGGGGAAGGTTGTGATTGGTTGAGAAGAGGAAGTAGGTGAAGAAATTAAATGGGGGATGGTTGAGATAAGGGCAGGTGGAGAAATCGCAACATTTTGGGACAAAATTTGAACAATAGAAATAGCTAAATTTTGGGGGGGGGGAGGGGATATATAATAATTCACGCTTAAAATGAAGAATAAGCAATCACTGTACCAAAGAAACATGAGGGAATTATGTCGAACCTAGTTGACAACATTATTACTATCAAATAAGAAAGGCTGAAAATTGAAAAGTACTGTTCATCTTCAAATAGGAAATATCTCGACTCCGAACTAATGATTTTATTAAAATGCTGGTATATACCATCTTAAGTGAACAATGTTCACCAAGTGCACCATTCACAGGTATCAAAACCACTAATGTTTCATAAAAACTATTGTTAGCACCTAAATTAAGAATCAATATATATTTGCACCTAAAACTATTCTGGGAGGTGTGCTACCAGAATTCCAGAATCAATATATATTTGCACTAATGTGCCTACTTCACTTCATAGCAAGTGGAGTTCAAATGTAGTATGGAATTAACAAATTATTTGCATACCGAGATTGGCGAACCAAAAAAGCATTTCTGGAAGGAAGAAGCTCCTCCGCTAAGCTGTCATTTTCTAGAGACATAAGAGAATCCATATCCTGTATGTCTTGTTTGGCTGATGACAACTACGATGGGAGAAAAGGAACAATAATTAGAAATAAAATATTCTGTCTACTCGAAAAGCTAAAAACTAGACAAAGTTATCGCCTGTTAACTGGAACTAACAATATATTATTCTGTGCTCTACTTGTAATTATGTACATTGCACACATGTTACTTCACTTTAGTTACTCATTTTGAGTTTTCGACTATATTAAATATATTATAATAATCCATAACCATCCAAACACACAAGCGCCACCATTATTAATTGAGGGAACTCTAAATGGCATATCTAAAGTAGATCTGGGCATTATATTCAAACAATATATCAATACCGGCAATCTGCACATTTGATTTCAAGATCATACATTACATTCATATCAGAACAACCTTCTGTATTGCATCACTGCAAATTTTATCTTTATCTTTTCTTTATATAAAAGACATCATTGGCAAATGATCATTGTCCATTGTTGCATTAAGTTCGACCTTGTATGTAAATCACTAGGTTCACTTCAGGGTTACCTTATTACTCCTTAAATTTCAGAGTGACTGTCCATTTTTCTTCTAGATGCCATTTAACAATTTAATTTGAAACAATTTCACACTGAACAAAATTCAGTTCATGAAAAGGCAGTTGAGTAGTCGTAATATGTCACTCAATAGGAAGTATGGTCATGTTGCATTAAATCTCTAGCAAAAACATTTCTTATTTACATTATGTAAATTGGTATGTTTGTGTGGATGAAGAACACATAACTGCATAAGTGCATGGAAAAGAACCATTTTAAATCAAATATTCAAATGTACACATTCTTCTGCATGATGTTCCAAGTTAATGAGTTAACGGGAAAAAGAAGGCATTTGAGAAGAAAGATAGTAATTTAACAAGTAAATTTCAGAAAATTGCAATTATTTGGTCAAAATAATCACTTTGCTACAAAACTTTAACTAGGTATTCATAAAACTGCAACAATAGCAAACAATTTTATCAGAAAACTGCAACTTTGTTAGGCATATAAAGTTTGCAGAAATGTTTAGCTAAAGGTACATCAAACTGAACTGTTAGTTTTGACAAAACAGTTGTAGCTTTCTGAAATTTATTCTAATTTAACAAGTAGTGTTGGAGCATATCTAAATATGTACAGGTAAACTGTTTAAAACTTTGTGCAATAAATTACTAAAGATCAATTTTCCGGTAACTCTCTACAGTCATAGAAAAATTCAATGGCTATTTCTGGTATTGTGCTAACTATTTATTCTGCCATGTTCCTCTGACATTAACCAATAGCATAGCTGCATGAGGATTACTAAGCAAACAACATGATTCACATTCTGCATGCTAAAAAAAATGTTTAGTTTCTTACCATGAAGTAATAAAAAAGAAGAGAAATACCAGAAGACACCTCAGGCCATTCTGAGTTTGACGAAATTTTGAATAGGCCAATGAAGTCAGCAAATGCTAGAACGACATATGGAAACTTCACAGGTAGTTGGTAGACATAAAGCAGAAGAATGATGAAAACCGAATATATCTCAAGTAATCTCCACCATCTTCGGAAGACAAAAAATGAAATTTCACAAATATTACCAAATGCACATTGCTAATAGAATAAACCAATTGTTCAACATAGAAGAAAGGGTAACAAGGATCTTACCGGAAAAGCCCAAGAAAGTTGCTAGTTAATGACCAATCCACAACACCAATGCAGCTAAATACAAAGAATGGTAAAGAAATCCAAGAAGGATGACTAATACTAACAACTAATTGAACAGCAGGCAGTAAGAAACAGCATGCAACCCGCAGATGATAACCTGGACAGTGCAGACAGCAAAGTTATAATCATTAGACAGTGCACAGTAACATGTTCCAAAAAAAATGTCACATTTCTCCAGTGCCAACATATAATAGGACAAGAATCTTGGATCTACTGGTATATTGCAAGAGAAAGAACAAATTTATGTACCGAGTCAACAAAACATCATTTCCCAGTGGTCAAGGGTTAAACTATATCCATGAGAACCAACAATAATGCTCAAGTGATACAAACTAATTAATAACACAAAACAGTTCAAAATATTTTACTTCAGTCTGTTACTTATATACTTTAGTATAGTCTATAATCCAAAGTGATGCATGGTGCTCAACCCCAAAGGAGAAGTCGAGGCAGCATGAATCTTGATGTTTATTTTTCGGTAGAGTCAATAATCCAAAATGATGCATGATGCACTGCATACTGACCTATTTGCTCAATCCCAAAGGAGAAATTGAGCCAACAAGAATCTTGATAAAGCCTGCTTCCAAAGACTTCAACCAAAGCAAGGACAGCAGCAGATAGTTGTACAACTAGAAAACAGATAACAGATGGCGATTCCCCAGGCTGGCTCCTGTATTAACTGACATGGTTAGTTGCAATCCAATGCTACATATAGGAGGCATATACCAATGGATAAGAGCAAAGACATGAACATGCATACAAATGAAATCAACAAGACCAACAGCTATATATAAATTTAAATACCTTGCAAAACCAACCAACTTTGCCCACAAGGAATGAGCCACAACCCATCCCTCTCCCTCAATGCACCAGATTAGATGAAATGTAACTTGTGCTAAACTAGCAAGTACTGAGTAAACAATTGTACACCAAAATAGTAGGTACAGCCTCCAAGCGCGAAACCCTTCCAAATAGTGATAAAAAAAGATAAGTCATTTATGATCTGTATAATGTGTATGTAGATAGCAAATAGTAAAAAGTACATCAATTTCTCATGTAATGATTGCAACAGGAATCATTTTGTAACTCAAGCCAAAAGTCATATAACAATAATTAATAGTGAACTTCTTTAAGGTTTTTAAAAATTTTCATAGCATAGCATTTCATTTAATATATACGTATCTTTAATTCCTTATGAACAAATGACAATAAAAATGGCCCAACATCAGGTGTTTTCTACTGCACAAGCTAAGTTGCATCAGGCATCAGACCTCCAATAGAAATGCAAAATTCGTATCACATGACATAAACATGGTGAGGAATATTCCAAACTTAGGATAATACGAATGCTACCATGATGTATAACTTTGGCTTTACATATCAAGTGCATAAGGTTCAAGTAGTGTCCTTCAACAGCTTGTTTGATGGGGGGTATTGTACTTGGACAGGAAGTACAATATGCGGCAGGTCTCAGCTTAGCAATCAATCTGATTTCAGATTTAATTGGCGTAGTTGAGGCTGTCACTTGTTATTTGTGCTGCTGTAATGCTGAACTGGCCACGAAGAGGAAAAGGGGTGTGTGTGTGTGTGTGAGAGAGAGAGAGAGAGAGAGAGTAGACGGAAACAGAGATGCTCAACAAGAGAGGGATCATACGTGAGATCTCAAAGGGCAGTTCTCAAAAAAAAAAAGGAGATCTGGAGGGCTATTCAAATTAAGTTGGGCCTTGTAGGACAGAGTTAATAGACAAATTTCATTGAAGCTACTTCAAAATGTATGCATAAAAAGAGCATAATCATACCTCTCCTTGGAGCTACAAACCGAATTGCAAAGAAGAATATCATATTGACCAGAGAAATTAAGCTCCAATCAAGTAAGGAAGCTGCAAAACAGTGGACCACAATGTTGGATTAGATCAAGAAAGGAGTCAAGAGAATGTGTTAGCAAACTACTCAAATTTTAGAGATTTGAGCACAGGTTCAATCGCCCTAATGGCCAGCATGCGATTTCTATTCACTTGTGCTAAATTGTGTTGAGTTATAGTCCCTCCAGAAATGAGAACATGTTGTTTTGGACATACATTAAGTCAAACTTTCATAGTTTTAAGCAAAAAAAGAACATATTCTTTTATATATTTAGGTTGGATAATGAAAATCATGTGAGAATTTTCCCGTAAAGTACTTTTATAGCACAATATTTTAACAGGTTTTACAAATATATTACAATAGAAATTAGTGAGAAAATTGCATTTTTGGAGATGGCGTTGATATCCGAAGTGACATGTTTTTTGTGTCCTGAGGAGTAGCATCTAGTTAGTTACAGGAATCAAGAAAATAAGAAAATTGTAAAAATTTTGGAATGAACTGACCATACAACGGAATGTGTCTATTTTAGCAGAAAGCTTAATCGTGCAAAGGAATCAATCGGTTGTATATCACTGAATCAGTTATTGACTGAATTAACACCTGGAGTATAATCATTTAAATGTTTTACCAATAATAACATCCAATTAAGCATAAGAATTCTAGGACTTAGCCATATAACAATTTCACTCCAATGCGATTTGAAGATTCAGCTGAAAACAGATTAAACCATCAAAACACCATATCTTGCATTAGGACAACCCTTATACATTCGTCCAAACATAAGCATTCAAATGATTATACATTTGTCCAAACAACTTGTCAGCACAGCCTGTCCAAACATAAACATACCTCCTTTCATCCACTCAGTGAGGCCAGGACCAGCCATGACAGATCATAAAGACTAAATGCACTATGTATGAAATGAGAAGTTCAGCTGATGGTCAACCTCAACAATAGTAATGTTTTGCCCCATTATCTATTATCTAAAAAAAGGATATGGTTTGCCCACCCACCTTCCATTCAGATTTCCAAATAAGCATACAGCTAATGACATAAGTACGTGAAACATTGGTTCATTACTGACAAAATATACAATTATACAGTATAGTCAACAAACTCAATCTTGCAAATTGCACGTTAATATTCGTATTTTGCAGACTAAATTTGGGTCAATAAATCATTAGCAAGTAAGTTTGTGTGAGAGAAATGAAAAGGGAATAAGGATAGAAAGCTGTGCATTCAACAGGTACATTGGTAGCAGCACTACATACCATTTTAGAAAAAATATATCACAAAGGAAATTATCCACTATCCACAACATCCAAATCTTATAAGCAAATAGGAGCAATAACATCAGAAATCTCCAAGCAGCTCGTCTTATAAGCAAATCAACGGTTCGATGAACTTACTCTCTTCAAAGAATTCCAGTTAGCTGTAATCAAGCTACCACCACCTTGGTGCAGAATCCTAACAGCATGAACCTATCTTTATGGCAGAACCTAAACCCTAGCTAGCCCCGAGCGCAACAAAAAGAGGGAACACCCACGAATTTGCCAGCTAGAAGAACCGCGGCGCACGCAATCAGCTACCCAGAGGATTCGGATCGGATGGGATGGATGGATGGATGAAGCGTACCTGCCAGGAGCACCAGCGGCAGGAGGCAGCGGCCGGCGCAGCCGCCCGTCCGCCACGCCATCGCGAGAGGGTGACGGCGGCGGTCCTCCTCCCCACGCTTCGCTCCCGCTAGCCCGACTTTACTGCCATCTGCGCTGCGAGCCGAATCGAATCGGAATCGAGCTCGCTCGCCTTCCGCCAGGGTGGAAGAGGATTGGGGGGATTAGGGCAGGGCAGCGAGGAGATCTCACTGGTTGGGCTCTTCTCTTGTCGCTGTCCTTTAATTTATTGGAGCGCCGTGTCTGTCTGCCTTTCGGTTCCGACGTGTGCTCGCGAGAAATCTGACGTTCTGGCGTTCTGTCATGGTGGGTTTCACCCAAATGCCAGCTAGAAAACTCTGGTGGTGTTTGAAGATTAAGGCTGAGTTAGTTGGAATGTGTTGGAAAGTACGCACGGAAAACGAAACGGTCCATTAACGCGTGATTAATTAAGTATTAGCTAATTTTTTTTTCAAAAATGAATTAATTTGAATTTTTTAAGCAACTTTTGTATAGAAACTTTTTTAAAAAAATACACCATTTAGTAGTTTGAAAAGCGTGCGTGTGAATAAAAGGAGGGGTGAGTTGGGAAACGAACTCACCCTAAGCCTAAGGGTGTCTTTGGATACCTTCACTCCTAACTCACCTTTTTTTTCTCGTGCACGCTTTTTAAACTGCTAAACGGTGTATTTTTTGTAAAAAGTTTATATACAAAAGTTGTTTTAAAAAATCATATTAATCCTTTTTCAAAAAATAATTAGTAAATACTTAATTAATTATACGTTAATGAGTCGCTCCGTTTTGCGTGCTGGGAGGGTTAGTTCCCAACCCAAACATCCGAACACACACTCTAAGTGTTTTACGTAAAATAAGGTGCTATTAATGTATGATTAATTGAGTTTTAATTATTATAAACTTGAAAATTGATTTATCTGATATTTTAGAGCAACTTTTATATAAAAAGTTTTCGCACGAAACACACCGTTTAGCAATTTGCAAAGCGTACCAAATTTTCATCCAACTCTAGTTGGAGAAATGAACGACACCTATTTGGGATCAAATTATCCTTTGCTCATCTTCTTCCTCCTCTCAACAGTTGTCTGGCAATGATATCCTTGCTAATCAACGCGTCGTGCCACGGTCTCGTTGTTGTTGCACCACCACTACAGCCTCCAAGCCCTCGCCGGACACACTCACCTTACCTAACCTTGAGGCCATCTCCTCGCTCTTCCCACGCCTCATCTTCGTGGGGAACATCCCCGCCATTGCCCGCCTCCTATGTGCCGCGTTTCTCTTGTCAAGCTTCACTGAGCGCCTTCCGTTCTCTCCTTTTGTCGCACACCTCACCTCCATGCTCACCTTCACCACAGCCTTCACGATCCTCACCACCACCCGCTCTGCCCCTCACCCTTGCCCCTCACCACGCCGCTTCTTGGCCACCTCCTCTCCCGCTGACACGCCTACGAGGTCGCCTCCGTCATCGGCTAGCTCTGCCAACCCGACTCCCCACAGCAAGCTGACGACGTCGCCCTACGTCATGGTTGTCGCGGGGCTCTATTGGTTCGAGGACCCCAAGAACCCAAGAACGTACTCGTGGTGAACACAAGAGAGAGGAGAGCTCGACGAGGGACAGCCGGAGTTGAAAGAGAAGATGGGAAAGGAAGAGACCAAGGACAATTTGGTCCCGTATAGCATTGTAGTGTGTAGCCATGAGTTAAGAGCGGCATTTTATTGAAACGCATATCCGGAGTGGCCCCCAACCTCGGCGACGGTGAGAGGCTGCCGTCAATCGATCAAAGGAGGCGGGCGTCGGTGCTTAGGGGCAGAAAGGGCGTGGGGGCTCGAGAGGAAGGAGCGGTTGCTAGGTGGGTGGCTCGACCACGATTGAGAGGAAGGAGCGGGGAGAAGGCATGCCTTCGTCGGTGCCTAGTGGTTAGGACAAAGACACGGGCGCTTAGCGGCAACCTTGGAAGTAGAAGATGACAGAAGCACGTGTCGACCCCGATTTTATAATAGGACTCACTCGTGTTTAACCGTATCATTTCCCTGTATCAAGTAGTCTGGTACACACGTTTACCTTGCTGGAATATCAAGTGCACATACACTTAGCGTCTTGCGCAATTTATTACATCATAGAGCCCGTGGACATAGACTAGAGCATAGGGACAAGCGGTCCATAATACATTCAAAGAAGAGATTAGATAAGGCTGTAAAATCAAAGTGTGTTTGATTCTTCTGTTGTGATGAACAATTGGCATCTGAGATTATTGGTTTTGATATTTGGAGATTATTGGCGTAGTGGCTTGTGAGATGATTGAATTTTCAGACGGTGAACAGGGACTGTTGTTTTGTTTTGTTGGGTCCGGTCAGACCGGGCAGGTAAGGCCGGTCAGACCGACGGTATGTGTGCGGTCAGACCGGCCAGCCCGCAGTCTGACCGGCCGACCCTGTGTCGGTTTCGGTTTCGAGTTGTTTCATTGGATATCCGTGGTTAATTCGTGTTTATGGCTTCTAGATGGATACTATGCGTATGTAATACTATTGTGTGCTAACAATGAGTCAAGTTGGTGATAGCTTGTGCTCGGATATGGTTTCTTTGTTTGATTCATGTGTAGGTAATCTTTATGTCTCGGGAGAGTATTGCCGGTGATGGATCGGGAGTCAACTTGGAGATAAGGTGATATCCGGACAGTCAGATATCATGCGGGATACTTAGGCTAAAGATCAATGCACGTGGTTGGTGAAGATTCCATATGGCATACGATGGAGATATTGTGTGCGTATGGGATGTAGAGTCGAATTTGGAAGGAGTCCAAATTTGGTACAATTGGAATATGTAAAGTTGGTTTCTTGTACGGGAAGGTTTCCTAGGTGAATTAGGACTTCTTGTATGAGTTTGGTTCGTGGCTTTAGGCTGCCTACCTAATGTATAAATAGAGAGGGAGGGTGTGGCCTCCTTGTATCGTTTTTGAGAGCATTGAGTTGTGAGTTTAGTTAGGGTTTCGAGTTTAGTCGAGATTTTCGTGAGGAGTGCTATTGTTGCATTTTGTAAACACAGAGAGAAGCATTAAAGTTATCATTTATTTTAAGAGATCTTCAATTTGTGTTTGCTCGGGTTCGGCAGTCTAACCAACGAGACACTAGAGGTCTGACCGACGGCATCGCAGCGGTCAGACCGGCGGGGACATGGCGGTCAGACCGGTGACGGCGGCAGGAGGCAGAGGCACCGGTTAGACCGGGAGATCAATACCGGTCAGACCGACGGCACTGGCGCGGTCAAACCGGCTGGTCTATTTCGGTCAAACCAATCTACATCGATTTGAGGGTAACTTTTAATTCCGCTAAAAGTTTTGGTTTTTGGGTACTACAACCATTCACCCCCCTCTGGTTGGCTTAGTTCTTGCTTTTCGATCCTACAAAGGCAGAGGAATGTAGGCAATGGCGATGCTATTGCCATAGGCAACGATTGAGACTAAGACCTATTGGGCGCCATCATCTTCAGCAGCATCGGATAGTACTCATAAGGATCCTAAGTGATTTCATTATTCACCTCTGATTGATTGTAAATAGCAAGGGTGTTGGTTACCAACCGTACCCAACAAGCCACCACAACAAGTATGTAAGTGATAAGGGATCCAAAGGGATGGCTAAGGGCTATTTTGCATAAAGTCAATTTTGTAATTTTTTTCACAAGCCTAAGACCTAGCATAAACTGTTCAAGTTTTAATCCGTTATTCATTAACTAGTGACGGTTCTATCCACCATCCATTGTGATCCCAAGGATAGCTTCCCGCCACCGTCTCGTCATGGTTTTCTAGGGTCTACCCCTTCTCGTCTCGAAAAGTTGATCCACCAGTACAAAATCATCATCCATCATCACATCCCATTAGTTTAGAAATTTAGAGTCTAGCCAATACATGTCCGTGCTCAATATCCGCGAGCACGGCTATTCAAATAGATTTATTTACTCACATTGCAGTGGATGTACGCTTTAACCCGTACTCCGTGACTTGCCCAACGAATGAGACTAAGTCCCAACAAACGAGATGTGTCACGGCAAAGCCTTTCAACCCTTTCTCCTTTAATTCTTCCACTTGCTTCTTTACTTCGGCCAATTCATTAGTGCCCATCCCATACGGTCTTTTGAAGATTGCTACGGTACCGGGCACGAAATCAATCCGAAACTCAATCTCTCTTTTGGGTGGCATTCCTGGCAAGTCTTCCGGAAACTCATCCGGGTACTTCCTGACTATCACGATCTCTTCAAGTCGGATCTAATGTAGAACTTGTTGACAGGTCAAGGTGGGGTGAGCATATAAGATCACTGGTTGATCCGGATTGTTGCTTAACATGACAGTTCTGCGGCACAATCCAAGACCACTTGATAGTGTGTCAGAAAGTTCATCCATAGGATGACGTCTTGGTCCTTGGGGTCCAAAAGGATGAGATTAGCCAGAAAAGGGATCCCTTGGATTTTTATGGACACCGATGGACTATACTGCCGAGCAGGCATCTGACCACTAGGGGTAGTAATTATCATAGCATTGCTAAGGTTCTCTACCCTCATGTTGTGTTGCCCTATAAATTGTCTTGATATGAATGAGTGTGTGGCTCTAGAATCAAATAAAACTAATGCAATAATAGAATTGACCAAAAACATACCGATGATAACTTTGGGGGCGGCTTGCACTTCCTCTGCCATGACATGATTCACACATCCCTTGATCATATTGTTATTGCCTCGATTGAAACGTGGCGGCACCTGGCCTTGCGGGCGCTTCGGCTTTGGACACTTGTTGGCAAAATGGCAGTTGTAGCAAATAAGGTCCTTGGCACTCCGTCCTTGCTAGTTGTCTCGCCTGGTGCTGCGATTGGAGCGGAGCGAGTGCACGACTGGCCATCTGGTTCTGCTGCTACTATGGGGGAGCCCTGTTGGGGGTACTACACATGGGGAGCTTGGTGGAACTGCGTATGGGAAGATGATGAGGACATAAACGCGATCGATACATCCACGCCTACACAACGACAACAGATTTTCGGTCCAATTACTCGCGCTCGTGACGTCAAATAAACTACCAGGTGAGTTCGTTCTTATCTTATTGTCCATCTTATTTAGACCATGGAAACGTTCGCACTCTTTTTTTGGTTAGGAATGATGGACAGGATCCAAAAGGAAACATATTCGCGCAGGCTGGATTCGGACTGCAGAACATCACTGACTTGTGACGACCGCCACGACTTCATACGGACTCCGTTTTGGGCGTGCAAGTGCTTCACGGAAAGCTTATCAAGTCTACTTTCAAATGGATCCGGTCTCATGTCCATATCTATTCTGAAACGGCCGCAATCTTCGTTTTCCTACCGAGTCCTTTTTTGTCAAAGGTGCTGCGTCACCTTATTTGGGCCCAATGGGCTGTGTATCAAGTTGGGTCTACTAGGGACGCGTCCTAGGGTAAGGGCATGACCCCAACACCCCTTTAAATAGCTAGGTATCCCTTCAGGATTTCTTGGGTTTTGTTTAGATTAAAGTTTAGCTTCGCTACTTTGTCGTGTAATCCCGTGATCGGTTAGATCACCGGTTTGCTCGTTACGGAACCCCACCTTTGATACTTTTGTTGATTGAATCCTACATCTTTAAGCCGCAAATTGAGTTGCTTGTTCATCTTGTTCTTGCTAGTTCTCGATTGTTTGCAGGAACAAATACCCTCGTGGTTAGGCTGACCATGCATCCGTCGAGATTCACGACTGCCTCTGGAGTTGGTGTAACGATTACTAAGGCGCAACATCCCTGGACAGTTGTAGTCGGATCTCCAACATCGTTCCATCCAATCGACTTATCCTCTCATCGAAAAATCGGGACACCCTTGCGCACATCAGAAGAGGAACCACCGGGGTACGAAACAGTGTAGCGAAGCCTCTGACTGGGCCTTTGCTGTGTCTTGAAATTGCTCATGCGATGCTTGAGGTTGTCGAGCTCCTTGTTCTTGGCCTCCTAGCGAATAGTCTTGTCCACCAAGCTCTAGAAATCGACATAATCATTTGAAACCAACTGCACTGACAACTCGGGGTTGAGTCCCGATAGGAACTTCTCCTGCTTGTCTTCATCCTCACGTGCTTCTTCTGAAGCATACCTGGCAAGATGATTGAATTCCTACAGGTATTTAGTCACCGAGCGGTTCCCTTGCTTGAGATCTCGGAATTCTCGCTTCTTCAAGTCCATGATACTAGTGGGCATGTGGGACTTTCTGAATGTTGCATTGAAATGACCCTAGGTGATAGGTTGCCCTGTGGGTTGAGTGGCTTGGAACTGGTCCCACCATTCAGAAGCTGGTGAGCGGCAAAGGCAACTCTTTCTGCGTCGATGCATTGGATTAGGTCTAGCTTTTTGTATATGGTGTACAACCAATCTATAGAATCCACTAGGTTGGAGGTGCTAGAGAAAGTGGGCGAGCGCACGCGCAAACATTTTGTGAGCTTGGACTGAGCCGGGGGTGGCGGCGGCGGTGGAGCATTAGCGTCAGCGGTTGGCTGGTTTTGGATGTGATGGAGTGGAGCAGCCATCGTATTAGCTTGCTAAGCTAGGATATGGGTGAGGATGGCATGGTTAGGGAGTGGTGGTGGCGATGACGGTGGTGGCAGCGGTGGTGCGTTTCCTTGGTTCTGAGCACTGCCTCTAGCTTCGGTGTTGTCCTGACCTATAGCTGTCTTCCTGGTGTTCACCAGCTGACAGAACCGAACACGGGAGGAGGGGTAAGGAGATAGGAAGAAAGAGGAGGAATGGGAGCCAAACTATTAACCCAACTTATTTCAATTTTTATTATATTGATGTTGGTGAGATAGTTCAAGTTCTTAGGCACCAAAGCGAAGTTATACCACGAGCTGGTATAAGCTATCCCAACACACACCCCAACATCCACAAGACAAACGAGAAAAACACACATGCCCTAAAGCTACTCGTCTACTATCGGAGGACTGCTACCGCTGCCAGAGGCATCGTTGCTGTGAGGGACCTTCGGAGTCAGGATCCTGCCTTCTGCTAGGGACTTGCAGATGAGTGATGGCCTGGTGGTGCTCTTGCAGGTGGTGATCTTCAAGCTGCGGTAGACACGACGGTGCTTGGGAGGGGCATCTTGGCCTTGGGAAAGCTTGAGCTGGCGCATCTCCTCCTCCAGGGCATCTAGCTCCTTCTTGAGGCTTAGATTCTCCTAACAAAGACTCAAGATCTTCAAGTTGTTCTCCACTAGTCTGCACTGCATGAGCCTATGGAAGTTGACGCGGGCGGTGTCATAAGCCTCCACCATCCGTGCGAGGTGACGAAGTGTTGTGTCGTCCTCCAAGCTGGTCTCGCTGAAGCTGGCATAGTCGTTCGGGTCCATGCGGCGAGGGTGGTAACGGTACGGAATGTGCTGCAGCTCGTAGTTGTAGTTCATTCCGAGCATGCCAATGAAGAGGAGGGTGGCGCTCTGGCAAGCGTCGACATAGGTGTCTCCTCTAGTTGAAGCAGTCATCGAGGAGCGGCTGGGGTGACTGGAGAGGAGCGTGGTAGTAACCTCCCAACCTGCTTGTTGAGTGTTGTCGTGACCGGTAGCGAGGAGCTTCACCCCAGTGTACTCCACCTCGTCGGAGCAGCCAAGGACGACACAAAGGTGGCGTAGCTCCAAAACGAAGCCTAGCTGTCCGTGTCCGTGACAGGTCAAGGGAACAGCCATCCACAAAATTTTTGAAATAAAAACAAAGTCAGTGAGCAATTTTTAAAACAACAAGCGGATAAAGAAATAATATAAGTTTTCGCAAATAGGGATACATTTTTAGTAAAATATCTCATAAGGGTTGGGGTTGACTAGCTCGTCCTAGGGTCAAGGGAGGCTCTGATACCAACTTGTCACACCCGGAACATAGACAGCTATATTTCGTTTGTGAGTGTATTATTCCTTGTCCCAGGAGGCAAAGTACAATAACAAATTTGGTACAAATCAGAGTTTACAAGCGGAAGCATAAATAAAGTACTTTTATTACATGGGCGACAAAAGGCCCAGCATAGCAAAGATAAACGATAAAAGAACACGTCCAACGTGGCGGGCAACCACAAGCACTTGATGACAGGCACGAGCTAGAAGTCAAAACTACCATCATCGAAGGACTCCTCCGCTGAAGGAGGAAATAGGAGCAAGGTTGAGTACAACCACCGTACTCAGCAAGCTATGTCGGAAAATGCATGTAATGCAACGGAGTACAAGGGATTCATATATAAGGGTCAATTTTGCAGTAAACAACATTTTTAAGCATTTTACAAAATTTAAGGCATTTTAATGAAAACCACGGCCTATGTCTAGTCAATTTATTATCAAGCCGCGTACCCATGCGATCTTGCCTTAAACTAGGCACACATGTGATAAATCCGGTAGTTCTAGTCTATTAGAGTAAAATCTCTAACTTTGGGTCATTGCTAGGCTTGCCCATAACATGTGCAACCAAGATGAAATGAATTTTTGGACATATTTAGGTTTGATAAATTCTCCATTTTACTATGAGATGAAACTTAACATAATGCAAAGATTATATGATGTTTGGGAAGTCATTCTAAACAAGCAATCTATTGGTCAAAGCACAACAAGTTTCCAACCTGTCCCAACTACCTGTTCTAGGTCATATCGATAAAATTTGAAATGTCGGGAGAGAAGAGTTCAAATACCCACCAAATTCATTTTAGTTACAGAAATAACATGAGAGAAAGTTAATCCTACCATATCTATCATGTTTTAAATTCTATCAAACCGCTTCCAAAACATACAAGTTATAGGCCGTTTTCAACTCGATATTTTACAAATCTCGAACTAGTCCATAGGAGTAGTTGACAAATGAATTGGAAAAATTTTCAAAACACTTTGGTACTAGTTTGTAATGATTGATGAGTGTTTTCAAACACATTTTTCAGAAATACCCTTTTTCAAAAGGTGTCGGTCCTATGGAGTAAGAATAGGAGTTTAAAATCAAAATATAGACTTAGAGAAGAGTAATTCTCTAGAGGTAGATGAGATGTAAGTTTGTTGTAGGTTTTCAAAAATAACTTGTAGCTGAGAACATGGTTCTCAAAATAATTTTAAGAAGCCAATCTAAACGACCATTTTAAAAGGGATCTAACAGTTGGACAATTGCTCTAATACCACCGTTGTGAGGACGCCCCGGGTTAAATATTATGTAAGTTATCTGAAGTGATAGCGCGAAATATTTAGTTGGATGGGGTCTAATAATAATTGAGTAAAACAGTAACCATCCAACCTCATCGCTTCCCTATCAAGTCAAATGACATACATAGTACAAAACCTGAAGCGCCGAGTAGAGAGCATAGGGGATATTGCTGGGACTTTAGTATGCCAGTCAACCTCAGCCTGAGACATGCCCGTCAAACCACACGAAAGTGGCGACCAGATGTGTTACACATCTCAGGAGACTTGACAGAATTCGCTAAAGCTCTACTATATCCCAAATGCTCAATACTCATACCGGTGTAGAACTAGATCCCAGGATAAGCTCTAGTTCTACACTTTTATCTAAGTGATGAAAATCAGAATAATAGGGGTAAACACAAATAAACTTTAATCTACATCTTAATTTAAATACATAGGCCAATCGACCAGATAATTACTGATCCGCGGAAGCTTGGCTACCCGAAACCACAAGCAGCCGACTAGGGAGGTAACCCATTTAGATCCAGTCCTAGAAGAAACAATGATCTCCCGAATCACTCAAATTAGACTAAGCATACAACCTGCAAAATGGATATTCTAGTATAACAAGAATCAGTACATTAAACGAGTTAATGTGCCGGCAAGCACAAGACAATCCTAACATACTACATGCATGGCATATAATCAAGGAAAAGCTATCTGTAGCTCATTTTATCATAAAGCAAGTTTTGGTTCACAATTTTTTTTAAAAGAGTTGATGATTCAATTAACAAAACATTAACATAGTTAAATCATAATATTTACCATATCAACATCATAAACATACTCTTGTTGCCCATACCGGCAACAAGTCATCATCTCATCATAATAATATACTTGATTGCCCACCCGGCATCAAGTCTCACATTCGTCATCGACATAGTATAATTATCATAACTTAACTCAAGTTACCACTTTCCAAATCCATAGTTCACAAATCATTATTTGAAAACATAAATCAAAGTCTATACTCATGACACTTCACCAAGTCGCTCATGATCGTGAGCACGGCTAATCGATTAGTTTTAGAGAACTCTGCAGAGTTTGTACAGCTTTACCCACATAATATGAGCACTCTAGTTTGTTTCGTGTTTGCAAAGCACTACCACACTCTTCACGGTGAACGTGGTCTAGAGGTCATAACGTAGCCTTTACATTACTTAACGCCTAACCTTACATCAGCGACGACAAGTGTGAATCCATCCTGGGAATGACCCAGAACCGTTAGGTGGTGGGCCCACGCCTTAAACCTAACGCCGTGGCAGCGAACACATCCGTTCCCCCACGAGGCACTATACCATTGAATTGGACAGACTTAGACGCCTAAACTACCCCCATTAATCAGCGGGGTAAATAGGTAGTTCCTATGAATCATCGCTCAGACTAATTCATTCTACTCCGGCCTACCAATATGCAAGGCTAGACTTTAAGTAACTTAATTAGCTAAGGCCACCCCATAATAGCACATGTGGATGTACGGTATACTTAAGCTGGTGACACGAAGTTCAGTCCTTAATTAACTTAGGCGAACACTCCCCCTATCGGCGTGCAACTACCACCATATGCACACCACTTGTCGCCCAAGTCCAAAATCATTTTACTCACATTTTAGTTCACAAATATTTAACATTTTCATTTTCAATCCATAAATATTCAAATATTCAAAATCCCATTCATTAAGTCATAAGATTGGTCATTTGCATAGTTCTAGGCATGGCTAAGCAAATGGCATACATAAAAGCATATATACACTCCAATGAGCATTTATAAAGTACTCAAATCCATCCTATGGTTACAAATAGAAGGGTAACAACATATCAAGGTAGATTATACAGCAATAAGGTCATAGCTACCATTTTCTAAGTTTCAAATATCGTTTTTAATCAAATACATATGCAGTTTCGCAAACAACGCTTTTAATCTCCCAAATCATGGGTTTCAATGTGATCAAAGGAATAGGGAGGAATAACTTGCCTTGATCTTGAACAATGTGAATACCACCTAAATCACTCCTTCACCTTCACCGTTGATGCAATTTATCTATACAAATGACACGATATGCAAATAAATACCAAATTATACGAAAAATATAAAATGCTCTAAAATGCATGATTTGTGCACAATGGATAAGTTCTGACCTAAGATGAATTTAGGTAAAAGAATTCCTATTTTATCTCTTTTCATTTGTGAGTTATGAATTTTCCAAGTTTGCAGTGACATACAGTATTATTTACTAAGGTATTGTTGTGAAACATTTTTAATATATGATTTTGATCAAATTAACCTTACTGGGATGAAGAGGATTGTTTTCTAAGATTAATACAATTGGTTTCATAATTTTTAGAGCTAGTATAAATTTCGTATAAATTTTAGAAACTAAATTGTATATGTGGTGGTTATTTCACTATATAAATTATTAGTGCTGTTTCTGTTATAGAAAGTGTGAAATTTTATATTATTAAATTAAATTTCATACTTTTTTGATTCTACAGAAATTTAGTTCACTCCATTTAGAGTATAAATAAATTTTCTACAAATTTTACAAGTTTTATGTTAACTATTTCTTATTTGCAATTTTAGAAATAAATATCATACGGTAAGCATAGGATTTCATTCTACAACATTAAAGTTCACCATTTTACAGAACTACTAAAATTGGTTTCACCTCAAAATGAGCTATATTTGATTTTATATGGATCTTACAAGTTTGACATAGTTTTCAGTTGAAAAGATATTGCTCTAGCTATTTTCTTTTATATTTTCAGATTATAAATACTTAGGGTCCACAGGTCCGTCTCTGGCATTATGCAAAAAGGCCCCTAGGGTTCTCAGGAATCAACCCGCAGTCCATAGGCACGTGTTAAAACAATTATCATTAAGAGTCCTTAACGTTTTCTCTATTTATAATTAGGTCCTGGGTCCACATGTCATACTAAGGAACTTTACAAATTAAACCCTGCAAGTTTTAAATCTTTGCTAAGCCAAATCTTCAGAGCCTAATTAAGTGGGGCCCGCTTGTGAGTGGCTCGGCGGTTGGGGGAGGCAAGGCAGCAGCGCTCCGGCGGCAAGGGAGGACGATGACCGATCTTTGCAGGCGGCTAAAAGAGAAAATGGAGAGGGCCTCCTAGCGAAGCTATTGGTGGTCTTCCCGCAAGCTACGGTGGTCGGAATCGATGGTGATGACGGCGCAGGCAGCGGTAGCTCTCGGCATGCAAGTGCATGTCGAGCTCCGGCTCAATCCCGTGCGAATGGATGCATGCATGCGTATCTACAAGGGTCCTGGAGACTTACCGAGGAGTGCGCGAGGGTCGGCGATGCTCGGATAGCGATGGCGGCTTGAAAAGAACTCCGATGGCGGCAGGAACTAGCAGAGCATCGGCGGCGGCGATCTCTGGCCTTTGATCTGCTAAGAAGAGGTGGGGGACAACTCAATAATCACACAAGGATGCTCCACAAGTGAGGAATTGCTTTGGAGCTCATCGGAGAAAGAGGATTTGGCGATGGAGTCTAGCGGCCGGAGTTGGGGAAGAAGAGGCCGATCTCCTTATCCATGGCTTCGTGGTTCGATTTCTTCGGTCGGCGGCCTCCTGGGATCACGATGAAGATGATGGCGCGACGGTTTGTCTTGGGGTGGTCAAGAATGGCCGGACGATGATGATGCCGTAGCGGCGGCGCTCTGGCGCTTCTGTGAGTGTAGCAGCGTTCTAGCGTCACCACTACAAGACACGAAGTGGGATTAGAGGGATGAACTCGACATCTTGTGTAGGTAGTAGAACGTAGAAAGAGGAGAGACGACCGTGGCTCAATAGCGGTGGCGATGTTCGTCATTCCCACGGCCGACGAGGGAGATGGAAGAGAAATAGAGGCACCGGTGCTCCCCCTCTCGACTTGGTCTCCACAAGGGCGAAATGGAAGAGGTGGCGATGCACTCGAGAAGATATGGCGAGCTCGGCGGCTGCCACGGCGATGGACACGCGTTGAGCACCGCCGACGTCAACCTCTCCTTCTCTCTGTCTCTTTCTCGGTCTTTTGAGCGGTGAGAGTTGCCGCACGGGGGTGAAGGCTAGCCCATGTGACTGCCAAGTAGGTCCAGGCCGATGTAAACAAGGCTAGGGCGAGAGAGGCAGGTAGAACTCTGAGTAAACTTACTGCTAGGTGATTTTCCAGGGTTTTCCATTATTTATTTCTTTCTCCCATTTTTATAATTCCATAACTTAATTTTTGTACATGATAAATTAATGTGGATTTTTCTGGAGGTAGATAAAAAATATCTTGATTCCATTTTATTTTATTTCACACAAAAATCCTCTATATTTTATTCTCAGGAAAATAAATAAATTCAGTCCAGCCAAAATTGATTTGAATTTTTAGAAGGTCAAAACCTATAAAATAAAATCTGGAAAAATTATATTAATTCATGATAAATAGAGTAGTATTTGAATAAATTATATCCCCTATACCTTCTCATGTGATAAAATATGTATATGAGAGATGTATTACTTTTGCCGATTAGGGTTTGTAAATAATTCGTGGTTTGACTGTTTTGACCAAATTATTTGAGGTATCAAATGTACTTATTAAATTATACCAAAATTCCAGTGAGATATATATATTGAATATTATCTTCATGAATTTCCCCATGATTTTATATTGCACCAATTATTTTTAAATATTCGATGAGTTCACCTACCTTTAAGTGTTCCTATTTTAAATGTATATTTAAATGATTGGAAAATTATATTCTTAATTTGTAATTAACCAGAGATGATGTGTTTAGACTTTACTTTCTATTCACCATGTTAAACTCACAAGATTCTTAAGTACTAGTGTGTGTATATATTTGAGTTGGACTAATGGTACTTAAGGTGGCAATTAGGATAATGCTTTTATTATATATATATATATATATATATATATATATATATATATATATATATATATATATAAATTAACAGGGATGCATACTTGTGTTCATGAGGCCTAGTATGTAATGCATCCAAGATCCAAAAACATTTAAAAAACTCAAATCACACACCACGTCTTGTGTTTATGCAGGCATGTACATGTTATGCATGTCAGGTTAAATTAGGAAAGAAAAGTTTTAGACTATTCGCAAATTTGCATACGGGCACCAGCTAATTTAACCTTACCTAGGTTGTATATTTGAAAAATTTTGGTCACCAACTCAAAAACACATTTTTATTATTTAACTGAAGTCAAGATTCGAAATTCGAATTTTTGGTATGTTACACTATTCGAATAGATTGTACTCTGGCCAGAGGTGTACTACTTTACCCACCGGACACGTCTCCCTCACGTGTCACCACGTGCCACATGCCACCACGGCATACGGGCGGAAATCGTGACATAACCTACCGTTTAGTATCATCCTAAATAAAGAAGACTGACATAGACTCCCCCCACCAGAAACCCTTGTACGAGCGGACAGTCTATGACCTCGAGCGTGACTGCTAGAGATGTCAGGCTGATGCTTGGGACTCATCCATCCCTACTCGTGTCTTCCTTGTTCATGATCGCACTAACTGATACGTTAAGCCTTATCCATTAGACAGGTGATCGGACGGAAAATACTTTGCAATCATGTCCCAAAGACCGGTCCTTATGACGACCGAGGTGTGACTAGCGAAACCATGCATCTCGAGCCCAACCAAAAACAGGGTTTGAGGTATTTTGAAGCGGAAAGGAATAACAACTACGGCTAGGTAGCCGCTAAACTAGATTTTCCAAAATTTCAGGATTTTATACCATGGTCTAAATGTTCGTAAATCACTAGAGTTTCTAACTTATGCGGGGCTAAACATATTCCTAAATTTTCTGGTAAGCACTAGATATTATGAGTCCTCACTAGTTTTGTTTGCCTTGGATTGACAAGGGCATAATATTACAACTAATAAGGCTATAACAAACGAAGCAATGGTACGACTAATTGAAACAGTGAATAATGTAGGAATTTAATAAAGCAAAATGCAATATTTTGAAGTGAACATAGTTTTATAATAATTGTGCAACAATATGATCAAGAGTAACATGACTTGCCTTGCTCGCTGCCAAAGTCTTCAAGTTCCTCCTCGAGGTAGAGCGGTTCTTTCGGAATGATAGCGTCTACACGACAGTGCAGAGAAAAAGAGGCCCAAATGATAAATAACACCATATAAGAAGCAATAAAAAAGCATAAAAATGGGTTCTACGCTATTTAAGGAAAAATTAGCAACTTGAATGGGTCGATTCCGAGTTCAAACGATCAAGATATGGCCATTTGAATTTTATATGTTGTTTAAGTGGCATTTTACGAATTTTTTCCTTTTTATTTATATTTTGAACAGGGAGAGAGGGGTGAACCGGGTGCACCTAGTGGGCCCCATGGGTCAACCCCTTGGTCCACCATGAGCCGGGTGCACCGAGACGTCTCACGGGGCCGTTGCGGCGATGGCTCGTCGGCGCGTGGCCGGGCGGGCGGCAAGCGGGACCCGACGGTGGCCATGGCATGGCAACGTGCAGTGCGAGGAGGTGGACGGAGGAGGGCGCAGGCGCGCGCCGGGACGGGGAGGCAGTAGTGGCAACGACGAGGAGGAGGAGGGGCCGGTTCAGGATAGGAGTGGAGGTGGAGGTACCGCCGATGCCTAGCGGCAGCCAGAGGCAGCGACTGTGGCGGGGCGACACGATGGCGGTGGGGAGCACGAGGCATCCGGGCAGTGAGGGAGAGGCAGCTCCGGGTGCTGCTTAAAAGCCGTCAGGGGAGAGGAGGGGCCACGAAGGAGCTCAACCGGAACCATCAATGGCGTCGGTTCACCGACATACAAACATCATGGAATTAAATCGCACAACACCCGTGATTCGTGAGGGAGTTAAGGGCGAAACGGAGAGGACTGGGTAGGGGAGCAAAACCCCCCACTTTAATAGGGAGAACGGCCGGCGGTTGGAACAAATCGACCGGTGAAGGTGGCGGATTACACGGGGAGAGAAAGATGGAGCTAGATCCGAAGCGAATTTGAGGGGATAAAGTTGTTTCCAAAAACAGGGCAACGCAGCAGCTAAGAGCCGTATCGGTCGATATGGAATCGGACTCAGTCAGCCGATACGGGCAACTTGAGTTCATGTCATGTTCGGAGAGGACCTTGAAGATATTGCCAACTAGGAATTGAGTCTAGAAGAGGCAATTGTATCTGTTAATTAGGAATAAGAGTTAGCTATTTTCTTTTATAATTTCGTGGTAAGAGTCCGCCTAAGGACTTGTTTGTTTATTTTGTAATTAGGCAAGTTTTGAGTCGTGTTCGATGTGGACAAGGCTTGTATATTCGGGTATAAATATATGCCTAGGGTCGTGTAGAGAAAAAAAGGACAGTTCAATACACTCTTGATGAGTTCTTGTTTCGAGTTGGGCTGCATCGGTTTCGATCTTCAATTAAAGGTGTGGCTTGTCATAGCGGCTTATATCGGCGGATTAGCGCATCATTTTAGATGTTCTAATCTATGTTGTACAGTCGCTGATTATCATATATTTTAGCTAATCTAAATTGATGGCTCAATTTACTTGTATCGGCCATGCCTTACCCGAGGTTTTGTCGGTATCGGCTAAATCGTTCAATTGGCTTAGATTAACTAAGGTATCCACCCTAAAAATCAGTCAAAAGTTTGATTGTTTAGACTTTATGCTTCCTTTTATACTTTGTGTTGCATCAGCCTTAGTCATGTTTAGAGTTATAAAAACTAACCTCCTTCCTGATTGCTAATAAGGGTAGAATCAGGCTTTCAGCCGATCTGACCTGATATAACTGTTTAGGTTTGTTTAATTTCTTTAATCATGCTTGTCATGTTATATCTGCCCCTTATACAAGAATATCATGGTATTTAAATATATATCAAGCTTGTTCTCGATATATTTGCTTAGATTGATATTCTCGTATAAGGCTGTATCGGAGTATTAGCTGATACAGTATCTGTTTTAAACCTAAGTATGGTATCATTGGCTATGATTTAATCAGATATATTCTTAGTTCATAGATTACATGTTTGATTACATTTATAGTCGATGGAAATATATTAGGGTTGCTTACTTTTATGTAACTTACACCTCACAGTCGATTCGGTCATATCGCATCAGCTAGGTTCAACACGATACATCATCAGCTCATCGGTCGATCGGCTATCGTAAATTTAATTTGTTTATTGTATATATTGTTGGTTGTAGGATCAAACCAATTGGCACGCCTTGAACCCAAACGACAAGATTTGGACCTGCACTGGAGATAAGCAGAAATCCCAGGTCGTCGTGTTTTCTCATGAACACGCTTTTGGCACGTCTAGTGGGACACGAGTTTCAAGATTTTCATCATGCCTGCTAAAATCACAGAAGACAACATCATTCCAATTACTGTGGAACACTTGTCTGAAGAGCAAAAGGCAGAGCAACTAACACAAGCTTTTCAGAAGATATACTTGGAATCCTTCAGTGTCACTCGGCAAGGAAAGGTGATCCAAAAAGGAAAAGTAATTTTCCCGAAGCCTGAAGTAGAAACCAGTACGCAAGAGGAGGTTAAGGCAAAAGCTGAGGAACCAGTTGTTGAAGACAAGGTTTCACTGCAGGATAGAATTGATTATGCAATGCATCAGACCTTGATCAACCAATCAAATATGTTAGTAAATACATTGACAAATATGGTCAGAAAGGTGATGGATGGGACTAGAGCTGAAGAAAAGGCCAAAGGATAGATATACCTCCTAAATTATGTGTTTCCTCCTTACAGAACCATCAAGGCTGAGGTTCCAAGAACATCAACCAACACGAGGGACAAACATCTCAGTAAATACCACAAAATCAGGCTTTACAAATGACAAGGATTACACAACCAACATCAACTGGAATGTTTCAGAATTTGCAGCCGATGGGGGAACATGTAGGTCAACAACCTATTCAGTAGCCGATTTTGTCAAAACCACCAATTGGATCACAATATGTTCATGAGGTGCCACAAAATTTCCAATATCAACCTCACCAAACATATTTGGGTCAGAATCCAAGTTCTCAACATCAGCCAATATCATCACATCAATATCTGTCCGAACCTATTCTACAATATCAGTATCAGCCTCAATTCAACAGCTATGCGCAAAAGCCACAATATGGAGGCAATGGGTAGCAGCAGCAATGGGCTGGTATGGTTGCAGAGGTAGTGATAGAACAGTTTGGATTGAAGCCCAAGGATAGTGAAATTATGTATTGGTATCCATACTCAGAATATTTTGATAAGGTTCCTTTACCAAACCGATACAAGTTTTCAGATTTCTCAAAGTTTTCAGGACAAGACAATATTTCGACATATGAGCATATCAACTGATCCCTAGCACAGTGTGGGGAGGCATCGACTGTTGAAGCTTTGAGAGTCAGACTTTTCCCATTATCATTATCTGGATCGGTATTTACATGGTTTTCTTCCTTGCCTTACAATTCTGTCAGAGGATGGGCCAATCTAGAAAAGCAATTTCATAAATATTTCTTCAATGGGATTCAAGAGATGAAGCTGTCAGACTTGACATCCATAAAACAGAAGTCTGATGAATCAGTTCCAGATTATATCCAGAGACTCAGAGATATGAGGAACAGATGTTATAGTCTTAACTTGACTGATTCACAGCTTGCTGATCTAGCTTTTCAGGGATTACTTGGGCCGATAAGGAAAAGATTTTCTACACAAGACTTTGAAAGTTTAGCTCATTTGGTTCAGAAAGTATCGGCTCATGAACAAATATTTCAAGAGACAAAGAGGTTTTCCAGGAAAACTAATAATGTCAACAATATTTACAACTATGATTCAGAATCGGAAGATGAAGACCCAAAAATTGGTTTGGCAGAGTGGTCAAGAAATAAAAAGACAATTGTTTGCCAATGGATTAAAGATACTGGAAAAGAGGAAAAAAATGATTTTGATATCAACAAAGCCGATAAGAGATTTGATTTGCTGCTACAAGAGAAACAAATCCAAGTTCTAGTAGAATATGTGATTCCATCCGCTGAAGAGTTAAGAAAAATAAAATATTGCAAGTGGCATAATACAGGATCTCATCATACCAATGAGTGCAAGGTGTTCAAGCAACAAATCCAATCGGTTATAGAGCAAGGTAGAATCAAGTTTGATGATGGAAAAAAGCTGATGAAGATTGATAGGCATCCTTTTCCTGTCAATATGGTCCACACAAATGAAGCCGATAAGAGGAATTATCGGAATTATCAACAAAATAGATTCAATTCTACCAAGTTGATCAGCAAATACCAAAAAAGACAAGATAAACAAGTTCAAACATATTTTCAAGATGATAGGGTTTGTTTTGATCCTCATTGGAGATGTGAGTTCTTTAGGTCTTGCTGGAATGAAGGGATGAGGTTACCATCGGTTGAAGATTGTCCAGGCTGCAGTGATAAAGATGCAATTTTTCATGGTAATTCTCATCAACCAAGTAGTTTAAAGTCTGAGAATCGACCGATACAGAAAAGGTTGCTAGTACATCAACATTTAGAGCCGATTCATCAAGATTATTTCAAAGATGAATATGAAGATCAAGAAAAGCAAGTTCAAAACTCTCAGTAGTGTCCAACTGGAATTTTCACAAAGAATCAGAAAAGGAGGGTACAACGGTTGCGAAGCAGAGAGCAGATGTAAGAAGTTGAAGAAGAAATTGATCATCGGCTGAAACTTATCAGAAAAGAGTTGCGTATCAAATCTAAGGTTATGTCAGCCGATGAAGTCAAAGCCGACAAGATAAAAAATTCAGCATCTATCAAAGGTAAAGCAATAGCTTCACCTTCAATTAATATGGTGTTTGTGTTACCAACAGAGTATGACATACATTTAACCAATGAGGAAGTTGAGGAATCATTGGCAAAGTTGATACTATCACAGAACAAGCTATTTTTGAAAAACCTGAGGACAATGAGCATCAGCATCTGAGGCCATTATACATCAAAGGATTTGTCAATGGAAAGCCGATGTCCAAGATGTTAGTTGATGGAGGAGCAACTGTCAATCTGATGCTATATACTATATTTAGGAAGCTTGGTAGAACTGCAGAAGATTTGATCAAGACCAACATGGTGTTAAAAGACTTTGGAGGCAAATCATTTGTGACAAAGGGAGTCCTGAATGTTGAGTTGACAGTAGGCAGTAAAACCATTCAAACTACATTTTTTGTCATTGATGGAAAATGATTATATAGTTTGTTATTGGGAAGGGATTGGATACATGTGAACTGTTGCATACCTTCAACAATGCATCAAAGTTTGATTCAGTGGCAAGGAAACCAGGTAGAGATCGTGCAAGCTGATAGGTCAGTAAATGTTACTATTGTCGATTTATTTATTTGGGAGATGGAAAAAGTTGATTGTTTGTCAGGAAAAGTATGGGCATGAGATTATTTAAAAGTGTCCGATTGTAATATACGGCCAATCATATGTAAGTACTAAATTGTCAAATGATTTCAAAAAGGAATTGATTGAATTGTTAAAAGAATATAAAGATTGTTTTGCCTGAGAATATCATGAAATGCTAGGACTTAGCTGATCTATTGTAGAACATCGGCTCCCTATCAAACCAAGGTATCGGCTATATAAACAACGTCAGAGACGATTCAAGCCCAAGATGTATAATGCTATCAAGGCAGAGATTACAAGATTGTATGATGTCAATTTTATAAGGTCTTGGTGATATGCTGAGTGGGTTTCAAGAAAAATGGGAAGCTTAGGGTCTGTCTCGACTTCAGAGATTTGAACAAAGCTACACCCAAAGATGAATACCCAATGCCGATTGCTGATTTATTAGTTGATGCAGCATCTGGATATAAGATTATAAGCTTCATGGATGGCAATGCCGGATATAATCAAATTTTTATGGCTGAGGAAGACATTCATAAGACTGCTTTTAGATGTCTTGGTGCAATCGGCTTGTATGAATGGGTTGTTATATCTTTTGGATTAAAAAGTGCTGGTGTTACGTATCAAAGGACAATGAATTATATATTTCATGATCTCATCGGTGTATTGGTTGAAATCTATATTGATGATGTGGTTGTGAAGTCTAAAGTCTAAATAGGTTGATGGACATATAGCCGATTTACGAAAAGTTTTGGAAATAACAAGGAAGTGAAGAGGTTTGAAGATGAATCCTAACAAATGTGCTTTTGGTGATCGACTAAACAGTTTCTTGGTTTTCTAGTTCATAAAAGGGGAATTGAAATAATACAAAGAAGTATAAATCTTATTAAAGATATTGAGCCTCCACAAAATAAAACCAAGTTACGATCCTTGATCGGCAAGATTAATTTTGTAAGGAGATTTATTTCTAATTTGTCAGGAAGAATTGAGCCTTTTACTCCATTGTTAATGTTGAAAGCCAATTAGGAGTTTGTGTGGGGAGAGAAACAACAGAAAGCATTGGAAAATATTAAGGAACATCTGAGTTCACCTCCAGTTTTGATGCCACCTCAAAAGGGGATTCCATTCAGGCTTTACCTATCAGCTGGTGAGAAGTCTATTGGCTCTGTTCTGGTTCAAGAGGTTGAACAAAAAGAAAAAACAATATTTTATCTTAGCAGAAGATATACCCCTGTGAAGAAATTGTGCTTGTGTTTATATTTTTCATGTATAAAGTTGAGGTATTATCTACTTTCAAATGAGTGCACAATAGTTTGCAAGGCCGATGTAGTTAAATATATGCTATTGGCTCCAATTTTGAAAGGTAGAGTTGGAAAGTAGATTTTTTGCTTTAACAGAGTTTGATCTTCGATATGAATCGACTAAGGCAGTAAAGGGACAAGTGATAGCCTATTTTATTGTTCAACACCGAGGTGATTCAGTTGATTATGTTGAAAAGTTGCCCTGGATATTATTCTTGGATGGATCTATCTGCACACATGGTTATGACATCGGCTTGTTGATTATATCGTCTCAAGGGGCAAGTTTTGAGTTTTCTTTTACAATCAAGCCTTACTATACAAATAATCAAGCAGAATATGAAGCGGTGCTTAAAGGATTGTAGCTTTTGAAGGAAGTTGAAGCCAATGCAATTGAGATTATTGGTGATTCATTGTTGGTGATCAATCAGTTGTTGGCAGAATATGAGTGCAAGAATGAAATCTTGAGAGTTTATAATGAAAAGTGTCAAGAGTTGAAGAATTTCAATGTTATCACTATGAAGCATATTCTCAGAGAACAAAACATTGAAGCCAATGATTTAACTCAAGACGTATCAGGTTATAAGCCGATGTTGAAAAATATAGAGATTGAGATTGCAGACGTTGATGCCGATGATTGGAGATATGACATTATCAATTATTTGAAAAATCCTTCTTAATCGGCGTCAAAGAAATTAAAATATAAAGCTTTAAAATATGTCTTGCTTGATGATGATTTATACTATCGGATGATTAATGGGGTTTTACTTAAGTGTTTGAATCTGAAAGAAGCCAAAGTTGTTATGTATGAAGTGAGAGCTTTTAAGGTGCTTGGGAGGTACCCAGGGTACCTCTCAAACTACTCAGTATCCACCCTTGATTTGCTAAAGGGTAACTTGGGGATAAAAAAGCACAAAAATGGTAATTTAGTAATTGTTTCAGTCGTAACAACCTCTAACTCCTTCCTCTCTGTTTGCTGCTACGCCCTAGTTAATTTTTAGCCGAACTGGCCATTGGAGTCTGGACGCTAGCCCCAATTCACTAATTCTCATTTCCACTTGTTGCTCGATCCCATCACTATGTTTTCATCCACTATATCTCTGCCACCTACGCAGGCTTCTACCACTAAACCAAATCTAATTTCTTCTTTCCTCTAATGGTTGTTATCTAAAATTTGACTTTTAAGCATTCTCTTGTAAACCCATTTGTGCGAAAGGAAGATATATTTTTAGTTTAATCATGTTTTTTTTCACCGTTACATGGCTTTAACTATCAATTACCTATTTTATTGTCATTTAATAGCTCTTTTAGTATGTGCGATCGGTCTTCTCTTTCACCTCTAAACGCATGTTTGTTTCCCTGTAATCGATGAAGGGAACCTCATAGTACGTCCTGGGCCATACACCATACATAACTGATCCATGATCTAAAGCAGCAGATTTATCACTAGGAACTTAACTTACTATACCAATCTAAAATGATATCACGGACAAAATTATCCATCTAACCTTTCAACGAATGTATAAGCTAATACCTGGCCCACCTTTTTAAGTATCTTTTTAGAGGTATCTTGTATTTTAGATCATTAGATTAGGTTGAATCAATAGTCGTCTTCATTTCCAAGCATTGAAGAAACTCTCGTATGAAGTACATTAGGGAATTTGTGGTACACATTAATCAGCCCATAAGATGATATGTTTGTTTATTTTGTAATTAGGCAAGTTTTGAGTCGTGTCCGATGTAGACAAGGTTTGTATATTTGGGTATAAATATATGCCCAGGGTCGTGTAGAGAAAAAAAGAACAGTTCAATAGACTCTCGACGCATCGCCACAATTTCACTTTACTACTCGATGAGTTCTTGTTTCGAGTTGGGCTGTATCGGTTTCGATCTCCAATTAAAGGTATGGCTTGTCACAGCGGCTTTTATCGGCAGATTAGCGCATCATTTTGGATAATCTATCTTGTACAGTTGCTGGTTATCATATATCTTAACTAATCTAAATTGATGGCTCAATTTACCTGTATAGGCCAAGCCTTACCCGAGGCTTTGTCGGTATCGGCTAAATCATTCAATTGGCTTAGATTAGCTAAGGTATCCACCACCCTGAAAATCAGTCAGAAGTTTGATTGTTTAGACTTTATGTTTCTTTCCAAACTTTGTGCTGCATCAGCCTTAGTCATGTTTAGAGTCATAAAAACTAACCTGCTTCCTGATTGCTAATAAGGGTAGAATCAGGGTTTCAGCCAATTTGACCTGATATAACTGTCTAGCTTTGTTTAATTTCTTTAATCATGCTTTTCATGTTATATCTGCCCCTTATACAAGGATATCATGCTATTTAAATATATCAAGCTAGTTCTCGATATATTTGCTTAGATTGATATTCTTGTGTGGAGATTATTGGTACCATATACCCACACGACTGGCCTATCTGACTGGTTATAGGGGATAGATTTTATATGATGATGATGTAATGGTTTAGGACTTAAGTATTATGTTTCCTTGTGTACTAAGGAGCGGCTTATAGTCCTAAGTCGGTAATGTTGTAGATAATGATTAGGAGACCAATATCATAGGTAGTTAAGTCTCTGTCTTGTAAGCCTGCCTTTCGAAGCTATATAAGGAGGGCAGGACACTCCTTGAGGGGCATAGAGCGAATAGCTTAGCTTCTTCATACACAACTAGATCATCAGACCAACATAAACTTGGTGGATACAATCCCCGAAACAGGAGTAGGGTTGTTAACAGCAGATTTTCGTAATCTACTCGGAGAGGAAAGAGAAAACCGATGCAGAGAAGAAGGAGCAATGCGAGTCAAATTGGTTGCGCTATCGGACCAAGCCAGAGTCGGATTAAGTTCCGTATCGGACTTAGTATCGCATCGGACCAGGTGGAGCGTCAACAGAGGGGCTGTATCGGCCGATGCGGCTTCAATGCGACCATCGGCTGATGGAAGCAGGAGGCTGATGGAGGCAGCGTGGGCTCGGTTTGGGCTTAAGTTAAGCTTCAAAGGAGATTGCCAAATAGGGATGAGGCCCGGTTTTAGGCAATTGTATCTCTTAATTAGGAAGTTAAAGTAGATTCGATCTAATTTATGGCAAGAGTCTGCCATAAGGATTTGTTTGTTAGTTAGAGATAAAGTCGTGTCCTACATGGACAATGGTCGTCAGTCTTAGACTTTTTAACAGGTTTTTGGGCTTTGTCCCTGGCCGGTGCCTTCCTCTTGGTAGTTTCTTTGACTATCGGCCATTGGAGCAGCGACGACACTTTCGGAGCAGTAAGGCCGATAATTGACTCCATAACAGCTTTTCTTGACGGAGCCAGGACCATAGTGTAAGTTATCCTTTGCCCACTGTTGCTCACAGATGGAACTGGGGCGGCAGGGACCTGGGGGCTGATGTTGTCAATAAGCTCCGTTAGATAAAATCTGGCCGATTGATGGAAGATGTGAGTGGCCCACTCATGCCACCATGATTGGAAGCTGATATGGATAAAGGCACTCAACCACAATCGGTCACAATCCCCCAAGGATGGAATTCTGGTCTCCAAGACTTTGCTCATGATCAATGCCGTTGAGACTGTGCCCCTGCTCTCTAGGAGCCGATGGAAGTGTAGGCTGACAGGAAGCTGTCCAAGTCCACATTGTCTGGCAGCCACCATAGGGTTATAAAATTCATATGACAAGCTGGTGCTTCTGCCTTGGAATATGCCCACTGGGAGCAAGCATGGGGTGACGCCGATCATAAAAACTTCCCTTGAGACCATATCGTTATTCAGCTGGC
This sequence comes from Oryza officinalis, assembly GCA_008326285.1. Taxonomy (NCBI): domain Eukaryota; kingdom Viridiplantae; phylum Streptophyta; class Magnoliopsida; order Poales; family Poaceae; genus Oryza; species Oryza officinalis. The sequence goes on along the minus strand of BDMV01000001.1, from coordinate 25,850,632 downwards.
CTAGGGTCAGATCGGAAGGGAGCTCGAAATCGGAATCTGAGGGATAGACGAACATATCCATCTTGACTGATGGAGGGCCGGTGTAAAATCGGACGAACCATGTGGACATTTCTTCAGCCGATTGATCAGCTCCAGGGTAGACTGAGGCCGCTTCTCCAAAGGACATACATCTTCTAGATGAAGGATCTTCATTGTCACTGTAGTCCGATGGGAAGACTGAGTCCGATAGTGGAGGCCGATCGACCATGGTGTTGGTATAAATGGTTAACCACAGCTGAACAAACCACCATGGACCTCCATGTGCCACTGTCCGATTCAGCATCAGATCCTGAGTGGCAGAATGCAGTAGCCGATAGATAGCTCCAAGGAGGTATTGGCCAAGAGGAAATTGCTTCTTCTCAACTAAGGCTTGAGCTAGATGCTGGCAGTTCAAAGTGGGGCCGCAGGTTGATCCATAGAAAATATATCTCTCTAGCCACAAAGTCAGAAAAGCCACATGTTCTCTCTCTGAAACAGACCCTTGTTCCATGTGTTCAGAGATGTACCCAGACCAGCCTCCAATCTTCTTGGTCTTCAATTTATGGCTACTGTTGATGAGGAGGTTAAAGGGGTTGATCTCGGATAGGATATCCAAGCCCATCAGCATTTTGACATCTATCAGTGTAGGGGTCATCGGACCTTGTCGGAACAAGAAAGCATTCAGGGTGTTGGACCAGAAATAGGTAGCGGCTGACATGAGGGGTTCGTTCTTCCTGGTATCGGCTAGAGACAGAGCAATGCATTGGCTGATCCCAATCTCATCCCAATGGACTTGTTTGACTGCAGCAATCCTCTTGTACCAGGTCCTGTATCCATTGAGCTTCGACGGCCAAGATCTGAAGGTGTGTTTCCATGAGGAGATACTGGGCTTTGCTTGCTTGAAGGGGATTCTGTTCGATTCCACATTTATCCACCAGGTGGGGTCAGAGTTGCCCATGGGACCCAGAAGAAATCGATGTGATTTGTCATTTGTGGGGATCAAAATCTGGTTCTTGAAGACCTACAGCATATGAACAGTAATGGAAAAATAAGATCGGGGGGGCAAGAGCAGAAACCCTAGTTTGAAAAGTCTCGGCGGGAAAATGAAAATGCAACTTTGAGGAAGGATTGGTTTACCTCAGGGATCTCGGAGGCGTAGAACGGCAAAGATGCCATGGATGCTATTGAGGAGGTCGCCGTTGAGGGAGTCGATGTCAAGAAGACGCCGAGGGGTCGTCGGAATCGAAAGGCGTAAACGGCTATGAGGAAGTGCGCGTGGAAATCGGCGGCGGAAGGCTGTGAATCTGGATCTGCGTGGTTTTGGACAAACCCTAGCGAAGAAGTCGATGGGTTCCTTGGAGCTAATTCCACCACATTATATAATGAAGCGGAATTGAGGGGCATGTGTTAATAGCAGATTTTCGTAATCTACTCGGAGAGGAAAGAGAAAACCGATGCAGAGAAGAAGGAGCAATGAGAGTCGAATCGGTTGCGCTATCGGACCAAGCCAGAGTCGGATCAAGTTCCGTATCGGACTTAGTATCGCATCAGACCAGGTGGAGCGTCAACAGAGGGGCTGTATCGGCCGATGCGGCTTCAATGCGGCCATCGGTTGATGGAAGCAGGAGGCTGATGGAGGCAGCGTGGGCTCGGTTTGGGCTTAAGTTAAGCTTCAAAGGAGATTGCCAAATAGGGATGAGGCCCGGTTTTAGGCAATTGTATCTCTTAATTAGGAAGTTAAAGTAGATTCGATCTAATCTATGGCAAGAGTCTGCCATAAGGATTTGTTTGTTAGTTAGAGATAAAGTCGTGTCCTACATGGACAATGTTGTAATCACGGGTATAAATATCCTGGTACTTTGTACATAGAAACTCTCTCAATTCAACAACAAACAAGACAATTTCAATCTACTTTCGGCGCATCGCCACCCTCGCAAGAGGTTAACTTCTGGTGAGTTCTTGCTTCCCTAGAGCAGAGGTAAGAACTCGTACCCGACGATCTACATCATCGGGGCTAGCGTGTCGTTTTAGACACGTTAAGCCTTGATGATGTGATCGTCGTTTATCATGTCTTGGATGATCTTGGTATAGCATCTTAATTATGCTTCGCCAGCGATTAACTCGTTTTAGGGTTTGTTGCCGACGATGGTCTAATTATTCTGCTTATCTAGATCCTTCAAAACATCTACCATCCCCAAGAGCGATCGACGGCTTGATTTTCTTTGTGTTAAGTCTCAATTCAAACTTTGAATTGCTATCGACCTTAGTCCTGTTTTGAGATCTAACTCAAAGCCTGTTTTCGGTCGTAATTAAGGATAGTGGCGGGGTTTCAGCCAGTCTTATCTAATACATGTGATTACTTTATGTTTTTATATGTATTTGCCACTTGTATGAGTGGATCGACAGATATAAATATATTTGTTACAAATTGGTCTTAGGATTCTTCTATGATCAGTATATTTATATTGGCCGATTGGTTCATACAAGTTTGTACTAGAGTATTAGCTAGTGTATTTGCCTCTCATATCCCTCATCGGCCGATGCCATCAGATCGACATCAACATGTTGACGAAGGCCGATGAGATTAGATCTGTATTTTAGTCTTATTTTATTATAACTTCAAGTAGGCCGATACAGTCTTGCCTTATCGGCTAGGCCCTCACAATGCGACATCGGCCTAGCGGCCGATCGTCCATCATTTGCTAACATGGTTTACTTGTTTATTCTTGTTGATTGCAGATCAAATCAACTGGCACGTCCTACACGCACCTAGGCAAGCCATTGGACCTGCACTGGAGCTAAGCAGATCTCCCAGGCCGCCGTGGAAACGTGAAACCCGTTTTGTCGATGAGGCGGGTTGAAATTATGCGCCAACAAGGGTATTACTTCTTTATAGAAAGCCTGAACCTGTCTAAACCTTTGTCCCTTAACCCATTGATTTTGGTGCTTGTGCGCTACCCCTTTTCTCATTGCTGAAATTAGGTTTTGACAGTTGATGCGTCAGGTAGGGATGCGTCAAGTTTTTTGCCGACAAGCGCGATGGGATCTACATCAGGGCAGGCGTACCACTTTGGCATCCTCGACTTCATCACCGATAGCTTCGGCAAGATTTCTCTCCTCGACTCGGATTCGAACCAGTCGGGAAGAAATAACCACTCGACGCAGTTTGGGTTACCAAACGCCGCTGAGACCTACTTCAAACTTCTTTCTTCTGAGTCGGCTTTAAACCACTTAGAGGGATCTTCTGCATCAACTCCTGAACGTGACTTCTCCAGCAAATCACCGGACTCAAACTACAGGGAAATCGGCGTCATGCTTGAACCTCTCGGATCTTGCTCATCTACCAAGATCTCTGACTACATCAGCTCTTTTGAAGATTACGACAATATCACTATCGAGCACATCGACAGCTCCAACTTCGACGACGACTACACACCGCTGTTCTTCAGTGTTTTTATGGCTGATGCCGGGGAAACTGATTTAGCCATCACCCGGAGAGTTGCGGAGGAAGAACGAGCCAAGTTCAAGGAGGAACGCAAGCGCAAGGAGGAGGAACACAAATGCAAGGAGGATGACGACAGGAGAAAACGAGATCTGGCTTTAGCCGGTTGTTCTGCCCGCAATGCTATACTTTAGGCCCAAGTCGACAACACCAATGTTTTCCTCACCCAACAACAAAATGTAGTCGCGGTACTTACCCTCATCGACACCATCATGGAAGCGGGTCCACCCATTGTAACTCCGATTTTGAATAAGGTGAAGACCATGGCTGTAGCTACTACCCTACTCGACGTAGGAACCAGTCGGGGAGTCGCTGAATCTACTGCGGAAACACCTGTTGGTAGCCGCCTGCCACCTTTATGGTCCAAAGATTATCGGAAGCCCGAGCACAGCAGGACCCATGGCATATCCAACGAGCACCGTCATCACGAAGACATGAAGCGTCAAGGCTAGTCGGCTGACTCTCACGAGAGACGTCATAACCGACCACCAGTTCATGATCGAATTCGCTACAACAACTCCAGTTACCAAAGTGGCTCTCGGGGGCCAGCGTCGAGTGACCTGAGGGATGTGCTTGACCGGCGTTATTGCGAGTGCAACAATGCTCACCGTGGGGAACGCCGACGTTCACCCAACAACAACGACAAAGGAGTACCTGCTTTCACTCGGGATCTGCGTCGAGTGAATTGGCCGAGTGGTTTCAAGCCCACTAGGATTGAAAAGTATGATGGCAAGACCGACCCTGAGTCATGGTTAACCGTCTACACACTCGCAATTCGCGCAGCAGGAGGTGATAACAAGGCCATGGCTAATTATTTACCTATGGCACTCGCCGACTCATCTAGAAATTGGCTCGCCAGCTTACTAAGGGGCTCAATCAATTCTTGGAGTGAGCTTCGTGAACACTTCATCGCTAACTTCCAGGGCACTTTCGAGAGGCCCGGAACACACTGCGATCTCTACAATGTAATTCAGAAACCCGATGAGTCCTTAAAAGATTACATCCGGCATTTCTCGGAGAAGCGAAACAAGATTCCAGATATCACCGACGACGTCATCATAGCAGCTTTCCAGAAGGGCGTCCGCAACGAGCTGCTTATCGGCAAGTTTGGGCGTAAACCTTCAAGGACAGTCAAGAAGATGTTCGAGACAACCAATTCCTATGCTATGTCGGACGATGCAGTTGTGGAGACACCCAGGTTAAATATTATGTAAGTTCTTTGAAGTGATAGCGCGGAATATTTTGTTGGATGGGATCTAATAATAATCGAGTAAAACGGTAACCACCCAACCTCATCGCTTCCCTATCAAATCAAATAACATACATAGTATAAAACCTGAAGCGCCGAGTATAGGGCATAGGGGATATTGCTGGGACTTTAGCATACCAGTCAACTTCAGCCTGAGATATGCCCGTCAAACCATACGAAGATGGCGACCAGATGTGTTACACATCTCAGGAGACTTGACAAAATTCGCTAAAGCTCTACGACATCCCAAATGCTCAATACTCATACCGGTGTAGAACTAGATCCCAGGATAAGCTCTAGTTCCACACTTTCATCTAAGCGATGAAAATCAGAATAATAGGGAGTTAACACAAAGAAACCTTACTATATATTTTAATTTAAATACTTAGGCCAAACGGCCAGATAATTACTGATCCGCGGAAACTTGGCTACCCAAAACCACAAGCAGCCGACTAGGAGATAACCCTTTTGGATCCAATCCTAGAAGAAGCAACGATTTCCCATACCACTCAGAAGACTAAGCACACATCCTGCAAAATGGATATTCCAGTATAACAAGAGTCAGTACATTAAACGAGTTAATGTACCGGCAAGCACAAGACAATCCTAATATACTACATGCCTAGCATATAATCAAAGAATGGCTATATATGTAGCTCAATTTAGCGTAAAGCAAGTTTTGGTTCACAATTCTTTTTCAAAAGAGTTGATGATTCAATTAACAAAACATTTACGTAGTTAAATCATAATGTTTACCATTTTAACATCTTAAACATATTCTTGTTACCCATACCGGCAACAAGTCATAATCTCATCATAATAATATACTTGACTGCCCACCCGACATCAAGTCTCACATTCATCAACAACATAACACCATTAACATATCTCAAACCAAATCACCATTTCCAAATCCATAGTTCACAAAGCATTATTTGAAAACATAAAACAAAATTAAAGTCTATACTCATGACACTTCACCAAGTCGCTCGTGACCGTGAGCACGGCTAATCGATTAGTTTTAGAGAACTCTGCAGAGTTTGTACAGCTTTACCCACATGATATGAGCACTCTAGTTTGTTCTGTGTTTGCAAGACACTACCACATTCTTCACGATGAATGTGGTCTAGAGGTCATAACGTAGCCTTTACAGTACTTAACGCCTTACCTTGCATCAGCGACAGCAAGTGTGAATCCGTCCAGGGAATAACCCAGAACCGTTAGGAGGCGGGCCCACGCCTTAACCTAACGCTGTGGCAGCGAACACATCCGTTCCCCACGAGGCACTTAACCGTTGAATTGGATAGACTTAGACGCTCATGCTGTGAAGCGGACTACCCGTCCCTTCACAGAACACACACAGCTAGTCTTGTTGCTAGCGTCATAATCAACACACACACATGGGTAGTTCCTATGAATCATCGCTCAGACTAATTCATTCTTCTCCGGCCTACCAATATGCAAGGTTAGACTTTAAGTAACTTAATTAGCTAAGGCCACCCCATAATAGCACATGTGGATGTACGATATACTCAAGTTGGTGACACGAAGTTCAGTCCTTATTCAACTCAGGCGAACACTCCCCCTGTCGGTGTACAACTACCACCATATGCACACCACTTGTCGCCCAAGTCTAAAATTATTTTACTCACACTTCAGTTCGCAAATACTTAACATTTACATTTTAAATCCATCATTAACCAATTATTCAAAATCCCATTCATAAATCCATGAGAGTGAGTATTTTGTTTAAATCTAAGAGCAAATGGCATATATAAAAGTATATATACTCTTCAGCGAGCATTTATAAAGTAATCAAATCCATCCTATGGTTACAAATGAGAGGATAACAACATATCAAGGTAGATTATGCAGCAATAAAGTCATAGCTACCATCTACCAAATTTCAAATATCGTTTTAAATCAAATAGATATGCAGTTTTGCAAACAAACGCTTTTCATCTCCCAAATCATGGGTTTCAATGTGGTCAAAGGAGAGGGGAGGTATAACTTGCCTTGATCTGGAACAATGTGATTTCACCTAAATCACTCTTTTACCGTTGACGCGAATTATCTATACAAATGACACGATATGCATATAAATACCAAATTATGCGAAAAATACAAAATGCTCTAAAATGCATGATTTGTGCACAGTGGATAGGTTCTAACCTAAGATGGATTTAGGTGAAAGAATTTTTATTTTATCTCTTTTTATTTATGAGTTATGAATTTTCTAAGTTTGCATTGATATATAGTAGTAGTTACTAATGTATATTGTGAATCATTTTTAATATATGATTTTGATTAAATTGACCTTACTGGAATGAAAGGGATTGTTTTCTAAGATTAATACAATTGGTTTCATAACTTTTAAAGCTAGTATGAATTTCCTACAAATTTTGGAAATTAACTTGCATTTGTAGTGGTCATTTTACAACATAAATTATTAGTACTATTTCTGTTACAGAAAGTATGAAATATTATATTTTTAAATTAAAGTTCATACTTTTGTGATTCTACAGAAATTTGGTTCACTCCATTTGGAGTAAAATGAATTTTCTACAAATTCTACAAGCTCTATGTTAGCTATTTCTTATTTGAAATTTTAGAAATAAATTTCATATTGTGAGCATAGGATTTTATTCTACAATATTAAAGTTCACAATTTTATGAACCTACTGGAGTTGGTTTCACCTCAAAATGAGCTATATTTGATTTTATATGAATTTCTCAAGTTTGAGTAAATTTTCAGTTGAAAAGATATTGATCTAACCTTTTTCTATTTTATTTTCCAAAATATAATTCATTGGGTGTACAGGTCAGCCTCTATCAATTTGCAGAAAAGTCCCTAGGGTTTCCAGGAATCAACCCAAGCTCCTTAACACGTGCTATAACCATTTCCATTAAGAGTCCTCGGGGTTTTCAGTTACTAATAAGTCCATGGTCCCATCTGTCAGTCTAGGGATCTTTACAAATTAAACCTTGCGAGTTTTAAACATTTACTAAGCCGAGTCCTTAGCGCTTAATACAGTGGGGTCCGCTTGTCATTGACTCAGTGCAAAGAGGAGCAGAGGCAGTAGCGCTCGGCGAACTTCTCGCCGACGGCAACGGCGAACGGCGATCGATCTCGGCAGGCAACTAAAAGGAAAAACGTAGAGGACATCAAGACGAAGCCGTCGATGGTCTTCTCACAAGCTGCGGTGGTCGGAATCAACGGCGACGACGGCGCAGGCCGCGGCAGCTCTCGGCATGCATGTGCATGTCGAGATACGGCTCAAATTCGTGTGCGTGAATGCATGCATGCGCATCTAATGAGCTCCTAGAGACTCATCGAGGGGTGTGCGAGGGTTGGCGAAGCTCGGACAGCGACGTCGATGGAGAAAGAGCTTCGACGGCGGCAAGAATCTTCGGCTTCACGGCGTTAGCTCGCTCTGGTCGATGATCTGCTAGAAGGAGACATCCGCGGGGTCACTAGGGTTCCTAGGATGACTCATGCGCAAGGAATCGCGGCGGAGCTCACCGGAGAAGAAGAGCTTGAGGATGGAGCCCGGCGGCCGGAGTTGAGGAAGAAACGGCCAATCTCTGAGTTCACAGCATCCCTGTTCGATTCCTTCAGTCGGCGGCTTCCTGGGACCGAGATGAAAACGGTGGCGCGGCGGTTTGGCTTGATCTGGATGGAGCTAACCGGACGACGATGATGCAGTAGCGGCGGCGTTCCGGCGAGATGGCTGCAAGACAAGAGATGGGATTAGGGGGGATGGAATCGGCATCATATGGAGGTGACAGAACACAAGAAGAGGAGGGACGAACGTGGCGCAAAGGCGGTGGCGACAGCCGTCATCCCCATGGCCGGCGGCAAAGGATCGAGCGACGGAGGAGGCTGAGGGCTTCCTCCCTCGGTTGGATCGGCACGGGGATGGAGAGATTGGTCATGCGACGTGGCTGAGAGATAAACGGGCGAGCTCAGCGGCGGACACGTCTCGGCCACGCGTCGAGCACGCCGGTGCCGTTCTCTCTTGCCCTCGGTCTCTCTCTGTGTAGCTTGAGCGGTGGAGTGTGGGTGCACCGGGGTGAGAGCAAGCCAAGGAGGCTGACAGGTGGGTCCACGGTCAATGCAAGCACAGGCTAGGTGAGAGAGATGGGTAGATTTACTGGTAGACTACTGTACAGATGATTTTCAAAGGATTTTTCATATTTATTTCTTCCTCCCAAATTTATACTCCCATAACTTATTTTCTGTGCATGATAAATTAATGTGGATTTTTCTGGAGGTAGATAAAAATACCTAGATTCCATTTGCTTTGGTTTCACACAAAAATAATCTACATTTTAATCTCACTAAAATAGATAAATTCAGTTCAGCTGAAATTAATTTGAATTTTTAGGAGGTCAAAACCTATAAAATAAATTATGGAAAAATTATATTAATTCATGATAAACAGAGTAGTATTTGAATAAATTATATCCCCTATACATTTTTATGTGATAAAATACACATATGAGGTGTAGGTTCATTTTGCCGATTAGGGTTTTGAAATACTCTATAGTTTGACTGTTTTAACTTAATTATTTGAAGTATCAAATGTGCTTATTAAATTATACCAAAATTCCAGTGAGATGTATATATTGAATAATACCTACATGAATTTCCCCATGATTTTATATTGCACCAATTATTTTTAAATATTCGATGTGTTCACCTTCCTTTTAATGTTCCTATTAGAAATATACATTTTAAATGATTATAAAATTATATGTTGATTTGTAATTGACCAGAGATGATGAGGTAAGGCTTTACTTTCATTTTACCATGTTCAAACTCACAAATTCCCTAGGTACTAGTGTGTATATATTTGAGTTGAACTAATAACACTTAAGGTGGTGGTAATTAGTATAATGCTTTTATTATTTATATAAATATAAATTAACAGGGATTCATACTTGTGTTGCTAAAAATGTTTACATAACAAATTAATTTGAGAAGGAAGAAATTTTAGATCATTTGCAACTCAATACATAACCACTAGCTAGTTTAAACCTTACCTAGGTTATATATTTGGAGAAATTTTTGTCATCAACTCGAAAAAATATTTTATTTATTTAACTGAGGTCAAAATTCAAAATTCAAATTTTTGGTATGTTACAGCAGTCAAGGCCTCACGTCAAGAGAAACAGTTGGGAAGCAGCTGGCGACTCAAGAAAGACAACGGCAACGGCAACGATGGCCAAAAAGATTGTAAGCGCAAGCCCGAAGATCTGGTGGCCGCAACTTTAAGTTACCATCAACAACTTCAACATAAAGACAACAAGTTTAATCGTCTAAATTATTCAATTTGACAGTACGCGTTGAATCATTAATAGTGGAGGCAGTAAAAATAAAATGTTGTAGCACAATTGCTATGTTCACTTGCCTTTACCAATGATGAAGACAAAACAAACACGCTTTGACATTGCATCACCTGCTCGAACTCATATATCAACATAAAATAGCTCCACATGATAAACAATTGACACAAGTAACATGGTTCTATGCGTCATATCCCATCAAATATACAAACCGACATTCTTCACATACCTGTGTCCAAAACACTGTAAATGGACAATTTCAGCAGTAAAGTGTTCCCTTCACAACAGAGCTGATATTTTTGTCACAACTTTCATTGCCTGTTTGTTTGTGGTGAATGGATTGGGATCATGAATAAAAAAATATTAAATGTAACTAAAATATCTACTAGTGGTGAATACAGAGTTAATTATCAAATCAATCTAGGTATGCACTGTCAACACAGAATAGTTAAATAGCTCATAGTGCAAGTTGCTTTGCGGAATTATCCAACTAGTAACCAACAAACCTATGTCTGGCCTGAACACTTTGGCGTCTATGCTTGCTGATCAGTGCTTTGTGAAGTGGGGGAATAGGATCAATGAGCAACTAATAGCCCGATACAACAGGGTCTCAAACTCTCTCGCCATTATCTAAAGCTTACCTACAGACTAAATTAGGATGTTTGCATCCTAGAAAAGAGGACCAAATGAATTTATTTATTGACGAACTTGAAGCCTGGTATTTATTAAGACTCTTTCACAAGAGGAAAATAAACAGCATGTCAGCACGCTTCAGAATTATCATGCTAATCTTAACACAACCTGCATGCTCTTGGGTTAGGATTTACGGATTCTTGAACCAAGAATGCATTTCTTGTCAAACCTTTTAAGACTTGTTTAAGACAAAAAAACACAAGGTTAATGTATAACGAAGTAGAAGATTTCATGAGCCAAATTATCCCAACACAAGTAAGTCTGCATTTTCCAGCATATGCTTCTCCCAGTGCAGCACCAATGTGTCAAACCAAATTGGACTGAACTAAACAGGAATTGAACTTCTAGGGACAAATCAAGATTGGGAGAACCAACCTTGCTGCCAAAGAATATGCATCGATAAGACAGATCTTATAGATTAAGCTAAAGGATTCTCCAGCCAGAAAAAAAAATCATATGTGGTAAATGATCCATAGAACTCAAAGATACCATTTCAATAGCAAATAAGTAGTGAATGCCCCAACTTTATAACTTCTAATTGATGGAGCTTATATATCAATATTTATCATGAATCAACCACCATTTTTTTTGGCACAATATAAGGATTGCAAGCGAATTTATTGACATGGTTCTTTTTTGCCCATAATTATAGCACAACCTTTTTCCTACATCTCTAAGAAACATCTCACTAACCATCACCTCTGCTATTCCCAAGGTATTTAAGTATGGGTTGGATGGCCATTTCAACTCCTCTCTCTTGGTTGGATGGACCTTCGGGTGGTCGAGAGTTGACTACGCCTGGTCCTCAACCAGCGTTGTAGCGATCTCTCACCACATACCAGTTGTCTTCGAGTGGTCGAGAGTTGACTATGCCTAGTCCTCGACCAGCGATGTAGCAATCTCTCACCACCTATCAGTTGCCTCTGGGTGGTCGAGAGTTGACTACGCCTGGTCCTCGACCAGCGTTGTAGCGATCTCTCACCACCTATCAGTTGCCTTCGGGTGGTCGAGAGTTAACTACACCTGGTCCTTGACCAGTGTTGTAGTGATCTCTCACCACCTATCAGTTGCCTTCGGGTGGTCGAGGGATAACTACACCTAGTCCTCGGTGTGCGGAGGCAGTCATCCTCTTACCATCTCTCCATGTTGCCTTCGAGTGGTCGAGGGATAATTGCACCTGGTCCTCGGCCAGCGGCATAGTCATCCTCTCACCATCTCTCCAAGTTGCTTTTCGGTGGTTGAGTACATCTATATACCTGGTCCTTAACCAGCGGTTACAGCGATTCTCCCACCACCTCTATAGGTGGTTGAGTATGTCTACATACCTGGTCCTTTACCAGCGGTTGTAGCGATTCTTCAACCACTTCTACGGGTGGTTGAGTACGTCTACATACCTAGCCCTTGACCATCGGTTGTAGCGATTCTCCCACCACCCCTACGAGTGGTTGAGAACGACTACATACCTGGTCCTCGACCAGTGGTTATAGCGATTCTCCTACTAACCTTTGTGATTTGTTGAGTACGACTACACAACTGGTTCTTGACCAACGTGGTAGCGATCTCATCACACCCCGTGCATCAATCTTTGTAAGTGTTTATACATATAAAATGTGTAATATTTTGTCCGTTGATCCCTTTTCTTATATCGCTACGTCTTGAAGTCAATCCTACTATCCTCTTATGCTAGTCTGACAAGCTTCGGAGTCTCATGGACCTCGGCTACAGACGCCTAGCACTGTGAAAGTTTGTCAAGCAATGCAGGGACAAACGACCATGTTAGATCTGGTCATGTTAGAGTACCCACTTGAGCGTATTAACCAAGAATTGGTTTTTCCAATTTCACGGCTGGGGGGCTAGGAATTTGGGTCTTCAGCATAGTTTGTTATAAGATTTAAGCTACCTTTGTGAAAAACAACTTTTCCATAAAGACAGCTAGGGGCTAGGAAGGATACTCCAATTGCTGAGGGCAGCTCCGGCGAGAGTGCTCTTTTATTGTCATAAATAGATTCAGTTTATTTTTGATTTTTCAATTCACATTTTACCCCCAAGCGTTCGCTCGGGGGCTATTTTTATCTAACAATTTGCTCTGAGTAATTGATTTCGAGAGAGTCAGATATTAGAGCAGTTAAATCCGACATAACAACTTTGTCGCATACTCTGCACCTACTCGGTTGTCCGAGAACGGTTGGTTGAGTTCGATAAGGGTTATTGGATAAAGCAATGGTGTACCCGCCGAGATGGAAGCTTTTTTGACTTCAATCCAAATTCTCGATTAAGGCTGGACAGAGAACTTAGTCGCATACTCCACACCTTCTCAGTCGTCCGAGAATGATTAGGTGAGTTCGACAATTGTTGTTTCAAGGTCTTCGGTCGAGAACGTCAAATTGTTCATTTGCATTAAAGTCAGGGGCTACTGTCAGTGTTATGAATAAGGCATACCCAATGATCTTGGATTGGGCTCGACAGGACCCATCATATACCAAGTCTTATACGAAATCATGACTCATATACGGAAGGTGTTCCGGATAAGGAAGAAGCAGCATTCAACTTGGAAACTACAAGGACTACTCGGATCGTATCCATATTTGTCTTCCTAGTTCTACTTGGACATTGAGACATCTATGAGTATAAATACAAGACCCTCTAGGAGGAGAGGGGACACACGGATATATGCCAAAAAAACACCAATGTAAGGGAGTCACAGAGACCGACATAAGAGATATAGTGTTACCTCTAATCTCGCCGAGTTCATATTCGAGAAAGAAGACTACCCTGTCGTTGACTACGTGTTGGAGATCCATGCCACCTAGTCGATGATGACTAGATTAGGTTCTCCAAAATATTGTACTCATGTGATCTGATATATAAAAACAACACCGGCTTCGGCCAACAGAAGTAAGGCTATTACCTGTCAGTTAAGGGGCCCTAACCTATATAGAAATCTCTGTCTCCCATCTTTTTTACCTCAATCTCACGTATGCTTTGATTTCAATGATCCCCATACTCTACAAATACCGTAGTCGCGTTCTACTCCGTCGACAAAATTGGACTGAACTAAACAGGAATTCAACCTCTAGGGAAAAATCAAGATTGGGAGAACCGACCTTGCTGCCAAAGAATATGCACCGATAAGACAGATGTTTTAGATTAAGCTAATGGATTCTCCAGCCAGAAAAAAAATCATGTGGTAAATGATCCATATAACTCAAAGATACCATTTCAATAGCAAATAAGTAGTGAACGCCCCAACTTTATAACTTCTAATTCATGGAGCTTATATATCAATATTTATCATGCATCAACCACCATTTGTCGGCCACCATTTTTTTGCACAATATAAGGATTGCAAGCGAATTTATTGACATGGTTCTTTTTTGCCCATAATTATAGCACAACCTTTCTCCTACATCTCTAAGAAACATCTCACTAACCATCACCTCTGCTATTCCCAACATATTTAATTATGGATTGGATGGCCATTTCAACTCCTCTCTCTTAGTTTTGTAACCACCTTAGGCTGAGTTCTATACTTCCCTTTTTCAACTTCTACTCGTTAGTTTTCCACCTTAGGCTAAGCGGTGCCAATCTCAAATCTTTCTACGCACTAAAAATAGGCCTTAAATTTTAAAATGGAGGGAGCACAAGACTTAATCTACAAATTGCACATTCTATAATTTCGTATATAGCATCTGAAGGGAAGAGAATTAATGAAGATGGCATTGATGTAAATCAAAAATACGAAAACAGAATACGTAAGTGCATTCCTCCTATTAACCAACAATTGAGTTTCATGTGCTAACCACTTTATTGCTGTTTGTATCACATGTATGCGAATGCAAGCATGGTCATACGGTTCTTCTGAATCCCTCTGTCATTGCACTTCTCAAATTTCAAAACTTCAGTTCAAATAAGCAAAAGATCAGATAGTTTGGTTTCTACTGCTACAGTGCTTCAAGCATACAAAAACACAGAGGATGCATGGGATCACAAGGCCAAGAGCGATGTATTGCGACCAACAGTTTTTCTTTTGAGTAAAAAGGCTTTGAAGACTGCCCATCAAGAATATTGCGACCAACAATTTTTCTTTTATGAGTAAAAATGCTTTGAAGACTGCCCATCAAGAATATATAAATGCATTGGTTTGAGTCTCTACAACAACATATCTCTCCATAGGCAGAACAAGTAACACTAACTTGGTTGGTAGAAACCATATATTAGACTTTACTACACCCAAAAAAGAACATAAGGAATTGAAGTGCCAGAAATGAATACCAATACATGAACACAGACAATAAAATCAGCTAATAAAAACTAAACCAACAGAATAACAATAAATGACAGTTAGTTGAAATAGTATAGAAATATAAACAACACACCAAATAAAGGGACACAATAGAATCAACGCACTATAAGAAAAATAATCACCGTGATAGAATTGTTGAGAGCAACATGATATTACTCAATATTATCCTTAGTGAAAAAGAAAGGGAGACATATATCACAAGTTCAAAAAGGGAAAGGTGATTCATAGTGACACAAAGTGCTGAAAGATGCTTGTCTTTACAAGCTCAATATAGCTTAACAAAAACAATAAAGCTAATGAGTCATTCTATCTTGCAGATCTTGAGATAATAGGGCTCATTATAGCTTAATATTTCAAGAATATCTAGAAATTAATTTGGCATATACATATGTACTAGTTATTATCTCCCTCCGTTGCTCCCCCTGCTAGAAACTATACATCACAATACCAAAAATAATATGTACTTTTAGTTGTCAAATTAGAGTGAACATAGGAGTAACAAATTACAATGCTCAGGTATAAAAGCTGGTTTCTTTAAATCAGGCACTTCAGATACAGTTTACTATTAGCAATGGTCAATTCCATTGTTGTGATCATCCTTAAGATACCATCAAAAGGAAAATAAACATGGATCTCATATGAAATATTAGTATGTGGTGATTACCATGCTTAAAAACCAACACTGTATTATTATAGAGCACAGAGCCATTGACAAGCCCAAACGATAGCGACTAATATAAATCCCTTTACAATGAATATTATAGACAAGTGCATGTAGCAGAAAATCAACTTGATGAAAAAGCACGCATAGAACAGCTCATGGGCTACATAAAAATCGGTGGTTGCAGCCAATAGGCCTCAGTGCCTCACATCAACATGAACTCTCTCCTCTATAATCTAATCAAACCTAAAGTTCAAATCATGCAAAAATTGCACAGATGTGAAGATACAACAGAGAAAAATCACAGATGTCCTATACCATAGCCTCATGGTAAATCAAAGTCTATCCAAATTGAACTCTCTATGGACAAATCAATACAACTACTAAATCAGTAAAAGCCATAGACCAAGAAATAATCATCTCCCATAGAAAACAAAGATGCACAGCTTAAAACGTCAGCGGCCAAAGAACCTTGAAATTATGAAAATCTCAATGATCTATTCCCCAATTCTAAAACTCATTAAACAAATCAAGGATCATCCCCATAAAGAAAAAAATAATGGTAGCAACAAGATCACAGCTTCTCCGCCGCCTAAGGGTGACCTGTTGTGTGCTAGGGGTAGACCCATGTGGCACAGGGCTGCAATTATCATTTGCAAACACTATTCCCTTGCCAAATAGGGGCGCGTGTTCTGAACCCTCAACTATTAGATGGCTAAAGTGGCATTCTATTAGTAGCAGTCAACTATATTAGATAGCAAATAATTCATCTATTAAGCAGCAAATTGTTCAAGCCACCTCTGTTGAGTGGCAAATAGTTAATTTTCCCTAAAAACATTCCATCACACCATGGCAGAATTTAATAGCAAGTAGAATGTAGGACTTTGGGGAAAATGTTAATCGATCATGCTGAAATTATCATTTCCAAACACTATTCCCTTGTCAAATATAATTCGTAGCACATTAATAACATGATCCCAAATAGATACCAAAGCCTCACAATTACAATTACTCGCTTACTCCCATTGTCTCATCATTCTGACAAGGCCTTATTGCTCAATTGTAGACCCAAACACCCAACACCAATAAAATCACATCTTAGTATGCAACAAAAAAAAGCAAACCTAATTAGGAGTGTGTAAATCTGGCAAGAAAAAGAGTACTTGATTATCCAAAATTCCAAACAATAAATCAAACCAACAAATTTAGATTGATATACCACAAGCATGTGTGTATTGATATATACAGATGCAAGCCTCTGACCTCAAAATGAATAGAAAACTTAGTAATTGAAAGCATGAAGAGTTTCATTCAGAAAACCCACAAGGATTTCACACCAATGAATCTATGGCTGTGTGCATGAATCATGATAGATCAACAAGATCATCATCCTGTATGGGAAACTAATATCACAAGTATACAACTAGCAAAATAGTTAAATTGGCCCAATAAAAAATGAAGCATCCACTGCAAACACAAGGAATTGGGCAGAGAAAATGGTGCAATGAACTATAATAGGAACAGAAAACATGCCATGTCCATTACTGAAAAAGCAAAGCAAACATACATGTAGTTCTATTTAAACGATGAAGCAGAAGCAACATATACAGATAGAATTTAGCCGTTCTAATAAAAAGTTAAAACCATGCAGTTTGAAATACAAACATTACCGCAAGTCATCACTCTTAGTTCCTGGACGCTTCAGGAGCATAAAAACCTTTGTGTTGTCCCAAATTTGGAAGGTGCCCTACTGCTTGTTGAGGAAGAGTGGCAGCTTTGGTGTTTGGGTGAGGCTCGAGGGTTTTCCTTCTTGACCGCCCTGGAGCTCATTTGTTAGGTTCTTTTGTTATGGGTGTGCATGTACTCTAATAGTTAAGGGTAGAGGGTGTGCTTGTGCTCAGGGTTTTCTACCATTTCTTCAAGGGTATGAGGGTGTGCGTGTACTCGGGGTTTTCTACCCTTTCTTCTTGATATATAATGATACGCAACTCTCCTTTCTGTTCGAGAAAAATAAAACCTCTATGTCATGTCCTGGAATAGTAGAACCACCACACACAATGTTACCAACTCTGATCAATATGGTGTTAGATGTATTTGTATGTTAAATATTTCCTTTTTTTGTACAAGGGGTTTTCTGCCATCAGTGCCACATTATGAGTGGGGAATCTACCCACAATCCGCCACTGATAGTATTATAAGTTGTGGTTCAAAGCAAACCACCATTGTGGTATGTCAGGGATGTGTATTTTTGTGTTAGTGTATGATCATAAGATTTGATGTTGCATTTATACTGCTACATCATACTAGCAACCTTGAATGAAAAATCAAGTTCTAAATATAAATAGAACTAGAAACATATGTCAGTATCTCAACCAAATTTAGGAACCTAAAAAAGGGTAAACAAAAACAGAAAGGAAGCTACTTGAGATTTCAGTTTAGAAACTATTAATGTTACCAACTCTAATCAATATGGAACCACTGGATCAGCAAACCAAACACTTCTGAACAAGCAGAAGAAAAACATAACTAGGATGATAAAGCCATATAGGATTAATTTTGCGTCTATATGAAGTTCAAAATGTTGAGCATATATTCTCTGTATGGTAAATATTTCCTTATCATCTTAAAACAAGCATTGCAAATATACACATGGATTAATGTGTTGGAAGTTTTCATACAAACAATGAAATTACTGCATAACTAGAAATCAACAAACAATGAAATTCAGGCACAAATGTACTAGCCATCATGCATACATGATTCAAGCATCACAGAATTCCATCACCATAGCACAAAATGAGACAATTATGTGAATTTCTAAATTCAGCCAACTGATTACTACTCTTTAATGCTTATACCTAATGACACAATAATATTACCTCACCTAGGCAGAAGACGTGTTTCTGCATGCAGCAACTAACCACAACCAAAACAAAGAAATCATTAGAGAAAAAAATCTAACACGGGGAACACTTCCCTCTGCATGAATCAAATGTTGAAGCAAATCACGTTTCTTTGATTAAAAGCACAACTTCATTTAAACCAATACAGCACGAAACCAATTGAAGCATATTACATCAAACCAATCAACCAAAAACAAGATTAGGAATTCAACAAACTGCTACCTCTCCATGGAGCAACGAAAATATTACTTGATTATCTATAAGAAAAATAGCAGTAAAAAAACATAACACAAAAGCAAAGCTAATACAAAATCACATTCCAGCACTCATTCTACTAAATCTTTCAATATGGTTTCTTTGCTGTTATTCTCCAACAGGTTAACGATCATCCTACTACATTCAGTATTAGTACTCTCACCTATTAACTTTGTGTCTGACATAGGTCATGTAAATATTTTTTAGTAGCTAGTAGATCAATAGAAGAATGTAATGCGCTACTGATAGATTTTACAAGTGACCACTCAACTGCTAAATAGTGAAGTGCCATGGTAGATGACTTGTTCCACATAGCTGGCTGACCGTGATATTGCTTGTGCTGCTGCACAACAGTGGTATTGAGAGCATACATACAGCATGGTATGATAGCATGAGGTCCAAATATCAAGAAATTTTAGACTTCTTGTTACTTAAATAAACAAAACATATATTTCACTGTGTCACATCATTACTATACTAGGCAAATGTTTTTACCCCCCGTCACCCTTTGGATTGATGCACCGCTATGACTAATCTATAATGTAGCATAGTGATACTTTTATATGTCATCTACAAAATAGGCCTTAGCTTGGTAATACATGAGAGGGTGTGTGTGTATGGGTGGGTGGGTGGTGGTGTTGGGGGGGTGGGGGACTGTAAACATGGCGAGTAACAGGTACTATTCATATCACATTAATCCTTTCACTGCAAACATATAAAAAATAAACGAATGCCTAAGCAGATGAGAAAGGCTAATCAAAAGGTCAATGTATCTCTGTCGCTACCTAATAGTAATGGCATAGCATGTTTCAAAACAGAATACTACAAATAAGAAAATATTTATCAATAAAATCTATAGATAAGAACTTAACAAATGTCAAGGACACATTCTTTTCAGTCCACAGTTCTCAAACTACAATTTCTACATTAACATTGCTTAGATTACTTGTTCTAAGCTATCTTTTAGGTTTATAATATATACTCCATCCATCCTAAAATGTAAGCATTTCTAGAGGTTTTTAGGGGAATTAAGGAAGTAGCTGGAGTTCAATAGTCGAAGGTCGTGATTCATTGAGAAGAGAAGGTAGGTGGATATATTAAATGGTAGATGAGAGGCTAGGTGGAGAAATAGCTACATTTGAGACAAATTTGAACTCTAGAAATAGCTACATTTTGGGACGAGAGGAAGAATATTTAATTTATCCCTATAAACAGTTATCCATAATATATCCCATCATACGTTTAGAACACTTCCTTAAATTTTGAACATATAAGCTTCCTGAATACCATGCAACTAAACAACCCTATATCTGAAAATAAAAATAGATAAGTATTTGAGTGATGCGTACTACAAAACTAGAACACAATGATTAGTTCTCAAAACAAGGATAGAAGTCATCGATTTTGTATTCTGAAATATACTATAACTCAAATTACTTATGAAAATTATGTACCCACACATTTGTTCCTTACTTGCATGGTGATGTTTGCTCCAAAAACATTTCTGCACTGCAATAATGCATTCTCATTTCTGTCAACTCTGCCTAAATTGCTATTTGATGAATCTGAAGTCCTCCCAAAACCAAAAGGGGGGAATAAAACCCCATAACTAGAGCAGACGCATATGGGTAAATCACAAATTGGGAAGTACACAAAATAAAGTTACAAATTGAAGTGAACATTCAATTGAAATCCTTCTAACCTCCTGAAAGGAGAACATTATCTGTGTTCAAAATTATATGCTAACATTATCTGTGTTCAAAATTATATGCTTATCTAGACCAATTGCAAAACTCAAACATGGTCAAGTTTTACACTGGTGCATGATTTTGCTTAGATAAAAGAAAACATTAACAAGGGATGAACATATAAACTGATGGTCATGTCAAAAAAGGAGAAAAGAGAGACTAAAATGTATTTTAATAGCAGTAATTAGATTTTGCTGTAAAAATTGTTCTCTAATCTGCATATAATACTAGTAAATTCTGAAATTCAAGTCTGATGTGGGAAGATCTTCCTATAGGTAATGCAGTTTCTTGAAGGTATACTTTGTTGTTTCTTTAAGTTCCTGTTTTCATACAGTAACAATAAATAACACAGAAAGGCTATATATATCTATGTAGTTGAAGAATTGCGCAATTCCAATCGATCTAAAAGACTGTACTAAACAGGTATAGTTTGTGTGTAAATTAAAGGATTAGTATATTCTGATCTAGATGCACTTTTCACATTGTCCATCAGTTAGTAAAATCCAATGGTTTAGAAGATTCTGTGTGTATATAAATGGTTTAGCAGATGCACAAATAAAAACGTATGCACAATAACCCAAAATCCCTTACCGAAATGGTTGTCTCATCAAGTGCTTTGCTGTTCTGATCAGGAGAGATCAAATCATCTACATAGAGCAAATTATCCGATTTTCATCACCACAGCGACACATATAAAGGTTTTTTTTCAGGAATGACACATCCAAAGCTAGGAAAGCACCATATACTCCCTCCATCTCAAAATATAAGGCACAACCACTTTTCTCCGATTTTCATAATATAAGGTGCGCATGCATGCATGCAGCTAAACAGTACCTCCATCTTCCCTAAATGCATTTCTTTTAAATCCCACAACCTTAAAATCTCTAATCCTATTGGGTGCATGGATGATATTTACTGTGATGATCCAAACAAGGTGATATATAATTATTTCTTTGTCTTTACATTTGTGGGGGTTGTGCCTTATATTTTGGCATGGAGGGAGTATTACTATATGGAAAACAATAATAATACACTTTTATATATTATGTTACAATATTAAGATTGCAAGAAGTGAAAAATAGTTATTGAGATGATTAATGATTGTAGTGAATACCTGCTATACTAAAATGCCATGATTGACGTAATGACATTTTCCCTCTAATTTACCTCAGTTTGCACTTCTACAAAAGCCTCATAAAGCACCTGCCTGTCATCAGCACTAATGACTTCCGCATATAACTGCCACAAGCACTCTGGATCCTGAACTAGTCAACACAACATTACATTCAATAAGATGGATGAGCCAATTACTAAGGATTAGGTAATTACAAGCATAATAAATTACCAAGCATTAGGTGAAAGAGGATGTGAGCTGTTGGACAATAAGATAGATGAGCCAATTGAAACTTTTACCATGGCATAACAACTACTGTCAAATGGAAAGGGAAACAGTGGGCAAGGTATCATGTAAGCCAATTAGTAAAAGTTTGTGGGTTGAAAATAATATTTCCTGTTGTCAATAACTGAATCCATATTAAATATTGATTAATGTATCAATAACTACAAAACATGGCTTCTATTGGCTAGTATTCAAGCATTTAGCAACAAAAAATTTCTTAACAAAGACAATCAAAATCATACACTGATGTCATAATGCAATCTAAAGCTTATGAATGGTGGTGTCAGTATATTCCATGCACTTGGAATAGTTGAATAGTGTGAATTGAATCAGACTTCTAGTCATCATCTTTAGTCGAATAAATCTCATTGGAACAAAACATGACAGGGCTATTGAAATAAAATGGAATCGGATCTTTTTGCATTTTAGCCCATTTTGAAAACTTAGTTTATAAATGAACCCTCCAAGAAAACTTATAAACCACAAATGGATCCCTAGTTGTCATTAGCGCCAAGGTCTAACGTCTTGACGCCATATCAAGATGTATGGCACGGAGCTCATATGTCTTAAAATTTTAATACACGAATGGATTAGTGGCATGTGTAGTGTAATGGTAGCGGTGATATGTATTGTCTTGCATCCTGACAGACCGAGTTTGATTCCTCGCTGTGCTCTGTTTTTCTAAGTGGCAGCCAAGCTCCTGACCTCAACTAACAAGAATGTAATGACGCCACTAATCACTTAATTAACCTCAACTAACAAGAATCTATAAACCAAAGACCAGATTCAACAGAAATACAATGCAAGCAAACTAATGCACGAGTATATGTACTCAAGTTGGATTTATCTCCCATTTACATTATCTGAAAATATAGGCTATGTGCTAGAAAACAGTGAAATATGTGGGCTTCACCATAGCATTTGCACCATCCAACTACAGTAAGATGTTGGAGAGAGAGAGAGGAGAGGTACCTATATGACCGCAAAATTTGAGGTTACATTTGATATTTATACATCACATAGGGCAACAGGTCCAGCAGAAAGAAAAATTAAGTTCTAAATAAAACAAGAACCATATGTCAGTAGAAAACAACAAAATATATGAGAGTGCTATCTTTAACTACTTGAGAGTCCACTCCAGAAACTGTTTATGTTACAAACTCTGATCAATATGGAATCACTTGGATAAGCAAACCAAATACTTCTAAGCAAGCAGAATACAGATGCAACAACTAGGACGATATATGATTAGTTTTGTATATGAATTCAAAATGTTGAACGCATATTCAACGTACGGTAAATATTGGCATATCACCTTAAAAGAAGCATTGCAAATATACGTGTTAATGTGTTGGAAGATTTCAAAGGGATTCCACACTTGCATTCATACAATAACTGCATAGCTGGAAACAAAACAAAAGGAATGATATTCAAGCAAATAAATACACGCCTCATGCATACTAATCACCACAAAATTCTAGCACCACTGCACAAAACGACATGCTTATGCAATTTTGTAGATTTAGCTAGCAGGCTAGGTACCCTTTCAATGATTATGCCAAATGGATGCTATACTATTGACCCAGAAGACATGTGCTCAGACGCTGATGCAAGTAAGAAGGCAAATGACATTTCCCTAACTAAAACCGCAACTTCATTTAAGCCAATACAACATATAAGCAGTTGAAGCATATCAGATCCCAAAAACAAATATAGGAATTTAGCAAATTGCTACCTATCTACACAGCAACAAAAACATTACTTACTCATTTGAAGGCACAACAGCAATCAAAAGGCATCACGGCAAAAGCAAAGGCTAACCCGCCGTTTGATCACATTGTTCAACAAAAGAACAAATACTATTAACAATTGTGTTAGTTTATGTAACTGATTATTGCATTTGCTAAACAGATATATTAGGCTACAAAATGTACTAATAGCCAATAATTAGATAAAAAATATTGGCACTTGTTATCTGTATGAAAAAAATTGGTTGGGGATTACAATTTTTTATATTGTATAAACATGCAAAGGAATATAAAAAATAATGTTGCTTGTGCTTTTTCAGCGGAAAAGGAGTCTGACAAAATCTCTTAAACAAAGCTATGTTAACTGTAAAGGGGAAAGTGTGAATCATTGCCGACTTTCTTAAAAGACCAGGCATTGGAAAGCAAACAGTAAGACACAAGTAGATAATTATGGGATCCCAAGATTAAATGTCATTTCACAAGAATTTACATGGGTTGAATGGCAGAATAATTTCATTTCTTACAAGTGAACCCAGTGAAAAGGACAGGCTAGCAAGACAGAGAAGGAATATAGTTTCTGAGAAGTGATTTAATAGAAATCAGCAACACAGACAATATATAGGTTTTATTGACTATTTTTGCAGTTACAGAAAATTTTCATACCAGGAACCTTATGCCACTATTCTCTGTAGTGAAGAACTGAAATCGATATATGTAACATACCAAAAATTCGAATTTTAAATTTTTATTTCAGCTAAATAATAAAAATATATTTTCGAGCGAATAACCAAGATTTTTCAAATATATAACCTAGGTAAGGTTAAGCTAACCAATGATTGGGTGTAATGTGGCAAATGATCTAAAAACTTCCTCCTCCTCAAATTAACTTGATGTGTAAAATATTTTCATAAACATAGGATGTGAGATTTGAGATCCTTAAAAATGTTTTTGAATCTAGGGTGCACTTCATTCTAGGTCTCATGAACACAAGTGTACATGCAAGTTAATTCACACAAAGATAATAGAGTGATCACCTTAAGTTTACCCATGCTTATGTATCTTGTGAGTTGAGCATGGTGAAATGAAAGTAAAGCCTTACCCCATCATCTCTGGTTAATTACAAATCAAAATATATAATTTTACAATCATTTAAATATGTATTTAAAATAAGAATACTTTAAGGTAGATGCACTCATTGAATATTTAAAAATAAATGGTGCAATATAAAATCATGGGAAAATTCATGTAGATCTATTCAATATATACATCTCAATGGAATTTTGGTATAATTTAATAAGTACATTTGATACCTCTAATAATTAGGTCAAAACAGTCAAACAATAGATTACTTTTAAACCTTAATCGACGAAATCGATACACATCTCATATGTGTATTTTATCACATAAAAATATATAGAGGATATAATTTATTCAAATACTACTCTATTTATCATGAATTAATATAATTTTTCCAGAATTTATTTTATAGGTTTTGACCTCCTAAAAATTCAAATCAATTTCAGCTGAACTGAATTTATCTATTTTATTGAGATTAAAATATAGACTATTTTTGTGTGAAACCAAAGAAAATGGAATTTAGGTATTTTTATCTATCTCTAGAAAAATCCACATTAATTTATCGTGTACAGAAATTAAATTGTGGAAGTATAAAGATGGGAGGAGGAAATATATATGAAAATCTTTTGTAAATCGCTTGTACAGTAGTCACCAAGAAACCTACCCATCTCTCTCACTCTACCTGTGTTTGTACCACCCTGGACCCACCTGGCAGCCACCTGGGCTCGCAACCATCTCTGTGCAGCACACAGCCGAGAGAGAGAGATCAAAGCGGTGGCATGGACAACGTGGGCAGAGAGCCTGCTCGACGCGTGGACTTGACGTGTCCGACGCCGGGCTCCATCCTTTTCTCTCCCAGACGCGTCGCCCGGCCATTCTCTCCTTTCCAGCATCGAGCACGACAGGGGATAGGAACCCTAGCCTCTCCGTGGCCCTAAATTTTGCCACCGGCCGCAAGGAAGTCGACGCTCGCCGTCGCTGTCGGTTTGCCGCCATCTCCATCTCTTCCACGTTCCATCATCTCTCCACCATGCCGCTTCCATTCCCACTGACCTCGCTCCTTTTGGTGCAGCCGATCATCGGGAACGCGACCGCACTCTCGGGAGGTCTGGAGCGCACTCCAAGAGCCACCGTAGCGGCATCGTCACCGACGCCGTTGATCTTGACCGTCGCAAGCCGGGCCATCGTGCCATCAACACCTCCTCGACCTCCTCTTCGAAAGCCCTCAAGAATCTCATGGAATGAGGCACCGAGCAGGGAGATCGGCATCGTCTTCTTCCCCTCCGGCCAACTCCGGCCGCTGGTTACCATGGACGAATTCCTCCTTCCCCGGTGAGCCTCCGTCCGATTCCTCGCGCATGGAGTATCCCCAGGACCTATCTAACAGCATGTGCATGCGTTCATGGCGGCTCGAAGGCTGGATCGATCTGTCCCCATTCGCCGGAGCTCTGCACCGCCGCCGAGAAGCTCTCTTCTTCGCCACCACTGTCCGGACCTTGCCAACTCCAACCAAGCTCTCGGTGAGTACGCAGGAGCCATATAGATGCTCATGCATGCATCCACTCACACGGGTTTGAGCCGTAGCTCGATATACACCTGCAACCAGGGTTTCAAAAACCGCCGGGGGCCCGGTCGGCGGTTACCGGCGGTAACCGCGGTAACCGCGCAAAACCGCGACAAATTTACAAATCGAAATTTGAATTCAAAAATTCGGGCAAACCGCGCGGTTTGGCGCGGTTACCGCGCGATGTGTGACGGGTCGCACAGTAATGGGCCGGCCCATTTTTTTTCTTTTTTCAATTTTCAAATTTATTCTCCGTTTTGCTCTCAAATTTGAATAAATATTACTCTTTTTTTAGAAATTTCTTCACTATAAAACACTACAAATCAAGCACTACCTTCACCATTTTTTTTGATTTTTTTCTTTTTTTTTAAATTTTTGAATTTGGACGAATTTTATTAAACCGTACCGCGCGGTACGGGTAACCGTACCCCCACGGTACGGGCGGTAACCGCGGTAACCGCGCGGTTACCGACGGTTTTTCACACCCTGCCTGCAACCCGAGAACCTCCGCCACCTGCGCTGTCGTCGCCATTGATTCCGGTCACCGCAGCCAATGAGACAACCACCAACAGCTTCGCCTTGATGCCCTCTCCGTTTTTCCTTTTAGCCGCCTGCCGAGATCGGCCGCCGTTCGTCGTTGCCGCCAGTAGGAACGTCGGCGATGCGCTGCTGCTCTGCCTTCAGCCGCCAAGCCGCTGACGAGCGGGCCCCAGTTAATTAGTGCCCGAGGACTTGGCTTAGCTAAAGTTTAAAACATACGAGGTTTAATTTGTAAAACCCTTCCGTATGACAGTGGACCCAGGATCTATTTGTAAATAGAGAAAACCCTGAGGACTCTTAGTCAAAATTGTAATAACACGTGCTTTTGGGCTGCGGGTTGATACCTGAGAACCCTAGGGGCCTTTTTGCATAATGCCAGAGACTGACCAGTGGACCCCAATGATTTATAATTTGTAAATATAAAAGGAAATAACCAAAGCAATATCTTTTCAACTGAAAATTACCTCAAAATTGTGAAATTCATATAAAATCAAATATACTCATTTTGAGGTGAAACCAATTTCTGTAGGTTCACAAAATTGTGAAATTTAATGTTGTAAAATAAAATCCTATGCTTACAGTATGATATTTAATTATAAAATTTCAAATATGAAATAGTTAACATAGGACTTGTAAAATTTGTAGAAAATTCATTTCTACTCCAAATGGAGTGAACCAAATTTCTGTAGAATCACAAAAGTATGAACTTTAATTTAATAATATAATATTTCATACTTTCTGTAACAGAAATAGTACTAATAATTTATATTGTAAAATGACCACCACTTGTGCAATTTGATTTCTAAAATTTATAGGAAATTCATACTAGCTCTAAAAATTATGAAGCCAATTGTATTAATCTTAGAAAACAATCCTCTTTATCCCAGTGAGGTTAATTTGATCAAAATCATATATTAAAAGTGATTCACAATAATACATTAGTAAATACTACCTATGTCAATGCAAATTTTGGAAATTCATAACTCACAAATGACATGGGATAAAATAGGAATTCTTTCACCTAAATTCATCTTAGGTCAGAACCTATCCACTGTACACAAATCATGCATTTTAGAACATTTTGTATTTTTTGCATAATTTGGTATTTATATGCATATCGTGTCATTTGTATAGATAATTCGCATCGACGGTGAAAGAGTGATTTAGGTGATATTCACTTTGTTCAAGATCAAGGCAAGTTATTCCTCCCCTTTCCTTTGATCACATTGAAACCTATGATTTGGGAGATGAAAAGTGTTGTTTGTAAAACTGCATATGTATTTGATTAAAAACGATATTTGAAAACTTAGTAAATGGTAGCTATGACCTTATTGCTGCATAATGTACCTTGATACATTGTTACCCTTTTATTTGTAACCATAGGATGAATTTGATTACTTCATAAATGCTCAGTGAATTATTTCTATGTGTTTATATATGCCAATTGCTTAGCCATGCCTAGAACTATGCAAATGAACAATTTTATGACTTGATAAATGGGATTTTGATTATTGGGTTAATGCTGGATTTAAAAAATGGAAATGCTAAGTATTTGTGAACTAAAGTGTGAGTAAAATGATTTTAGACTTGGGCGGCAAGTGGTGCACATATGGTGTTAGTTGTGCGCCGATAGGGGGAGTGTTCGCCTGGGTTGTTTAAGGACCGAACTTTGTGTCGTTCACTATTGTTTACCGTACATCCACATGTGCTATTATGGGGTGGCCTTAGCTAATTAAGTTACTTAAAGTCTAACCTTGCATATTGGTAGGCCGAAGTAGAATGAATTAGTCTGAGCGATGATTCATAGGAACTACCTATTTACCCCGCTGATTAATGGGGGTAGTTTAGGCGTCTAAGTCTGTCCAATTCAATGGTACAGTGCCTCGTAGGGGAACGGATGTGTTCGCTGCCACGGCGTTAGGTTTAAGGCGTGGGCCCACCACCTAGCGGTTCTGGGTCATGCCCAGGATGGATTCACACTTGCCATCGCTGATGCAAGGTTAGGCATTAAGTAATGTAAAGGCTACGTTGTGACCTCTAGACCGCATTCAATGTGTAGAGTGTGGTGGTACCGACGGGTACCGGATAAACTAGAGTGTTCATATCATGT
This sequence comes from Oryza officinalis, assembly GCA_008326285.1. NCBI lineage: Eukaryota > Viridiplantae > Streptophyta > Magnoliopsida > Poales > Poaceae > Oryza > Oryza officinalis. The sequence goes on along the minus strand of BDMV01000001.1, from coordinate 25,821,513 downwards.
GGGTAAAGCTGTACAAACTCTGCAGAGTTCTCTAAAACTAATCGATTAGCCGTGCTCATGGTCATGAGCGACATAGTGAATTGTCATGGGTATAGATTTATGTTTTATAAATGTGTTTATGAAAATGGGCTATGGGAATGGTGATCTGAGTTGAGTGATGTTGAGTATGATGTTGGTGATAAGTGTGATGATGAGGTTGCCCGGTGTGGGCTGATATGATGATGTTGATAATGAACGTGAGACTTGGTGTTAGGAAGGAGAGTATGTATATGAGGTTGAGCTGGTGAATATTTATGGTTTGCTTGCGTTAATGTTTTATGAATTGAATTGTGAACTTCTTTGCAAATAATTGTGAACTAAAACTTGCTTTATGCTAAAATAAGCTACATATAGCCTTTCCTTGATTTATGCCATGCATGTAGTATGTTAGGATTGTCTTGTGCTTGCCGGTACATTAACTTGTTTAATGTACTGACTCTTGTTTGACTGGAATATCCATTTTGCAGGTTGTTTGCTTAGTCTTTTCTGAGTGACTCGGGGAAGTCGTTGCTTCTTCTAGGACCGGATCCAAAAGGGTTATCTCCTAGTCGGCTGCTTGTGATTTCGGGTAGCCAAGCTTCCGTGGATCAGTAATTATCTGGCCGTTTGGCCTATCTATTTAGATAAGAATGTAGAGTAAAGTTCATTTATGTTTACTCCCTATTATTCTGATTTTCATCGCTTAGATGAAAGTGTGGAACTAGAGCTTTTCCTGGGATCTAGTTCTACACCAGTATGAGTATTGAGCATTTGGGACGTCGTAGAGCTTTAGCGAATTTTGTCAAGTCTCCTGAGATGTGTAACACATCTGGTCGCCATCTTCGTGTGGTTTGACGGGCATGTCTCAGGCTGAAGTTGACTGGCATGCTAAAGTCCCAGCAATATCCTCTATGCTCTCTACTCGGGGCTTCAGGTTTTATACTATGTAGGTCTTTTGACTTGATAGGAAAAGTAATGAGGTTGGATGGTTACTGTTTTACTCAATTATTATTGGACCCCATCCAACTAAATATTTCGCGCTATCATTTCAAATAACTTACATAATATTTAACCCGGGGTGTCCCAACAATATAGTACAATAAGATGTAAACTTAGCTCAACCTATTTCCCTACAGCAAAGCGAATTCAAACCAAAAGTGTTGTTTTTGCATTTTAGATTAAAAATGACATGCCGTTTTATTTCTTCAAACCACAATGATTACTTTCCAACCTATTTCCCTACAGCAAAGCGAATACAAACCAAAAGTGTTGTTTTCGCATTTTAGATTAAAACTGACATGCTATTTTATTTCTTCAAACCACAATGATTACTTTCCTAAGCGGGAAAGAAATCATGCTTACCTAGCAGGGTGGTTACAAAGATGACATTGGTATGCATCTAAGCAAGGGCACCTTTTGCGACAATAAAGAAAAAGCTTCCACATCCAAGAGATTTTCATGCCATATCGAATTATTGTACTCCCTCCGTCCCAAAAAGACTTCACTTTTTTGCCACGGATCTAGACAAAGCACTTGTCCAGATTCAACAAGCATTTGTACAGATTCGTAGGAAACAAATGAAGTCTTTCTGGGACAAAGAATAAAGAATTTCGAAAGGAAATAGGTATTCTTGGGTGCTTAAGATTTCAGTTGGATCTAATCCAGTAATAGGTATTCTCATGCGTTGTCAACCAAGAATAGTTAAATAGGCCATATAAGCAAGTCGCTAATTATCCAACACCTATAATTATAGGTAAGTTACAAAAAAAACCATAGGATTGAAATTTAAAAAATGAACTTATCACACTTTAAAAAATGTGAGCCTAGTTCAGAATTTAGAACCTCAAGCTGCAGTTAGAACTAAAGATGAAATATTTAGAATAAAAGGTGCTATATAATATTAAGTGTGCCATGTACAGATGTACTTCAGCATATAAGTACACAGTTTCTTTTAGATTGCGATGACCACATGTATACAGCATTCATGATCTTTAAAATGTGGAGGCATGCATCTAATTGAACATGTAGTGGTCACTGATTATATCCAAGTACATGTGTGTTGCAACACAAATCACACAAATACATGCATGGTAGCAAACTATTAAAATAGTAGAAATCGTATAATATACCTTTCATGATATGATAGTAATTTTATTAGACACTTTTTGCATGCAATCTAAAAACTTAGATTGAAAGAATACACGTGGTTCTATAATAACACCCCCTACATATGGAAAATTTTTAAGATCTTCTAAATTTCACTTGATAGTGCAGTGGCAAGGAGTGTTTGGTTTCAACTCTAAGGTCCCATGTTCAATCCTCAACACGCTCACAATTTCTTCTTATAAAATGTTTGGAGCGATGTCTCTCCCTCCAAATCTCATTTTTTTTAAAATTTCAAAGTAATTTTCACCTGATAGCTCCAGTTTGACTTGGCATAGTGCTTGATTTTCAGAAATTTTACTCACTGCTGATGACTCCACTACCACATCAGTCGCTTAGTACATCCGGTGTTGCCGCAATGGTATATGGCTAACAGATTATTTTGTAAGGGCTGCCTAATGGATCTCATAAAGTAGGGAACATGACTGGGTAAATCTTGAGATCAAGGAAAATAAGCTTAATAAATCATAAGCTTATTCTAATATAAAATTAATAGTCAAAGTTTAAAAAGTTTGACCAAATATTTTCCTAAACTTCAAAAATATATTTATGCTGGGAGTATTTCTTCACAGAAAAATGATACTCACCCAAAGCAATGTGACTTGAAGCTATGATGAATGAAGCCTTTTCACAACAAGACTTTGCAATTGCCTCTGAAACACTAGAGGCCAAGAACAAATGATTCCATCATCTTGTTATTTCTCTCAGCATAATCCCCTGAATTAATAATCTGCAAAGTCAGGAAGTTTCTATTTCTTGGGTATCCAAAGCAGATTCAACTCAGTTGAGGTGCAATGTAACCAAAGCGGATTCACCAAAGCTTAACATTAACTCATCTATAGTGCTAACCACTAATTTAAGCTTCTCCAAGCAGAGGTTGCTGCAATCATTTTCCTATGATCTGTCCATAACAGCCAAAACCATATATAACTGCTGTTAGTTTCACACCCACCCCACCAATAGTTCAACCATTATTGACAATGGGAACCAACAATATTTGCCAAAAATAACAGATCATATGAATGCAGTGTTGTACTAGTACGATCAAAAAATGTTTTGGTGCAGCTTACCTTGTTGTACTACTTCCCTTGGGCTGGATGATAGGCAAAAGATGGCTACATCAAGCCAACTCAATATGCTTTACCCCAAAATCAGCGTAACAAGAAGCTTCATTCAATTTTAATTTTCCTGACAACGGTTTGATGATTATACTCAAGACAAAAGGAAGAGCCTTTACACATTTTCTATTTACTGTTGAACCAATAAAAAGATAATTGTTTCTAAAAAATAGAAGGACGCCATATTCTTTCCAAATACAACCATTGATATTGGTACTAAACAACAAAGCCACAAGAGCTTTTAGAAAATGATCTTTAATTTGTTTTCCCCATCTCATTGTCAAAAATGTGTCAAGCATTGAACAGTACCCTGTGGTTACACCCATGAAAAGCTCCTTCCAACAATGTGTCAAGCAATAAGGACAATATGCTGAGCTCCACAAATGATTCCATGTTCGAGTGCTGAATTAGAGAAGGCAAGACTGTGCCAAATATACTCTCCCCTTTCCATTCCCAAGTGCAAAGAATCTCAGCAGCAACCCATGCTCTAGAGAATGAAGGAACAGTTGAAGTAGTACCAATTGATTGTGACATGTTGTAACACGTATTTCCTGGAGCACCTAACAAGCTTGTCAACAAAAGCAACAAATTGGTGGTGTTTCAGAAGAAAATAACCTAACTGCCATAAACTATATATTTCTTTGTCAGGCACTAAGCTTTCGTAAATTTCAGAACAGACATGGCACATGTGCGTGTCCGTAGGTATACCCTATTAAATTTGAACTGGAGTATCTGTATATTACACTATGTAGAAGATAAAGAAATAGTTTTTACTACCTTGAATGGAAAACAGAGACGCATTCTTACAGTTTCATCTGTAATAACTGGCTCAAATTGGATCTTCACTGGTGCACTCTCATTCTGTAAAGATAGCTTCACCCAGAGTGGCCAATATTCTCCCTCAGATAAAAGAAGATTAAAAAAAACATCGCTATTATATGTGCTTCAACATGTCCACCACCCACCTGATAGACAGCTAAAATATTTAACAAACTATTCAAGGTGCTGGATGAAGGTCACTGCATAAGGATGGGCTTAAGCTTTGCCAAAAGGTATGTGTACTCTCTGCAAGGTTAGCCTTCAAATGCATTTTCTCATCCAAATGATCATCTGAACTATTGCACGCAGAAGACCCAATATCAATATCTTCTTTATAACATTTCAAATCATGTTCTGAATAGAAGGAAATAAATAATCTTCCTCTAGCATTGTCAGGGCAAATAAGCTACCATCTCAATGCTTGATGACAATGATTGTGCTCCTATAACCTTCAAGTGCCCTGGTTCAGTAGGCAAGAACATCACATGCGCAAACCTTGCCTATTTGAAAGTTGACACCAAGTTTATTGAAAACCTTGCCTATTGAAAACTTCTTTTTCCTAGTCAAACTTCTTTAAGTTTGTCCAAGTTTATAGAAAAATTGAGCAACATTTTCAATACAAAACAATTATCAAAATATATTGTATATTTAATGAAACTAATTTGATGTATAGATGTAGCTAAATTTTTCTATACATTTGATCAAACTTAAATTAGGAAAAAAGTCATAATGACTTATAGAATGTATGGGAAAAGTATGCAAAAACTTCAGAAGTTACAAAGTACATGAAACCAAATAGTAAAGAAAAATAGTACCGCGATACAACTTTTGGAAGCCACAAGAAACTCTGTTTAAAGACAGTAAAGATAGCCAAACTGACAGCAGCCAATAATCGCCTATGGTTTCTTCTAGCCCATAGATTCAAAAACTGACAACTTTAGATGGTATAGACTTCAAAAACTGAATCAGCGGTCGGTATGAGGCTTGCTTGGACCCATAGCATCCATTTTGTAGTAAGTGCCAAAACCAGCTGAAAACAACCTTGTGATTTGCAAATATGACCAAGCCACTAGAAACTTTCTAGAGAATGCAGGATATAGTAACTTCATGGTTCCTTCATTGAAAACATGAGAAACATGTTTGATATAACTTGTAAGCAGTGAGTATGTGGCATACCATATAATCACATTTTTTTACTTGAGCAAATCATGAGGAAATGCAGATTCAGCAGAAGACAATGTAGCAGAATTCTAACTGTCACGGCCACAATTTTGTAATGTTATGCCTAATAAAATGTCAATTAGAGTTGTCATTGCCGAATGTTACGCCTAATGATGATGATACTGAGGTAGGCCAAAGAAAAAATCTACTGTTATTAGATGTGCAGTAGGAATTACAAATAGAATGTGCAAAATCCATAAATCAAAATACTCCCTCTATCCCAAAATATAACAAATTATAGAGTTCAAACTAGTCCGGGCCTATACCTCACCCATCCTGAGGAAGCAACCAAGTCTTTATAGCCCTCTCCTTAATACCCTTGCCAAAGGCTAAAACTTGTTATATTTTGGGACTAGGGAATATCATTTATATGCATAAATTGAAATAACTGAACATAAGGAATACTCTTTGGAAAATAGAACTACTTCATGTAGCATAATTACTTTTTCAAGAGAGTACAAAGATAACTGAACAAAATTGTTTTTTTTCTTGTAATTAAGGTTTGAGACTTTGAATGTGTTAAGGGGTGTTGGGTGTTCTTCAGCCCTCCCCCTTGTACTTTTCTCTTGCTTAATGAAATGATACATAACACTCCTATGTGTCCAAGAAAAAAAAAGAGAGTATGAAGCACAGATGATAATTGTTTGTCTAGGCAATACATGTGCTTAGTTGATGAAACACAGAAAAAAAGAAAGAAAAAAAGAAATCTATCAATCTATCTATATAGTACCTATACTAATTGCATAATCAAAGGGAGCTTTCACCTTAATTAGAAAGATCTGAATCTTTATCTAATATATTGTATTATGATCACCGTAGATTGTATATCTAATCCATATTTAACATTGTGGAATACTTTTAAAACCCATCTAAAGATGACTACTGTTCATCAGATTGGACATATTATCTAATCTAGTTTTAATATCATGGGCTACTTGCAAGGACCCCAAGACGCAAAACCCTCCAAAACCTACAAAAGAAACAACCAGATTAGCTACAGATAAACCTTATCATCTAGCCACATAAATCAATTTATGTTTAAGTCTGTTTTGTATAAAAAATAGGTTGAAAAATAAAAAAAGGTCTGACTTGATTGTTACTCCTATCTAAAAACAATTAAGTTGGCTGCTCATTATCTATAAATAATAATGAAATTATTTACACCAAAATTAGGAGGCCCAATGCTACTTAGAAGTCTCAAAGATGATTTATTCCATAGCACTATACTTGCAGCAAATAATACCATTATATCATGTGTATAAGCCATCATAGGGTCAAGATACAGTGTTTAATCCATGCGATGAAAGTATAAGTAAAAAAACATAGTATAATTTATCTGCACACGGTTGTCTATCAAGTAAATTCCCATTATCTACTTATGGCATTAACACTTTATCAAGTAAATTCATATCCTTAAGTGTCCCACTGTGGAGATAGTTCTAAAAACTCATGAGAATTTCCATACTTTGGAATCAGCAAGTAAAAAAATATTGACTATACACTGTCAACAATCAGAGCATAAAGGTACCTCAAAAGAACTAGAAAGAGAGGACTCTACGAACTATAAGCCCGCCAGGATAATTCCATGTGGGAAGAGCTTGGCCGCGCCAATGGATATAGGAAGAAACAAAATACTACCATGCAATTGATCATGGTGTGGCAAGATGAATTATAAAAACTGCACGCATTGTCAGCATTCAGTTTCGCTTGGTTGCTGAATATCATTTGTTTGATTTGTTTTCTTGTATATTGCAAAAGCACTAATTGACTAGTCACATTATTTGGTTGTGAAATACCAAGACTATCTTATCTATCTTGATGTGGACGGCTCTCTTGCCCAAGTTTGTTCAGAAAGTGGTGTACCGGATGCCTTCGTGAAACATAGTATGCAAACAACAACTAAGGTACTCATTTCGAGGCCAGGAGTGTCCTCAGAACAATTGTAATTGGCTGAGTTCAATAAGGTCTTCCATTACCTAAAAAAAGGTACTCATTTCGATCTATTGAATAGTTCAATTCATTTTGAACTTAATCATGATTATTCACATACCTTTACTAAATTTTATTAGCCACTTTTTGGACGCAATCTATAAACTTGTTTTTTATACCAGTGCCCTATACATATCAATTTTACAATCCTTTGAAAAACTGAAACAACACATATGAAAGTAAAAACAAATGGAACCTTCTACTTCAGAGGTGAGTGGAAGGACAAATTTCTCTCTTCCCGTGTACTGAAAAGCCCAAAGGACTGGCCTCGGAACTTTGGAAAAACAAACAACATAAGCAAACTATCAACATCTTAAATTTACATGGAGGATATGAACTTAGTGGATATAAAATATTAAAAAAATGTAGAGAGAATAAGAGGCGTATTTCAGATGGCTCTTAACAATTGTAAAGGAAAAAAATATAGATTTCTTTTTTAAAAAATGCAGACAGCTCATAACTTAAAAAGCATCTCCAGGTGACCAGGTCTGATCTCTGTTGTTTTGACAACCACTAAATTTGTTAGCATTGTATTGCAAAATCAAAACTGAACAAACGAGAGGAAGAACACAGATCTAGAGGGATGAGGTGATGGGGTCTTATCGAGGATGAGGCTGCAGCATCTTGTATTATGGCAACATATCAAAGTCAATGGTAATCTCCTATGGAACACCAGTGGCACAGGTCTTGGTGACATGCCGGTGGCAGTCTAGATGTGGATGAGGCGGCATAGGTGCTAAGCTAACAACAAGCAAAAATAAAATGTTTCATTCAGTTCTACACTACAGGCAAAACAAGATTTTTTTTAAGACAAATTTGAGGGAGAAAAGCCTAATCAAATAAACCTGAAGCTAATGTCTAATGGTACCTTGCATTACATCTGATAAAAATAGCATTAGTATAACATCATTACTGATCTCACAACAGAACCAATGATTATGCATCTGAACTCCCAACAGTCACTTATTTCACAAAAGAGAGAAATTGTGACCTGTTTCATATCTGGAGTTGATTCAGTGCACTATTTGTTTGTGCATGCTAATCACCTTCATCACTAAGGACATCACACACATTGATTGTGACCTCTATATGCTCTAATTTGGGAAATCAGATCTCTGCGATGGCATTCAATTTTATTAAGTTTCTACTTGTTTCAGTGAAGAACATATCTCAAAATAAAAATAGATAAACAATTCAGGGTTGCATACTAGAGAACTAGACCATAATGATTGTTTCTCGAAACTGGAAGGATAGATCTCAGAGATTCTCTATTCTAAAATATAGTAGAACACAAATTACTTATGGAAATTGTGTATTACATTTGTAACTTGTTTGCATGGCGATGTTTGCTCCAAAACAAAGATGAAAAACAAATCCCCCTAACCAGAGATGAATGTGACTGGAACCATATTGATAAATTACAGATCGGTAAGCAGACAGAAAAGTTGCAAATTGAAGTGAACTTCGATTGAACTTACCCTTCTAACCTCCTGAAAGGCAAACCCCATTATCTGTGTTCAACATTATATTCTTATCTAGACCAATTGCAAAACTCTGGGAAACATGCTCGAGTTTTACACTAGTGCATGATTTTTGCGTAGATAAAAACATTAACAAAGGAGGAACATATAAAATTTATATAGGTCATTGTCAAAAACAAAGGAGAAAAGACAGACTAAAATGTATTTTCATAGCGGTAACTAGATTATGATATGAAAGGTTCCCTCTGTATTGCCTAAGCAAATTGCAAAGCGAAACAGGTATTACAAGCATAATAAATCACCAAGGACTGAAAGAGGATGTGAACTGATGGACAATCAGATGGATGAGCTAATTGAAATTTTTGTTTCCTTTATTATTTAAGCATCACAAAATTCTAGCATCATTGCACAAAATGACAGCTACATAATTTTGTATATTCAGCTAGCCGATTAGGTACTCTTTCCTGGATTTTTTACTTTTTGGTCCTTTCTAAAAAATTATTACACAAATAGACCCTTGAAAAAAACTTATTCCAAGAATGAACCCTTTACGTGGTACCAACGTCAGTGGTGTTGTGGTCCAACATGATAGCGCCTATGACATTGGCACCGTCCCCATCACTCCCCCGCAGAAGCTAAGTCATTGATGTGAAGGGGGGTTGGCGCCAATGACGTTGGCACCGTGAAAAGGGTCTATTCCTGAAATAAGTTTTTCTAGGGATCTATTTGTAAAATAAGTTTTCAAAAAGATCTAAAATGTAAAAGTTACAGTACTCTTTCAATGATTATGCCTAATTGATACAACTACTAACTGACCCAAAAGACATGTGCTTCTGCGTATAGTAACTCATCACAACCAAACAAAGAAAAACATGAAGGGAAAAAAATTCTAAAACCAAGAGCACTTTCCTCTACATGTATCAAATGCTGATGCAGGCATCAAGGCAAATACCTTTTCTCTAAATAAAATCACAAAATTCATTTAAGCCAATACATCATATAACCAGCTGAAGCATCACATATAATCATTCAGCCAAAAACACGTTTAGGAAATCAGCAAACTGTTACCTCTCCACAGAGCAACAAAAATATTACTTGCTCATTTAGAAGTACAACAGCAATCAAAAAACATGAAGGCAAAAGCAACCCATCCTTTGATCATATTCTTAAAAAAAGCACAGCTACTTCTGTTATTGAGAAGGGTTGCCACCCAAATATAGGACTAATTGTAGTTTTGGACAAAGCAATATAAACTAAAAAAGAATCACATCCAGCACTGAAATGAACTTCTCATAGCAACGATAAACAAACAAAAATTGGATCAATCGGCCTCTCAAAATGCATCTCAACATAAGAACCAAAATTACATCTATTTTTCATGAGTGTGTGCATCTCACTCTATGGGCTGACAGACTAATCAAAATCAAAAGAACAATCCACCTCAAATTACGTTCGTCAGCACAACAACAAAGATATTGACCGGACCAATGAATTATACAGGTAATGCAGTTCCATGTGGGTATATGTTGTTGTTGTTTTAAGTTCCTTTTCTCGTACAGTAACAATAAGTGACACAGAATAGTGATATATCTATGCAGTAAAAGAATTGTGCAATTCTAGTCTATTCATATTACTGCACTAATCATGTATAGTTTGTGTACAAATTAAGGGATTAGTAGATTCGAATCTAGATGCACTTTTCAAATTGTCCATGAGTTAGCAAAATCCAATGGTTAGCAGATTCTGTGTGTATATAAACAGTTTAGCAGTGCACAAATAAAAACGTATGCACAATAACCCAAAATCCCTTACCGAAAAGGTTGTCTCATCAGTCTGATCCAGGAGAGATCAAAACCACATAAACCCAATTATCCAGTGTTCATCACTCCAACGACACAAAGGTTTTTTTTTTCAGGAATGACACATACAAAGCTAGGAAAGCACCATATATTACTAGATGGAAAATAATAATAATACACATTTATCATTATGTTACAATAATAAGATTGCAGGAAGGAAAAAATAGTTACTGAGATAATTAATGATTGTAGTGAATACCTGCTATACTGAAATGCCATGACTGACATAATGACATTTTTCCTCTAATTTACCACACTCTGCACTTCTACAGAGCCTCATAAAGCACCCGCCTGTCATCAGCACTAATGACTTCCACATATAACTGACTCAAGCACTCTGGATCCTGGACTAGTCAACATAACAACATTACATTCAACATTCCCAAGCAAAAAGAGCAACCACTAGAATGAAACAGGTATTACAAGCATAATAAATTACCAAGGATTAGGTGAAAGAGGATGTGAGCTGTTGGACAATAAGATGGACGAGCCAATTGAAACTTTTACCATGGCATAACAACTCTGTCGAATGGAAAAAAGGAAACAGCGGGTAAGATATATTGTGATCTGCATCCAATATCATATCAGTCAATTAGTAAAAGTTTGTGGGTTCAAATAATACTTTCTATTGGCAATATATTTGAAGAAAGCATGGTCTTTTTATAACCATGTGATTTTAAATACTAATTAATATATCAATAATTGCAAAGAATGGCTTCTATTGGCAAGCATTTAGCAATGGAAGAGTTCTTAACAAAGACAAAATCAAAATCATACACTAATGTCATAATGCAATCTAAAGCTTATAAGGCTGTGTTCTTTTGTTACTCTTCCCAACTCACCTCCCTCGTTTTCCGCGCGCACGCTTTTCAAACTGCTAAACGGTGTGTATTTTGCAAAAAGTTTCTATTAGAAAGTTGCTTAAAAAATCAAATTAATCCATTTTTCAAAAAAAAATAGCTAATACTTAATTAATCATGTGCTAATGAGTCACTCCATTTTGCGTGCAATGGAGATTAGTTCCGAACTCAACCATACGAACTCAGCCTAAGTGGTCATATTCATTCTCAGTATATTCCATGCACTTGGAATAGTAAAATAATGTGGATTGAATCAGATTTCTAGTCATCATCTTTAGTTGAATCCATCTCATTGGTACAAAACATGACAAGCCTATTAAAATAGAATAGAACTGGATTTTTTTTACATTTTAGCCCCTTTGAGAACATAGTTTATAAATGAACCCTACAAGAAAAAACTTGTACCAGAGATGGACCCCTAGCTATCATTGGTGCTAAGTTCTAACCTCTCGAAGTCGATCACCCTGGCGTCGAGCGAAATCCATGTCAGCAGGGTTGGTGCCAAGATGTATGGCGAAGAGCTCATATGTCTTAAAATTTTAATACACCAATGGACCAGTGGCATGTGTAGTGTAGTGGTAGTGGCGATATGTATATCTTACACCCTGACGGACCTATTTCAATTCCCCCACTGTGCTCTCCTTTTTTAAGTGGCAGCCAAGCTCCTGACCAACAAAATGTAATGACGCTAGCACGCCGCTAATCACTAAACCTCAACTAAGAATCTATTTTAAGTGGCAACCAAACTCGCGACCAACAGAAAGTTAATCAAGAAAATGCTAACTAAACCTCAATCAAGAAGAAATGATGCAGTCGAACTCGTTGTGACTCGTGACCAACAGAAGTTAATTAAGAAAGTTACTACCTCCACCCCAAAATATAGCAACTTTTTAGCTATGAATCTGGACATTCCCATGTCCAGATTCATAGCTAAAAGTTGCTATATTTTGGGACAGGTAGTATTAACTATTGAACAAGAAGAATAATTAACTATGCAGCAATTAGTCCTAGCCAACTAAAAGGAATAATTAACTATGCAACAATTATTCCTTTGCCAACAAAATAAGCAATACAGAAAGCAAGGATCGAACACAGGTTGCTTGCATGAAACAAAAGGTGTCCAACCATTATGCTACACATGCATATTTGATTCAATAGGTGTGTTGAACTTCTTATAGTTTATGAGCTCAGCACCAAACATTTTGCCGTCAACCTGCTGACGTAGATTTCGCTCGGCGCCAGTGTGGTTGGAGCCGAGCTAGGGGCTCATTCCTGGGATAAGTTTTTCGAAGGGTATGTTTGTAAAATTAGTTTTCTAAAAGGCCTAGATTGTTGAAAAATTAGTTTTACACATGTCAAAGAAAATGTGTGCACAACCCATTTAAAAAATTTGTCAACTAGAAAATATGAATTTTACAGTTCACTACTGCTTAGCAATGAAAATACATCTCAGGGAACAAAACAATTTCTACAATATATAAAGCAAAGGCCAGATTCGAAAGAAATACGATGCAGGCAAACTAATGCATGAGTATATGTACTAAAGTTGGATTTATCTCCCATTCACATTATCTGAAAATATAAGCTATGTGCACATACTTTAAAGTGAAAAACAAAATGGTGGCAGCTGATTGCTAGAAAACAGTGAAATATGTGGGCTTCACTAAACAAAGCATTTGCACCATCCAACTTCAGTAAGATGCTGGAGAGAGAGAAAAAGAGAGGGACCTATATAACTGCAAGATTTGAAGTTCCATTTGATATTTATATATCACATATGGCAACAGGTCCAAGAGAAAGAAAAATCAAGTTCTAAATAAAATTGGAGACATATGTCAGTAGAAAACAATAAAATAGAGTGCTATCTTTAACTCAGCCAAATATAGGAATCCAAAGAAGGATTAACCAAATACAGAAAGCTATTTGAGAATCCACTCCAGAAACTGTTAATGTTACAAACTCTGATCAATATGGAATCACTTAGATTAGCAAACTAAATACTTCTAAGCAAGCAGAAGTCAAATCTAACAACTAGGACGATACATGATTAATTTTGTGTATGACTTCAAAATGTTGAAAGCATACTCTACGTAAGGTCAGTATTGGCATATTGCATTAAAAGAAGCATTGCAAATATACGTATGGGTTATTGTGTTGGAAGATTTCAAAGGGATTCCACACTTACATTAGTAAAACTAGTTAGCGTGCAAGTGCAAGGCACATCGACATATATCGAATGGAGTAAATAATCCTTACTGTAACAATGGAGAGAAACAGTAATTCACGGAAGATATTTTGAACCCAAACTTCCACAATGTTGTAAACACTACCAATTGAGTTCACAGGTAACAACTCAAATTAAAGTTCCAGTCTAAAATATTAGTACAGATAAATGTAACTTTCAAAAACTAACACAAAAATTCGAAGTAGAAAAACTGGCACTTCAGATAATCGGATGGACCAGTGCGCTCAACGAAATTGGACTAGCCCTTCATGAATAAGGGCTTAGCCAAATTGGATCAGACTGAGAGAATGACTATGTTTAAGGAAAACAACATGAATATATAAATGAAATACAACAAAAAAAATTATTGTAAATATATTATAACTGAAAGTGTTTTTCATCAGTATAGCATTTGATTTTTCATTTCCACGGATAATCGTGTAAGCATTTCGTTTTTTTCCTGGGTGTCCATCAACTCCTTGTCTAATATGCTTTACCATTTTCCAAACCTCCAGTGCACCTGAAATTAAGAAAACATATAATGTTCAAATCTTGTATAAAGTGGTTTACACAACGTAATGCAGTAGATGGAATTTAGGGACATCTCTCTTATTAGGCAGTGAAATAAAATTTAACTGGACAACAAATTTCTAGGGATGTGTTAGGCCCTACTTAAAAACCAAAGTTCATGGCATGGCTGAGAAGAAACATACTGTAACGTTACATATAAATTGTTTTGCACCGACAAAGATATATTGAAATTTGAGAAGATGCTTTTATGGAAGTTTTGCAGTATATATCTGTACCTATTACAGATTGTGAAATATGTCACCTCCACAAGAGTCATTCACAATAAGTCCAAAAATCAGGTTCCATAGGCCACAATATGATTGAGATGTCAAACTAACACTAATATAGTGCAGATATGGTCATGCATATCAAGGCTAGAAAGCAAGTGGTTCGAGATAGTAATCAAACCCTTTAGTTAAGTAGAAATGATAGCATGCTAGCATATTGCTGCTTAAAAATGGTTAGGAACTGGAAAGCACAATAAACATATCCCATCAGAATCAAGCACCAACTTCAATTAGATCGCTCAACCTTGTTTTTCCATTATTTATACCTGTTGTGAACTAAACTGTAGGCACGACATGAACAAATACCGTGAGGGAAGCACATCTCTCCCTGTCGTGCTGTCTTCTAACTTTGACCAGACACTTAAGTTAGTAATGTCGGCAAGCATACCTCTTCCTATATAATGTATGCAAGTAAATTAACAATTCACAACTATAAGCGATAAATAAAGTACCTTATAGAAGGGTGAAGGGAGAACGACAGGAAAATAAGTTAATGGTGTAGATGATGTAGTAGTGTGGCACTGCCAACTTACACAATTGGTTGACAACCCACAGGTCACAGCAAGGTGAAGTAGAAGTGCAAAAACTTGTGTGTGAAAATATATAGCTCCATGCAAATGGGCCAAATTTTACATGTCCATACTCTTTTCTCCAACTACTGTCATTAGGATCATCATAAAATGAATTCGTTTGGTGCACATATGTGACAGAGAAAGGATCAGTCCAAGTTCAACAGGTGCCGGTACCACAAATCATAAACTCAAAGTTTTTTTTTATTATGCCTTCGAATTATGGTTTCATGCCACCAAGTCTAATACAACACATGGTTGAAACCTACAATTATGCATGCCTTAGTCACGTAATACTAAGACAATCAGTATGTCTGAAGAAACCTTCAATTTGTCATAGAGTGTGTGTGTGTGAAAAGAGAGCTTAGGAATTTGGAGAAGAAAATGCATTCTATTTGACTGGCATTTCTACAAACACATGGTGGGCATGGATTGGCATGTCTTACTTGTCTGCAAGCACCACATCAAGCAATGGAGACACGGAGCAAACAAGGAAAATCCATGCACAGACGCCGGCGCTGGTGCAGGCGCAATGGCTATGAGGATCTCACCTGATGCCAGTGCCAGTGAAGCATAACCCTAGGAAGCAAAACACAAAGCTTGCAAGTTGGGGTAGCAGTGAGGATCTCACGTGGCGCTGGTGCCGGTGCACTGGATCACGGGAAATGCATACCAACACCATCCTCCCAATTATTTTGCTACATTCTTCATCTGTACAGTAAATCATAAATAGATTCGGTTGGAAAATCAAATTAAAGGGTGTGACAAATAAAGCAAAACTTTACAGTAAAAAAAAAGAGAGACATATATCGCCAAGGATCGTTTATAGGCACTGTTTGTTAGCAGTGGTGCAAACAGATCGTTGCTTTGCTGGTCTAGTTTACGATTGGATGATTTACAGAAGCATTAGATAGTAGTGATAGGGATAAAGCTCTAAGAAAAATGGCATAAAGCAACAATACTGATGAAACAAGCATCTCACACTGATGCTATGGAAGAGAGAATTTGTTTATAAAATAGAAGATACAAATTGTCATGGTCATGAAACTGTTTGCTAGTGTTTATGCAAATGGTCATTTCTTTCATTATGCTTTGAAAGGATGATTACTAACAGCACCATTAGATTGCTAAATTGGATGATTGCTAACAGTATCATTAGGTTGCAGTGACAGTATGTTCTATGTACTGAAAAAAAAAAGTTCGATGAAGCTGTAAGCCAAAATGCAGAATACAGCTATATTTTTTTCAATTGGTCAGCATTTATCACCTCCCTAATAATATCATATTGGACAAAAATTTGTGAAAGGAAGCATAAATAAATCAAGAAAGAAATGTTCTTCATAGATCAACTTAAATCAATGGTGTGATAATATATCTGTTTTGGAACCGACCAAACTTCATAGATCAAGTTATCAAGAGACTCATAGATCAATTTATCAAGAGACATTCTTCCCAGTGATCACATATGGTGATGATGGAGTGTTGTTTGTAGCACATACATTTCAATTATAGTTATTTTTTCACTTCCCCATCCATGTACCAATAAAACAAGGACCATTTCAAAAATTAAATATGGTATTTATTAGCAGCACAACAAACTAAACCACATCCCCAATTGATTACATGGTATATATTTCTTATCTTCATTAACAGAAGCAAGAAAAAGGAATTTTGGCTAAATTAAAACACATGTGTTTGTCATTTCTAGCACAAACTTGATCTCCTCTATTGAAACACAGGTAAAGGTAAAAAACAAAAAATATATAGAGCGGACTGAAATCACTGAATTTCAGATGGGTACCCTGGTTTAGTGAATGCAATTTCGGTTCAAAATTTCCGGTATTTTTTTTTGTTTTTCTCTTTTTTTGTGTGAATTTGCTCAAAGTTTATTCAACATCAGTCAAATTGTGTTAAAATTTTAAATAATTTTGGTCCAAAAAGTGCCAAAAATACAAAATATTTGGGAATTTCGGTGCTACCGAAATGGCCAAAATTTTAAGCGAAATCAAAAGTGAAAACTCTGCCCTGGTTGTAGCTCTTAGATCTCATAAGATTCTGAAGGTGATAAAAAACAAAATAGGTACACAGAACGGACTGAAACCACTAGATTTTAGATGGGTATAAAGTTGGTACCTTGTTGTAGCTTTCAGATATCAGCACTGATGGTCTACTACAGAAAGGAACCAAACTGAATTTCGTCAGACATCAGGGTAAGAAATTAAGCACCGGATGGCACTAATAAAGAAAATGAATTCATGGCCTGCTTAAGAGGGCTAACTGTCTGGACTAAATCTTACTATTTTGCCTTGATTTGACAACCCTGATTGATTTTACTACTATATTACAAATGAAGATGTTTCTAATGAAACACCCAGAAATATCTTAGCAGGTATTCTGATATGAGACTTCTTGAGAGAACATTTTACTTATCAAGAGAAACATGTCCTAATTTAGGACACTTGAAATTACTTGTGCTGTTGGATACATTTTCAAGGAAAATTTTACATGCACAATTTATGCAAAATAGATAAAATCCACATAATATTAAGCTGGATTTGAGGAATGCCATGAAAACGACTGCATCCCTGTATGCCCTGACAAAAGGACAATAAAAATATTGTTGCTCCATGAATAAAAATCCCCCATCCATTCAGAAAAATAGCATGAAAAAATTGACTGCAAGAAATGGAGCTTACCTGCACCTAGATCTGCATGGCATACTCCTCATTCGCATGCAGTAACCAAACCAGGCAAGCCAACCCTTCAACAGGTGGATTGGAGGGGACTGTTGCCTCATGTGCGAGCTGGTTGAATCATGGACAACCTGCTGAAGACACAGGACATCCGATGGAGATCACTGCCAACACAAACTTCAGTTCATTAAGCCCTTCATAAGCATGGGAAATATTATTCAAAAGGATAGAATAACATACAAACTGGAATTGATGTAGGAGCCTCAATGGATGACCATATGTCCAAAAACCATGCTTAAATCACTTGTTTTTTATTGCTTAAATCGAGGAAGTTCGGTAAAATCATGTTTACTACCTTCAGAGTTACAATACCACAAATGCGAAGGTTAAGTAGAATACATCAAGAACATTGAATTGTTCATTTTGAAAGCAGCAAACAATCAACCTGAGATTTGGCCACCAGAAATACGCTAAGGAAAATAATGTATATTCACTTAAAACACAAACCTTGATGGTTAATGTACAGAAAAGTGTGAATCTATAAAAAGTAATCACGATTGATACATTACGGATTCATGGTAATTGTATACAAAATTTTAGGTTTGTTAGTAGCAGACAGATCTTTAGTGCAAAACTCTTTCCGCTTTTCATGCACACTCAATGGCTAGCTGCCATTTCTTACTAATAAGCATTGATTTTACAACTGATTAATCTACTTTCAGAATCAGAATGGCACAAGTATTTTAGTTAATAAAAGGACATCATGAACATGGTTCTGAACTTTTGATCATTACATACTTCACAATGTACCACCACTGAAAAGTGAAACTTTTGGATAAATATTTTTCGCTGAGCAAATAGGAAGGATATTTCAACAATAAGAATCATTTTTTCTTTCAAAGAAAAACTGACTACATTAGTAGTACTTTTCATTTCAGAGACAGTGTCAAGCTTTATTTAAATCTTTCATCACAAAGAAAACAAAAATTGTTTGTGAATCTCATGCTCAAATAAATAGGACCAACAATAGGGATGCAGCCAAAACTATCAGTAGCTCACATTGGTGAATACTATCAGAATTATGAACCATAAGAGGAAAAGGAAGAATAGCAGTTAAAATTTCCCGAGATCTCATGGTTTCACTGCATGGTTCTGGTTCCGCTGCTCATCGGCGCATCGAACTTCATTCTCCCAGCAACTGCAGATGCAAATGAAAAAAAACAGGAACACATGGAGCAAGCAACCGAGATGCAGCCAATACCGGCGGTGGGGGAGACGCGGGCAGGGTGGAGGGTGGGCAAAAAAAATAATTCAAGCAAATAGTTACATGCCTCATGCATACATTATTCAATCACCACAAAATTCTAGCATAATTGCACAAAACGACATGCTTATGCGATTTTGTAGGTTTAGCTAGCCGGCTAGGTACTCTTCCAATAATTATACCTAATGGATGCAGTACTAATTGACTCAGAAGACATATGCTCAGACGCTGATGCAAGTACGAAGGTAAATAACATTTCTCTAACTCAAATCATAACTTCATTTAAGCCAATGCAACATAATAAGCAGTTGAAGCATATCACATCTTTTCAATCAGACAAAAACAATTATAGGAATTCAGCAAATTGTTACCTCTTCACTGAGGAACGAAAACATTACTTGCCCATTTAAAAGCAGAACAGCTGTCAAAAGGCATCACAGCAAAAGCAAAGGCTAACCCACCATTTGATCACATTCTTCAACAACTATTGTCAACAATCGTGTTAGTTTATGTAAATTGATTATTGCTTTTGCTATACAGATATACTAGGCTACAAAATATACTAATAGCCACTAATTAGAAAAAAATGTTGGGGATTACAGTTTTTCACATTGTATAAACATGCAAAGGAATATAAAAAATAATGATGCTTGTGTTTTTTCAGCAGAAGAAGATAGTCTGACAAAATATCTTGAACAAAGATATGTTAACCTTAAAGAGGAAAGTGTGAATCATTGACGACTTTCCTAATAGACCAGACATTGGAAAGCAAACAATAAGATGCAAGTAGGTGATTATGGGATCCCAAGATTAAATGTTCTTTCAAAAGAATTTACATGGGTTAAATGGTAGAATAATTCATTTGTTACAAGTGAACCTAGTGAAAAGCAAGACGGAGAAGGAATATAGCTTCTGAGAAGTAATTTAGTGGAAATAAGCAATTCATTTCTTACAAGTGAACCCAGTGAAAAGGACAGACTAGCAAGACAGAGAAGGAATATAGCTTCTGAGAAGTAATTTAATGGAAATAATTCATTTCTTACAAGTTTTATTGACTATTTTTGTAGTGACAGAAAATTTTCATACCAGGAACCTTATGCCACTATTATCTGCAGTAACGAACTGAAATCTGAAGATATAGTACAACAAGATGTAAACTTAGCTCAATCTATCTCCCTATACACACTAAAAGTGTTGTTTTCGCATTTTAGATTAAAAATGGCATGCCATTTTATTTCTTCAAACCACACTGATTACTTTCCCAAGTGACAAAGAAATCATGCTTACCTTAGCAGGGTGATTGGAGATATGACATTGGTACGCATCTAAGCAAGAGCACCTTTTGTGACCATCAAGAAAAAGCTTCCACATCTAAGAGATTTTCATGCCATATGTTGGTGAATTATTGTACTCCCTCCATCCCAAAAAGACTTCATTTGGTAACAGGAAGCTATTGCTCTTTTATGTTTGGTATATAATGTTTGAGATGCATGTGTCCATTATTGCTATGCTTGATGGACTATTATAAATAGAGATAACAGCACTTGGATGCCTAAGATTTCAATTGGATCTAATCCATAGGTATTGTCATGCTTGTCAACAAAGGTAGTTAAATAGGCCATATATGCAAGTCGCTTAACCGAATTATCCAACTACTATAATTATAGATAAGTTACAAAAAAAACATAGGATTCAAATCCTCCGTATTTCCTATGTTCCAAAGGAGACAGGAAATGAAAACTCTAATTTAATCAGAATGAATTTGCCTACCAATAGAATTGACATGAACTCATAGTATGTAGAATTGAAATGGTTGGATGATACATCGATACTTATAGAAAAAATGCACTAAGTCTATTCCTCTATAAACTAAATTAATGTAGACATAATTCTCTATAGAGAATGCATGGGTAGATTGCACGTTCATCTGCTCCTGAAACCGTTGAGAGTTACTTTGACTACTTACATTTACTATGAAAGGCAATTTATTATTTATGCAAGATATATGAGTTTTAAAACAAAGCTATTGTATTACTCCATGAATTTTATCCATCCAAGAGTTTTCTCCTTGATGACACCGAGAATGCATAGGTTTTATGTATACAAGATTAGAACTTCCTTGATAACAACAAGAACATGTTAGTAGATTGAACAATATGTCCTAAATTTACTATAATACATGTTTTCACAACTGAACTTATCGCACTTTAAAAAATGTGAGCCTAGTTCAGAATTTAGAACCTCAAGCTGCAATTAGAAATATAGAGAAAATGTTTAGACTAAAAACTGCTACATAATATTAAGTATGCCATGTACAGATGTACTCCAGCATATAAATACACAGTTTCTTTCAGATTGCAATGGCCACATATATACAGCATTCATCATCTTTAAAATGTGGAGGCATATGCATCTAATTGAACATGCCTTGGTCATTGGTTATATCCAAGTACATGTGCGTTGCAACACAAATCACACAAATACATGCATGATAGCAAACTTTTAAAATAGTAGAAATCGTATATTATACCTTGTGTGATAGTAATTTTATTAGACATTTTTTTCATGCAATCTATAAACTTAAATTGAGAGAATACATGTGATTGTATAATAACACCCCCTACATATGAAAATTTCTTAAAGATATTTTCTCTAAATTTAAAAGTAAATTCTACCTGATACCCTCTCCAGTTTGACTTGGAATAGTGCTTGATTTTCAGAACTTTAACCCACCGCTGACAACTCCAGTATCACATCAGCCATTTAGTGCATCCGGTGCTGCCGCAATGGTATAGTGCTAACAGATTATCTTGTAAGGGCTGCTTAATGGATCTCAGAAAGCAGGGAACATGGTTGGGTACTACTAATGTATGATTAAAATAAATCTCGAGATCATAGAAAATAGGGCTCGAGAGCTTGTGAATTTTTACCCATTTATGAACCAGAACCCTTCTGATCATAAATATCTGACTTTTAGGACAAGATTTATGAAGGACTCGATTGAGTATCACAACGAATGATCTCTTAAACTAGTAAACCATGTACGTGCAGGAAGGCAACAGTCTAGTCATCATCTAGCCAAAGAGATTAAATGAATGGGAGCAGTGAACATGTATGTATGGCATTCTTAGAAGCTATCACAGCAACATCTGCTAGGCATGAGTTCGCGTCTTTTTTCTACCCACAAGGTGTAGCAGTCTTTAAAGGAATATGCTAGAAAATGCAATCCAATATGCATGGGCTGAGTTTATCTTGCATATATTGAAGTACCTTTTCCCTAGTAACAAAAGCTGGTGGTGCTAATTGCAGGTGGGACAACAACAATAACCAGGCAATGAAGGCATCATCCTAGTGAGAGAAAACAAACCTGCTGAAAGATCAGTCTGAAGAATTCAGAAGTAGGCATCTCAATTAAGGATGAGAGTTCTTCCCTTAGATCTTCTCTAAATATGGCATCAATTCAATACATTGGCGATAAAAATACGAAAAAAATTGTCCAAATAAATACGTAAACCGATTTCACTACTGTGGCGAATGAAGTGACTAGCATGTGGCAATGACTGAGCAGATGAAATAGTCTTAAATGCTGATGGTGTAATTGTCTCTCCTATAATAAGAGGCCATATTAAGGCAGAAGTTAATGGGAGGAATTAAAAAAGGAGCAGCGGTAAGAAAGAGGACCAGTCAATGTAACCACATGGTCATTTTGCAAATACTAGCCATCTAGCAAAGAAATTAAAGCAATAGAAGGCTGGGATCAGATGTGTCGGTAAAGTAATGAAAATAAAGTTTTGACTCTTTCAAGCAGTATATATACAAGTGTTATTGCAAAACAAACAAGCACCTTAACTTGAGCTTACCATAGACTTGATAAGCACAGATTGTTTAGTCTCTGTAGATGTTAAATCTAATTTAGGTTTAATATCGTGAGCTACTTGCGAGGACCCCCAGACGCAAAACCCTCCAAAACCTACAAAAGAAACAACCAGATTAGCTACAGATATTAACCTTATCGTCTAGCCACATAAATCGACTTACATTTAAGTCTGTTTTGAATTCAAAATAACTGGTTGAAAAATGAAAAAAGATCTGACTTGATTGTTACTCCTATCCAAAAACAATTAAGTTGGGTGCTCATTATCTATAAATAATAATGAAATTATTTATAACAAAATTAGGAGGTCCAATACTACTTAGAAGTCCAAAAGATGATTTATTTCGTAGCACTATACTTGCAGCAAATAATACCATAATGTCATGTGTGTAAGCCATCATAGGATCAAGATACAGTGTTTAATCATTATATATATGTGCAGATCCATATGATGAAAGTATAGGTTAAATAACAAAGTATTATGTATTTGCATAAGCACACAGTTGTGTATCAAGTAAATTCTTATTAGCTACTAATGTCATTAAAAGTTTATCAAGTAAATTCCTATCCTTAAGAGTCCCACTGTGAAGATATAGTTCTAAAAACTCGTGAGCATTTCCATACTTTGGAATCAGCAAGTAAAAAAATACTGACTATACACTACTAGCAATTAGAGCATAAAGGTCCAAGGCACTACTGAAACCTCAAAAGAACTAGAAAGAGAGGATTTTACTAACTATAAGCCCACCGTGATAATATCATCATGTGGGAAGAGAGTTTGGCTGTGCCAACAGACATGGCAAGACAACAAAATACTACCATGCCATTGATCATGGCGTGGCAATGCTTTGCTATGATTTCGAATGCCATCCTTCTATTCCTCTATATTTAATTTCTACAAGATGAATTATAAAAACTGTGTGCATTGACAGCCTTTTGTTTTCCTTGATTCCTGAATATCACTTGTTCTCTTACATATTGCAAAAGCACTAATCGATTGGTCACATTAGGTAACAGTTTCAGTTGTGAAATGCCAATAATATCTTATCTATCTTGGTGTGGATGGCTCTCTTGCCCAAGTTTGTTCAGAAAGTGGTGTATCGGATGCCTTCGTGAATACATACGTCGTATGCAAACAACAACTAAGGTACTCATTCCGATCTATTGAATACTTCAATTCTTTTTTGAACTTAATCATCATTGTTCACGTACCTTTACTAAATTTCAGTAGAAACTTTTTGGACGCAACCAAAAAACTTGTTTTTTATATTAGTTTCTTATGCTCTGAATAATTTAGTTCTTACGGTGCCCTATACATATGAATTTTACAACCCTTTGTTAAACTGAAACAACACATTCAAAAGAAAAAACAAATGGAACCTTCTACTTCAAAGGTGAGCGGAAGGACAAATTTGTCTCTTCCTGTGCACGAACAAGCCCAAAGGACTGGCATCGGAACTATGCTAAAACAAACAACATGAGCAAACTATGAGCATCATAAATTTACATGGAGGATATGATGAACTCAGTGGATATAAAATATTACAGAAATTTAGAAAGAATAAAAGGCGCATTTCAGACAGCCCTTAACTTAATAAGCATCTCCAAGTCCAATCTCTGTTGTTTTGACAACCAAGAAATTTGTTAGCATCTTATTGCAAAATCAAAACTGAATAAAAGAGAGGAATAACATAGATCTAGAAGGATGAGGTGGCAGGGTCTTATCGAGGATGAGGCTGTGGCATCTTGTACTATGGCAGCACATCAAAGTCAATGGTGATCTCCTGTGGGATACCGGTGGCACATCAAAAGTCTAATATTACTGATCTCAGAACAGAACCATGATCATGCATCTGAACTCCCAACAGTCACTTATTGCACAAAAGAGAGAAATTGTGACGTGTTTCACATCTGGAGTTGATTCGGTTCACTAATTGTTCATGCATGCTAATCACCTTCACCTTCATCACTAAGGACATTGCATGCATTGATTATGAACCCATCTATATGCTCAAATTTAGCAAATCAGATCTCTTCTGCAATTGCTTTCAATTTATTAAGTTTCTACTTGTTTCAGAGAAGAATATATCTCAAAATAAAAAAAGATGAACATTTGAGAGATGCATACTACAAAACTAGAACATAATGATTGTTTCTCAAAACAGGGAGGATAGAACTAGTGATTCTGTATTCTAAAATATACTAGAACTCAAATTACTTATGAAAATTGTGTATTCATACATTTCTTACTTATTGCATGGTGATGTTTGCTCCAAAATGATTTCTGCTCTGTAATGATTCATCCCCATCTGTATCAATTCTGCCTAAATTGCTCTTTGATAAATCTGAAGTCCTCCTCCCAAAACAAAGAAGAGAAACAAAGCCCCAAAACTAGAGAAGAATGTTACTGGGCCACATCGATAAATTACAGATTGGTAAGTAGACAGAAAAGTTGCAAATTGAAGTGAACTTCGATTGAACTTACCCTGCTAACCTCCTGACAGGCAAACCATTATCCGTGTTCAACATTATATGCTTATCTAGACCAACTGCAAAACTGTGGGAAACATGCTCGAGTTTTGCACCAGTGCATGATTTTGCTTAGATAAAAAACAACTAACAAAGGATGAACATATGAACTGTAGGTCATGTCAAAAAAAGGAGAAAAGAGTGACTAAAATGTATTTTAATAGCAGTAACTGTATTACAAATTTACAATGTAAAAATTATAGATAATGAAAAGTTCCCTCTGTATTACCTAAGCAAATAGCAGAGTAAAACAGGTATTATGAACATAATAAATTATTATGAACATAATAAATTACCAAGGATTAGATGAAAGACGATGTGAGCTGTGGGACAATCAGATGGATGAGCTAATTGAATTTTTTTGTCTTCCTTGATTATTCAAGTATCACAAAATTCCAGCACCATTGCACAAAATGACATGGCTATTTGATTTTCTATATTCAGTTTTCAGCTAGCCGATTAGGTACTCTTTCAATGATTATACCTAATGGATGCAGTACTAACTGACCCAGAAGACATGTGCCTCTACATGTAGTAACTCACCACAACCAAACAAAGAAAAACATGAGGGAAAAAATCTAAGGACCTATTTGGTTGGTGCCCTGAGTCTCATGCCTGAAAATTTTGCATGCCTGGAAGGCATAGAAGAAGTAGATGAAAATTGCCTGATCAGGGTGCCGGGGACTACACTTGTTTGGTTGGCACCATTGCCTGAGAGGAAGAACTACCATTAGACTTCATATAATTACTGCTAAATTATGTACTAAAGGTGAAAATCAAATCGATCGGATCACAATAGCATTGCCTTCCATATAGATTCATCTACCAACCAGCTTTGTATGTGCAAATTATATGCACCGCCACATTCATCAAGATGGAAAAAAGAAAGAATAGCTGCTGCGTGTGCTACGGCTTTGTGTGGAGTCTGACACAGGTGGCTACGGCAGCGTCGTGCAGCCTAGTAAAGTGAGGTTTACAGTGCTAATTGTGAATCGCTGCTGCGCCTGGAGGTCAGGCAACCAAAATCAGTCGCCTGGCTCAGGCTAATCCCTGACTCCGGCGGGGGCGCAGCCGATCCGGACCAGTAGAGATGGGGCTAGGGTTTGACGCTAGAGCATGAAACTGGATTTGTGTGAGAAAAGGTGGGGATCTTTCTGACCGTTGTGTTGAGCATTCATGACTCATTCTTGTAGCGAAGGCTTTTTGCTGGAGGGGAAGCCAAGAGGCAGAGCCTTCCACCCTCCCTGATAGGTGGGGCCATTGCTGGAGAGGGAGCCAAGAGCCAAAATCGTTCTTTTTTTCTGAGTTCTGAGGTAGTAATTGCAAAATCATTTATGGATGCATGCTCAGGTTGGAATTCAGAGCAACGTTGCATTTTTTTATGTTTTATAAGCATACTACTTCCTCACGTATGGGTAATGCAAATATTTCCCTATAAATTTTCCTACACACTCTTAAACAAATCCGAGTTTTATATGTCCTCGTATCATCACAAATTCACAATGCATGATAATTGTAATGAATTTCAAACTGTTATAGGGAATATGGGCATAAATAATCTATGGATCTACTATATACTAATGCACAAGCTTGTCTATCCATGTCCATCATCATTCATCGTTATCAAATCTGATGCCCCGGACTAAATCATCATTCATCGTTTATCCATTTGCGTGCACAAGCTTGTTTTATCCATGTCCATCATCATTCATCATTTTATCCATTTGCATGCAAACGAACGTTCCCGATTCCCTTTTCCTATCATCTCATTATTGTCACACCCTGAAGTTTTTCCTTTATAACCTTAAATTATTAAATAAATTGCCAAAAAATTGTTTAAGTTTAACCAAGAGTTAATCCCGAATTAATAAACCCACTTAATAACTAGAATTGGCTTGATGAGATTTTTTTTGAGTTCCCCATGCAACAATGCATTAAATGGATTTTTAGTGAAATTTTCATAGCAAAGAAAATAATTTTAATAATTCAAAATCAATTATTAGAATTAAATAAATTCTAATTCCTTTCTTTTCCCTCCTTGGTCGTTGGGTCGTTTCCGACCCAACTCCTCTCGCCGGCTTGCCCGCACGCGCGCCCACACCTTCCCTCCTTGCTGGGCCAGCCCGAGGCCATGGCCCAACTGTGCCCCGCGCCTCCCCCTCTTCGAGTCACCGGCAGGTGGGGCCCGTCCCCTACCTTTGGCCAGTGAAGCCGGAGGTACAACCGCTGCCCGCGCGCCTTTTTCCGCCCACTCCACGCACACGCCACAACCACCGGAAACTCCACTACCTGTCCTGCTCGCACCGCGACCGAACAACCCAGCATTCAAATCCGGTCATTGTCCCCTCTTTCTCTCCCCCACGTCACCGGCTTTTCCGCCCCTTCCCGACCATGTCCGAGCTCCTCCGGCTCTATAAAATCCTCCTCGTGCTCTCCTCTCTCTTTTTCCCCATCCACCGCCGCTCCCCGTGTCCCCAAACACCTCCCGCGCCGCTTAGCCCTAGCACCAACATCCTCTGTCGCCTTCGGTCGCCGCTAGCTGCCACTAAGCTCGCCACCGCCACGTTCTTGGAGCCAAGTCACCCCTCGACCACAGTCTCTCGCTGGGACAGCCCTCCCACCATTCGTCGGTTGCGCCGGTGCTCATCTGCCACCTCCGCCGTCCATCCCGTCGTCGATTCGCCGTCATCGATGTGATGCCGTCACCTTTTTCGCCTTGTCATCATCGTCCTCGCACCGTCTTTCATCGCCACGAGCCCTCGATGAGCCACCCATTCCCTCCCTCTCTCTTCGTTGCCGCCCTACGCGCTCGCCGCATCGGATGGTCAGTGCCGACGACCATCCAGCCACACGCGCCGCCGCCTCCCGGTTGGGATGACGGCTGCCTTCCTACCATCTGATCTGCCATGCGGCAAATCAGGACCATCCGTTCGGCCGCCCGCGTGGCTGCCACAGCGGCGCCATGTGGTGCACCCGTTCCTCGGCTCAGTGGATTCAGTCCACCATGCGCCACCCCCCTATTGAACATATTGTACCTATTTTGCAAGTGTCTTGCTTTCTATTAAATTTGCATTATTTTATAATCTCATGTGGGATGGTTCCTAATGATCTCAGCCATAGCTTGTTTATTTTACATCATTGATAACTTGGCAACTAATATGACTAGATGTTGCTTTAGGAAATACTTAGCCATGCTTAGATCAATTAAGGTAAATATGGGAATCTCATATTTAACTTACATCTTGGATTACTGATGATGACATTGGACATGTACCATCATGGTATTAATTCAACTAAGATATGCCTAATGGTGGGCTGTGGGCGCATGGTTTTGATAGACGCGCTCATGGTATTTAAGGATCAGTTCGCAAGAAACCCTGAAAGAATTACCGTGCATACCACAAGCCAGCGTGGGCAACAGCTAGACTTGTAGTGTAGCTTTTCCCTTTCTGACGTACCCAGGCAAGGGTGAGCGCGATGCGCTGGTTAGGGAGGGTTATGCGAAGGGTCCAGTCACAGTTCCTTTCCGGTATGTCGTGGTGGCATACCGGCGCATGGGAACATGTCGTGGGGCTGTGTCTTGTGGATACAATTATACACCTCTTATCAGAGTAAAACTATTCGAATAGTCGTGCCCACTCTTATGGGTGATTAACCAAATTTACCATGATTAGTCTCATCAGTTAGAATAATTTGACTTAATGGAACTAGTTTAGTTTAGGTGGATGGTTGGGCCTGTCTGTTGATGAGAAAACACAATGACCTAGGAGTTCTGCTTAGCTCCAGTGCAGGTCCAAATCTTGCTTTTGGGTTCAAGGCGTACCAGTTGGTTTGATCCTGCAACCAACAAGATATACAATAAACAAGTTAGATTATGATAGCCGATTGGCCGATGAGCCGATGACGTATCGTATTAAACCTAGTTGATGCGATCTAACCGAATCAGCTGTGAGGTACAAGATAGACGAAACTAAGCAAGCCTAAAATATGTTCCATCGGTTGTAGATGTAATCAAACATGTAATCTATGAACAAAGAATATATCTGATTAAATCATAGCCGATAATACCATACTTAGGTTTAAAACAGATATTGTATCAGCTATTACTCTGATACAACTTTATAGAAGAATGTCAATCTAAGAAAACATATCGAGAACAAGCTTGATATATTTAAATAGTATGACATACTTGTATAAGGGGCAGATATAACATGAAAGGCATGATTAGAGGAATTAAACAAAGCTAAACAGTTGTATCAGGTAAGATCGGCTGAAACCCGGATTCTACCCTTATTAGTGATCAAGAAGCAGGCTAAAGATTATGGTTCTAAGCATGACTAGAGCTGATGCAGCACAAAGTATGAAAAGAAACATAATATCTAGACAATCAAGCCTTCGACTGATTTTTAGGGTGGTAGATATCTTAGCTAATCTAACCCGATGGAGCGATTTAGTCGATACCGATAAAACCTTGAAAAAGGTTTGACCGATGCAAGTAAATCAAGTCATCAAGTTA
This sequence comes from Oryza officinalis, assembly GCA_008326285.1. Lineage (NCBI taxonomy): Eukaryota > Viridiplantae > Streptophyta > Magnoliopsida > Poales > Poaceae > Oryza > Oryza officinalis. The sequence continues at coordinate 25,791,459 of BDMV01000001.1, read as the reverse complement.
GACTAATTAAGATATATGCTAGTAAATCCTGCAAAAACATTTTTAATTTTTGTAATAGTAGAGACGTGTCATTCCCATGTTTTAAAGCACGGTTAAATATGTATTTATCTTCCTCTTCACCATCAATGTAGCCCATATTATTACTCGTACTCATACACAAAGAGTTTTAATGCTTGTTTTCAAAAGAATGATTAGAATGTAAATACATAATTAACGTAGGTAACATTATAATTTGTCGTACCTTTTAACTTAGTGCAAGATTTGCTAAAATAATGATTTACAATTTTTTTATTCAACAAGCATCAATGCTTCTACTTGCACTGATGGTATGATTTTCTTCCATCACCTAGTATATAGTATCGATGCTAATATCTGAAATGGCCTTTGTAGTATATCGGTAAAAATGTACAATAGGCATGGTTAGGAGTAGTAATACTACAATTATACTAGTGCTAGCTAGCAATAGAGGAGAGACTGCTAATAATTAAAAGGTGTAGCTGTACTGGGTAATTCGCAGACCCCCCTACTTCCTTCACAACGCGCTGGACCACCATCTGCTGATCACTGCCGGCGGGGCGGCGACCACAGCGCGGAGGAGAGCGAGAGATACGATGCTGCCGTCGAGGAGGGCTCGTCGAGATGGTCAGCGTCGGAGCCGACATTTCTCTGATACCAGATGTTGCCGGCACCTTGGAGTGGAGAATTCGCAAAGCGAAAACAAACACACGTGAGAGAGGAACTAGGAACACACGATGAAGTTTTGTGCAGAGAACTTGCATGCTGCTTTTCGGTTTTCTCTCCCTTTTTTTGTTGTTGAATATGAAGAAGTGGCTGAGAGGCCGACGATCGCGCACACACGATCGAGCACTTCGTGCGCCATCCCACACGATTGATGGTGGTGGACGTACAACGCTACAAAGACGCAACAAACTAGCACATCTGGGAGATAACAGACTCCAAACTGACCTGACGAAAAAATAGGAACGACAACAGACGCACTACAGTAACGACACATGACTCTGAAACTTGAAGAAGATCAGCACTGGGTTTATCTCTGAAGATTGCCAACACTAGTAAGACAAGCAGTGATATATGATTTGCTATGTCTGAAACCCATAGTGATTATTTGATAGGATTGAACTACTGTAATTCTCAAGAGCAAACGCTTTAGCACATAGCTAGCTAAAGAAAAAGTTAGCAATAGTCCTCGAAAAAAAAACTTAGCAATAGCAAAACCAAGTAAAAAACAACTTCAACTGAAGGAGCAAAATGGAATACCATGTAGCATGTCTGAAATGTAATTAATAAAGAAGATACACAATCTTCCAATTAAGCAGAGTTTAGGTGCTCAACTGTAGTACATAATTTTATTTTGGGATTGGCAGACACCTAGTACTGAATTTAGTGCAAGTTTTTAATGCCATTGCATATATATATAAGGCTAACCGGCCAAGCCTTCTGATCCCTCACACTTCTGCTCCGGTTGGTATTCCCATGGTTCAACATATTGGCGTAGCCACACGAGTTAACAAGAAGTGGGAATACCACAAGGACATATGAGGAGAGATCAAAGAAGCCATGCCAACGAGGCCTACTTGGACGGTGCTGGTTCATCTTGGTTGAGTGGTGCCCCTTCCTGACATGTTCATGAGTGTTGAAACATTATCTTGTCCTGAAAATTTTGAGAAATCTGGAATCTTGTGTCGGTTTGGTAAAGGAACCTTATCAAAATACTCTGGGTACGGATACCGATACATGATTTCACTATCCTTGGGTTTCAATCCAAATTGTTCTCTCACCACTTCTGCAATCATATCGGTCCATTGCTGCTGCTGTCCATTACCTCTATATTGTGGTATTTGTTCATAGTTATTGAATTGAGGTTAATATTGGTGTTGTGCAAATATTGATTTGAGGTTATTGAATTGAGGCCGATAACGATGTGGTGAGATTGGCTGATGTTGAGAATTTATATTCTGACTCAAGTATGTTTGGTGCGGTTGATATTGAAAATTTTATGGCACCTCATGCATATATTGTGGTCCAATTGGTGGTTGTGACAAAATCGGTTGCTGAACAGGTTGTTGAGCTACTTGTTCTCCCATTGGCTGCAAATATTGAAATATTCCAGCCGATGTTGGTTGTGTACTCCTTGCCAATTATGAAGTCTGATTTATACTGTCTACTAAGATGTTTGCCCCCCATGTGTTGGTTGCTCTTGCATCCCCAATGAAGAATTTGGAATTTCAGTTCTGATGGTTTTGTAAGGGGAAACACATTGTTTGGAAGGTATATTGGTCCTTTGGCTTTTTCCTCAGCTATTGTTCCATCCATCACTTTGTTTTATCACATTTGTTAATATATTTACTAACACATTTGATTGGTTGATCAAAAGCATGATGCACTGCATAATAAATTGTCTTGCAGAGACACCTTGTCCTCAACGATTGACTCCTCAGCTTCTGCCTTGACCTCTTCTTGTGTACTGGTTTCTGCTTCAGGCTTTGGGAAAATTACTTTTTTTTTTCTGTATTACCTTTCATTGCTGAGTAACACTGAAGGATTCCAAATATATCTTCTGAAAAGCTTGTGTTAGCTGTTCCATCTCTGTCTTCTGCTCCTCAGACAATTGTTCAACAGTAACCGGGATGATGTTGTCTTCTGTAAGTTCAGCAGGCATGATGAAAAATCTTAAAACTCGTGTCCCACCGGGCGTGCCAAAAGTGTGTTGATGAGAAAACACGATGGCCTAGGAGTTCTGCTTTCGGGTTCAGGGCATGCCGGTTGGTTTGATCCTACAACCAACAAGATATACAATTAATACGTTAGATTATGATAGCTGATTGGCCAATGAGCCGATGATGTATCGTATTAAACCTAACCGATGCAATTTGACCGAATCAGTTGTGAGGTACAAGATAGACAAAATTAAGCAAGCCTAAACTATGTTCCATCGGTTGTAGATGTAATCAAACATGTAATCTATAAACAAAGATTATGTTTGATTAAATCATAGCCGATGACACCATACTTAGGTTAAAAAAGATACTGTATCAGCTAGTACTCCAATATAGTCTTATACGAGAATGTCAATCTAAGCAAATATATCAAGAGCAAGCTTGATATATTTAAATAGTGTGACATGCTTATATAAGGGGCAAATATAACATGAAAAGCATGATTAATGGAATTAAACAAAGCCAAACAGTTATATCAGATAAGATCAGCTGAAACCCCGATTCTACCCTTATTAGAAGCAGGTTAGTTTCTTATGATTCTAAGTATGACTAGGGTTGATGCTGTACAAAGTATGAAAAGAAGTGTAGAGCCTAAGCAATCAAGTCTTTGACTGATTTTCAGGGTGGTGGATACCTTAGCTAATCTAAACCAACAGGACAATTTAGCCGAAACCGACAGAACCTTAGATAGGGTTTGGCCAATACAAGTAAATCGAGCCATTGAGTTAGATTAACTAAGATATATGATAACCAACAGTTGTACAAGATAGATTAAAACATCTAAAACGATGTGCTAATCCGTCGATACAAGCCACTGTGACAAGCCATACCTCTTGTTAGAGATCGAAACCGATGCAGACCAACTCAAAACAAGAACTCATCGAGAAGTAAAAGTAAAAGTGTGATGATACGCCGAGAGTGTATTGAACTGTTGTTATCTTCTTACGAGACCCTAGGCATATATTTATACCCAAATATACAATCCTTGTCCATATCAGACAAGACTCAAAACTTGCCTAATTATAAAATAAACAAACAAGTGCTTAGGTGGACTCTTACCACAAAATTGGAAAAGGAAATTACTAACTCTTATTCCTAATTAATAGATACAATTGCCTCTTCTAGGGTCAATCCTTGCTTGGGAATATCTTTAAGCTCCTCTCCGAATCTGACACAAACTCAATTTGCCCGTATCGGCTGACCGAGTTCGATTCTGTATCGGCCGATACGGCTCCCAGCCGATACGCTGCTCTATTTTTGGAAACAACTTTGTTCCTTGAAATCCGCTTTGGATCTAGCTCCATCTTGGCGTATCTTTACCAAATTTTGTTGTTAACACATGCCCCTCAATTCCGGAGTATAGATCAAAATGCTGTGGAATTATCTCTTAGATCCACAAAAATCTAGGGTTTCCATAACTTGTCCATTAAAGCCACGGGTTATAAATAGTAATGGCCTTGGCGTTTTTTGTCACGCCCGGAAATTCACTACCAGAATTTCCGAAACGGAATGTGTATTGATTTCCCTGTCCAGGACCAGCCAGGGTACACAGATGACAATGTTGACATACAGATCCACGCCTTAGAAACACAGTAAAAGTCTTACAGAAATGCAGCGAAAAGACGAAAACAAACTAAACTAAGAGTAGGACTCTTGCAACGGGCTGGCACCATTCCACAAGCATCCTCGACGGCGGACGAAGCCTACTCCTGAGAAGCCTCCATCGGATGCATACTGCTCTTCTGGTGTGGGGTAAAATTAAGCAATGCTGAGTACTACCCACTGTACTCAACAAGTCATACCGGGAAGGAAGGTATGATGCAAGGTATTCCAAAGGCAGGCAAGGGTTTATTTGCTTAAAGTAAGCATTTGAAAACAGTAGTTGAAAGCAGTAGTAAAACGTTGAATTAATTGATCAATATTAACCATCACTGTCCAACGCTACACCATATTGCGACAGGCTCGGGGAACCGTGTTTTTGACAATAGATTTTTACACGGCTCGTGGAACCCACAATTGCAACAAGATGTGTGAGAAGGAAGTCAAGGCCAAGGAAGAACAATCTCTTGAGCTGATAGAGGAAGAAGAAGAGCCGATGGATGATGAGACGCTTCAAAAGGCAGTTGATGAAATCGTTTGTCGTGCTGTGTTTGATCAATCTGGAGTTTTGGTGAGTACATTACATGGTTTGATCGAGAAGATAGTTCCCAGAGTAATTGCCTTGAGAAATCAGACTGGGGGGCAAATCGACGAACAATCTCAGCATCATCGGCAACAGCGACATTGGCTTGGGGGGCAAATAGATCAGCATCAGCTAGGAGAGCCACATCAACAATATCGGCCAGAAGAAACTCAAAGATATCAGTCTAAAGAAGATTGGGCCGATATGATTGCAAAAGTAATAGAGGAACAGTTTGGAATTAGACCTAACGGACATATTTCTGTGTATCGGCTGCCATATCCTGAGTGGTTTGATAAAGTTCCACTTCCGAGCCGATACAGGGTTCCAAACTTTTTCAAGTTTTCAGGGCAAGATGATATGTCTACGATGGAACATATCAGCCGGTTCTTAGCTCAATGTGGGGAGGCATCGGCTGAAGAAGCTCTAAAGGTTAGATTTTTCCGTTATCTTTGACTGGATCGGCTTTCACATGGTTTTCGACGTTGCCACCAAACTCAATCAAAGGTTGGGCCAATCTTGAGAAGCAATTTCATCAGCACTTCTTTGCTGGGAACAATGAGTTAAAGTTTTTAGATTTGATATCAGTCAGCCAGCAAGAAGGGGAATCGGCTGTGGAGTATATTCAAATATTTCGTGATGTCTGCAACCGATGTTATAGCTTGAGCCTAGGTGATGAACAATTAGCAGATCTTGCGTTCCAAGGGTTGTCAGCGCCTATCAAGAATAGATTCTTTTTCCACGAGTTTGACAGCCTGGCTCATCTAATGCAGACGGTATCGGTTTATGAGAGCCGATGTCAAGAAGAAGAGAAGAATCAGTTTTGGGGTGATCAAGGCCAGACACAGGATAATTTTGAAGCATGACTTCTCATACTCCAAAAATGGGGGGCATGTGTTAACACCAGAATTTGGTAAGCCCCAAAGTCCTCATCGGCTTAGGATCCATATCGGCTCAAGGTTGGTATCGGCCTAGAGTCTTATATCGGCCGATGGGGGTTTTCTTAAAACCAGCCACCAACAGCAGTCGGATTCTTGTTAGATTCGGGATGATCTTATCCAGAGAAGATCGAGTTTGTGGAGGATACGGCTTGTATCTATTAACTAGGAAGAATTTGTTAGTTTCCTTTTTATCTTTAGGAAAGTGTGTTTAGTGTCCAATAAGGACTTTATCTGTTTCCTTTTATCTTTAGGAAAATTTGAGTCATATTCTGTTAGGATCTTTGTCAGTCTATGGGTATAAATATGTAAGCCCAAGGTTCATGTAAAATCATCTTACGATCAATACAACTTCGGCGCATCGCCAACCTTTACTTTTCGTCTTCTTCGATGAGTTCATACCCTTCCCGCGAGGGGTAAGTCTTGTTATGGCTGCCTGCGCTGTCGGGGCTAGGGCTTCGACGTTCTGATCTCGTCAACGTAAGCACCTACTATCATATATCTTAGTCAATCTGGTTTGGCGTCTCGATTTAGTCGTATCGGCCGAGATTCGTTTTAGGGTTTACGTCGGTATCGACTAAATTGCCTCGCTAGATTAGATTGGCTAAGGTATCCACTACCCTGAAAATCAGTCGAAGGCTTGATTGTCTAGATCTTGCGTTTCTTTTCATACTTAGAGTCGCTAAGTCGTGATTAGAACCGTAATCTCTAGCCTGCCTGTCGATTGCCAATAAGGGTTTCACCGGGGTTTCAGCCGGTGAGTTATCTGGATGTTGCATCGGCCCAAGAGTTTTACATATAGATTGGATCTGGCCGATGACAACAGAGTATTTATTGTTTATCTGCTTATTGAGAGTTTATGCCATCGGACCTCTGGCCGATGTATGCTTTAATCCTCAGATCAATGTTTATTTTATATTTGGATTATGCTATATCACATTGCTATATCATCATGTTATCATCGGCCGACCGGTTGTTTTGGATATCAGCCTACCGGCCGATACGTTTTTGCCCTATCGGCCTATCGGTCGATAGACCTTTCGTTCTGCTATTTTGCATATCTTGTCAGTGGCAGGATCAAACTGACTGGCGCGCCCGCGTTTCATCAATTTTAGGACCTGCACTGGAGCTAAGCAGATCTCCCAGGCCTTCGTGTGTCCGCACGCTGGATCCTTATCGGCGGTACGGATTCGGCGTCAACAATAGGGCTGAGTACAATAGGTAAAAACCCACATGAAATGATATTACGAAATAATGCGGTGTTTACAGAAAAATAAGGTATTTGTAAATATGGGTACAATATGATCAGTGCGAAGCATGACTTGCCTTCCTCTTGAGCTGAAGCAACTTCTGCGACGATCTCGAAGTAAACGGGAGCGTCGGAATTGCCGGAATCTACGCGACAAACAAAGCAAACAACAATACATGCTATAAGTCTACTGAAATAAAGCAGAAAACTATTTTTAATGGATTCTCTGCATTTTTATGAATTTAATGAAATTTGAATGGATTTAAACGGAGCTGGGATGAATTAGTTACGAATTTTTGAAATTATCTGTGTTTTTACTATAGAAAGAAAAACCTTAATTAATTTATTGTGCAATTAACCCCAGGGCTGGCGTCAGTGGGCGGCGGCGGCCGGTCCATCGTGGATTGAGTCCATGGGTCCACGGCACCGCGGCGCACCACGTGTCACGCCCAGAAATTCACTACCAGAATTTCCAAATCAAATTGTGTATTAAAATCCCTATCCAGGACCAGCCAGGGTACACAAATGACAAAGTTGCCATACAGATCCACGTCTTACAAAACAATAAAAATCTCTTACAAAACTGCAGCGCAAAAAAAAACAAACTATTCTAATAAACTAAACACTCGCAACGTAGCGGCTCCAATCCACCGGCATTCTTCGACGGTAGTAACAAGCCTACTCTTCTGAAAAGTCTTCCTCTGAAACAAACTCCAACTCTGGTGTGGGGAAAATAAAGCAAGACTGAGTACTACCCACTGTACTCAACAAGTCATACCGGAAAGGAAAATAATGATGCAAATAATAACAAAGGAGAGTGCAAAGGCTATTTTGCATAAAATACGCATTTAAAAACAATAGTTGAAAACAGTAAAACAGTTGAATTAATTAAGCAAAATTTCACCATCACTGTCCAACGCTACACCACGTTGCGACAGGCCCAACCATCCACCTGAACTAAACCATTTCCATTAAGTCAAATCATTAAAGAGTTCAACTAATCATGGTGAATCTAGTTGATCGCCCATAACCGCGGGCACGGCTATTCGAATAGTTTTACTCTGATCAGAGGTGTACATCTATACCCACAAGACACAGTCCTACAACACGTTACTGTGCGCCAACATACCACCACGGTACACCGAAAAGGAGCTGTGACAGGACCCTTCGCATAACCCCCTTTAACCAATCGTACCACCTCGGGTTTCGCCCCCACTCCTCAAAATGTAGTGGGCAGCCCCCCTCGTGCCTTGGTGAATCCATCCAAACTCCATCACGCTCACCCTAACCAATGTACGTCAGCTAGAGGAAAGCTACACTTCAAGTCCAGCCGTTGCCCACGCTGGCTTGTGGTACGCACGGTATTTCTTCCAGGGTTTCCCGCGAACCGGTCCTTAATCGTCATGAGCACGACCATCAAAACCATGTGCTCACAACCCACCATTAATCAAGTTTTTAGTTGAACCAATGATTAAATCACCGACGATTAACCATCGCGAGCCAACATGAAATAACCATCATTAAGTATTAATGAAGCTTTAAATATCCCAATTGTGAACTAAAGTTTCTAAGCAAGTCTAAGCAAGTTCTATTGTAGCAACTACTCAAATTATTTCCCAAGCTATCAAAGGAATAAGGTAATTGCAATATAAGGCTGAGTACAATAGGTAAACTATCCCATAGATGACATTATAAAACAATGCAGTATTTAGAGAAAAATAAGACTGTTTCACAATTTAAGTACAACATGATCAAATGAATAAGTATGACTTGCCTTGCTCCTGAGCAGAAGCTACCTCTACGACGATCTCGAAATAAACGGGAGCGTCGGAGTTATCGGAATCTACACGACAAACAAAGCAAACAACAATACATGCTATAAGTCTACTGAAACAAAGAATAAAACTATTTTTGGTGGATTCTCTGCATTTTTATGAATTTTTTGAGACTTGAACGGACTAAAACGTAGTCCGGATGAATTAGTTATGAATTTTTGAAGTTATCTGTGTTTTTACTATAAACAGAAAAATCCTTAATTATTTATTGCGCAATAAACCCTTAGGGCTGATGTCACTGCTGACGTCAGCGGCTAGGGCTGACGTCAGCCGCGGCGGCGGCGGCTGCGCACCACGTGGCGCACACGTGGCGCCGACGCGGCGGCCACGCGGGACTCGAACGGGCGGCCGGGATCGGCCCGAATGGCCGATCCGACGGCTACGCGCGCGGCGGCGGCTAGGGTTAGGGTTTGGGCCGAGCGGCGTGCGCGGGCGACGGCGGAGCGGCGCGACGGCCACGCGGGGCGGCAGCCAAGGGGCCGAGCGGGCGCGCGCACGGGAGCGGCGGAGAGGCGAAAAGGGGCGGCGGCGGCGGTGCTTACCGGCAGCGGAAAACGGCGGCGGCGCGGCTTCGGCGACGACGGCGCTCACGGGCTAGGGTTAGGGTTAGGGTGGCGGCGGAGCGGGGAAAACGAGGAGGGGAGCGCCTCTGGGGGCGAATAAATAGGGGCGGCGCGGCGGGAATCCCGCCGGGGTTCGTGTCGGAGGCGGACTCGGCCACGGGCGGGCCCACGCGTCAGCGAGCGCGGCGCGTGGGAGGCGGAGCAGANGCGGGCCCACGCGTCAGCGAGCGCGGCGCGGGGGAGGCGGCGCGGACTTTCCGGGCGGCTCGGGCCGTGGCCTCGGGCCGGCCCGGGAAGGAGGAGGGGCGCGGGGGAGGGGCGGCGGCTTGGGCCGGCTGGGCCGGTCCGGGAGGGAAGAAGGCGCGCGCGACGGCGGCTTGGGCCGGGGGGGAAAAAATGGGCCGACGGCCCGAGAAGAGGAAAAAGAGAAAGAAAAGGAAAAAGAATTTCCCAGGGATTTATTTATTACGCTTGAGGGTTTTTAATTGGTTAAAATTATTTTGAGGGCTCTGAAAATTCCACTAAAAATCCTGTTAATGTATTTTGACATGGGGAACTCAAGAAAAATTCCACCTTGCCATTTTCACTTCTTTAGTGCATTATTTAATTGGGTTTTTCTCCAGATTTAATTAAACAATTTCTCAGATAAATTACTAAATTTGATTTTTTTACGATTTGGGAGAACTTCAGGGTGTGACAAACCTACCTCCCTTAAATGGAATCTCGACCCCGAGATTCGGAGGTGCTGGCGAAGAGGTGCGGATGGGCAGCCTTCAATTCATCCTCCCTTTCCCATGTAGCTTCTTCCTCGGAATGATGGCTCCACTGAACTCTGCAGAACCTGGTAACCTTGTTTCTGGTCCTCCTCTCGCTAGTTTCGAGAATACGAATCGGCTTCTCCACATAAGTCAAGTCCTCTTGAATCTCAATTTGATCAGGACTGGCCTGTTCTTCCGGTACCCTCAAGCATTTCTTCAATTGTGAGACGTGAAACACATCGTGAATACCCGCCATGTTGGGTGGAAGGTCAAGCTGGTAAGCGACTTCTCCTCGATGCTCGCGGATCTTGTATGGTCCCACAAAGCGTGGTGCCAATTTGCCTTTAGTTTGAAAGCGGTGTACTCCTCGAAGCGGTGTGACATGAAGGTACACGTAGTCCCCTGTTTCGAAAGTTAACACCCTTCGACGATTGTCGGCATAGCTTTTCTGTCGAGACCGCGCAATTCTCAACCTTTCTCTGACGGTTCTGACCTTTTCCTCCGCATCGCTCAAGATTTCAGTCCCAAATAGTTGTCGTTCTCCGGTCTGATCCCAAAAGAGCGGGGTACGACACTTTCTGCCATACAACGCCTCAAATGGTGCCATCTGCAAGCTGGCTTGATAACTGTTGTTGTAGGAGAACTTGGCATATGGCAAACTCTTATCACATGCTCCTCCAAAATCGAGCGCATAGGTTCTGAGCATATCCTCAAGTATCTGGTTCACTCGCTCAGTCTGGCCATCAGTTTGCGGATGGTAAGCCATGCTAAAATTCAAACGGGTACCCAATTCTTCTTGTAATTTCTGCCAGAACTTTGAGGTGAACTGGCTTCCTCGATCCGAGACGATCTTCTTAGGCACTCCGTGTAAACACATGATTCTTGCGAGGTAGAGTTCTGCTAGCTTCTTCCCCGAGTAAGTAGTATGCACAGGAATGAAATGAGCCACCTTCGTGAGTCGATCCACGATGACCCAGATAGAATCATGTCCAGACGACGTTCTTGGCAAACCTGTGATGAAATCCATTCCAATTTCTTCCCATTTCCATTCCGGAATTTGGAGAGGCTGTAACAGTCCTGCAGGCCTTTGATGCTCTGCCTTGACTCGCTGACACACGTCACAGAGTGCGACGAATTCAGCTATTTCTCTTCTCATGCTAACCCACCAGAACTTTTCTTTAAGGTCTTGGTACATCTTGGTACTGCCAGGGTGAATTGAATACTGAGTTTGATGGGCCTCCGTGAGTATTAACTCCTTTAACTCCTTGTCTTCTGGGATGCACAGTCTTTCTCCCATCCATATCGTGCCATGCTCATCTTCGGAGAAATCTCGGGCCTTTCCAACCCTCATGTTTTTCTTGAGCTCTGCTATCTCTGGATCTTTAGCTTGAGCTGCTCGGACTCACTCCACGAGCGTTGGTCGCGCTTCTAAAGTGGATGCGAACACATGTTCAACAATACCGAGGTTCAGCCGTTCGAAGTCTCGCTGCAACTGGCTGCTCATCTTTTCCATACTGGTGGAGTTACAATAGCTCTTCCGGCTTAAAGCATCTGCCACGACATTAGCTTTACCGAGATGGTAGTGAATTCCCAGATCATAGTCTTTAATCAATTCCAACCATCTTCGCTGACGGAGATTTAAGTCCGGTTGGGTGAAGATATACTTCAAACTCTTGTGATCCGTATACACTTCACAACGGTTCCCAATAAGGTAATGTCTCCAGATCTTTAGGGCATGCACCACTGCTGCTAATTCCAGATCATGAGTGGGGTAATTATTCTCATGTGGGCGCAGTTGACGCGAAGCGTACGCAACCACTCTGCCTTCTTGCATCAATACACATCCTAGCCCTTGGTGAGACACATCGCGATAAACCTGAAAATCTTTAGTCTGATCTGGCAGAATTAAGACCGGTGCCGTTACCAACTTCTTCTTAAGTTCCTCAAAACTTTTGTTGCATTCTACGGACCACTTGAACTTCTTAAGTTCCTTTTTCAGTAATTGTGTCATTGGCTTGGCAATCTTGGAGAAATTCTCTATGAACCGACGGTAATAACCCGCAAGTCCAAGAAAACTTCGGATTTGCGTGACTGTCTTCGGTGGGGTCCACTTCATAACCGACTCCACATTCGACGGGTCTACTGCCACTCCTTGAGCGGTGATGATGTGGCCTAGGAACTGTACTTCCTTGAGCCAAAAGTCACACTTGCTAAACTTGGCATACAACTGGTGTTCCTTTAATTTCTCAAGTACCAGGCGAAGATGTTGTTCATGCTCCTCCTTGGACTTAGAGTAAACGAGTATATCATCGATAAAAACCACGTCGAACTTATCCAGAAATTCCATGAACACCTTATTCATCAAGTTCATGAAAAAGGCCGGTGCATTGGTAAGTCCAAAAGACATGTCCGTGCAATCAAACAACCCCTACCGAGTAGTGAATGCTATCTTCGGAATGTCCTCCTCTCTAATCCTCAATTGGTGGTAGCCTGATCACAGGTCTATCTTGGAGAACCATGTTGCTCCCTTTAGCTGATCAAACAAATCATCAATCCGAGGTAATGGGTATTTGTTCTTGACGGTCACCTCATTGAGGGTGCGATAGTCGACGCACATCCTCTTGGTCTTATCTTTCTTCTCCACAAAGATCACCGGAGCACTCCAAGGAGACGTACTCGGGCGAATATATCCTTTCTGCAACTGCTCATCAACTTGCTTCTTGACTTCCGCCAGTTCATTGGCTCCCATCCTATAGGGTCTCTTGTGTATCGGAGCAGTTCCCGGTACTAAATCAATCCGAAATTCAATTTCTCTCTTTGGTGGCATTGTGGTTATGTCATCCGGAAAGACTTCAGGGTACTCTCTAACAATAGGAATATCCTCCAACCTCTTAATATCTTTCCCTTCTTCTGCGATCTGTTTCGTCCCAACTACTTGGTTCAAGCACACTCTCTGCCTCTGGGGTGTCGGCGACTGGAACATCACGACTTCTCCTTTCTCATTAACCAGAGTGATAGCGCGACTAGCGCAATCGATAACTCCCTTGTGCCTTGTTAACCAATCCATCCCAAGAATGACATCTAGGTCCTTGGACTCGAGAAGGATAAGATTGGCTAGAAATCTAGAACCCTGGATTTCTATTTCCACAGAGGGGCTATAACTGACAGAGGTGGAACTACTTCCCGGGGTGTAGACCCGCATTGGTATCTTAAGTTCCTGTTTTCTTAGACCATGCTTCCCCACAAAATTCTTGGAAATAAAAGAATGTGTTGCACCAGAATCAAATAAAACTGTAGCTGGGACTGAGTTGACAGAAAACATACCCAGTACAACTTCTGGTGCTGCTAGCGCCTCTTCTGCCGATGCATGGTTGACGCGAGCCTGAAGGATCCTAGGCCCAGCACGTCTTGGCTTTGGACACTTGTCGGCGAAGTGCCCTAGTTCACCACAGTTGAAGCATGCTCCTGGCTTCACTCCAGTATCCCTCTTGGGCTGAGCTGGCTGGGCTGAAGGGGTTGGTGCAGTTGGCGAGCGTGGAGCTGGACGGTTGTGCTGCCCACCTTGGTTGTTGTTGTCTCCCTTATAAACAGCACGGAAGTTACCGGAGTGGTAAGGGCGATGCTGGCGAACAATCAAGGTGGAAGGTCCTGCCTGCTGTCCCGGAGTGAAACGGGGCTTCTGGTTGCTGCCCTGGTGCGCCCTGAACTGGACTGCCTTTCTCTTCCGATCCATCCTGTTGCGTTGATCCTCTTGACGGATCGCCTTATCAACTAACTTCTCGAAATCAGCATAATCCCCTAAGATTAGTTGATTTGCCAATTCATCATCCAGGCCAAAAAGAAACTTTTCCTGCCTTTCCGCATCAGTGCGCACATCCTCCGGAGCGTAACGTGCGAGACGGTTGAACTCATGGAGGTATTCCGTCACCGTCCTATTACCTTGGTGGAGCGCCCTAAACTCTCTCTTCTTCTGGGCTACTATGCCGTCAGGAATTTGGGCTTTCCTGAAACTGCGGCAGAACTCCGCCCAAGCGACCTCCGTTCCGGGTGGACGGGTAACCAGATAGTTATCCCACCAAGCCGAAGCGGGACCCTGCAATTGATGGGTAGCGAAAGCGACCTTCTCTTGATCATTGCACTGGAGTAGATTAAGCTTCTTCTCAATAACATGAAGCCAATCATTCGCTTCCATAGGATTGGTAGTACTTGAGAAAACCGGCGGTCTGACACGAAGAAACTCTGGCAACTTGGATTGGGGTGGTGGTTGATTCTGTTGGGCCTGCTGCTGCTGCTGTTGAGCTTGTTGTTGCATTTGTTGTAACATTTGCTGTTGCATTTGTTGATGCTGCTGCTGCATTTGCTGCATCATAGCCGCCATCATCTGCGTCTGGCTAGCAAGCACTTGAGCAAGAGTGGGATTATCCGGGGGTGGAGGAGGAGCGTTGGTGTTTGTTCTATTAGCCTGGGATCCCTCCTGTCCGTTGTTGTTACCACTTGTCCTTGTGTTGACCATCTGAAGGAGAAGAACCAGCAGAAAGAAATGGACAGGAAAGAAAACAGATTGTTCAGAACTAAGCTTTAATATATTATTAATTTAACTGTAATTGTTCTGATCTAACTTAAAACAGTTCCAAAACAGCACGCAAAAATCCTTAATAAGATAGCCATACCATAGGCACATGGTATCGACCATCGACTAAACCCCAGAGCAACAAACCTAACACACAGCAACTAACGAGCAATCAAACTAACAAAAACGAAAAAACTAAGGGTAACGAGCCTAATGCTCGGAACAGTTTTCGGAATCCGCCATGGCAGTGTCTCCACTTGTTGGTTCTGAACTTGAACCACTGTCATTGCTACCACTGGGTGTGGCGTGCAACCAACCTCCGCTACCACCGGCTGGACCCTGGTACGCAGACGTTGAGGCGAAGGTAATGGCGAACCCTGGTGGCGGCGGCGGAACTGGTGTTGGAGCGGGTGATGAATTCCTTGGCGCAAGCTGGATACGTACAGGAGCGGTGGTCCTCTTCCTTGGCATGGTGCGAATCCTGAGTCCTCCTGACGCTGGGTGTCCTCGCAACCTAGCATTATCGGCCTTGAGTCGTGCGACTTCATCCTCCAAGCGGGCAATCTTGATCAACTTCTAGTCATTAAGAGCCTTGGATGCCTTGTGGAGATCGGCGTGCATCTTGTCTAGACCCTTCATCACCGTGACCATCCGTCCGAAGGTAGTGTCGTTCTCCTCCGCTGCAGATCGGTAGGTGCTGCTGGTGGAAGAGCTACCGCGACGAGGATGATAGCGGTACGCCGAGTTGTGGAGAGCGTAGTCGTGTAATTCTCGCATCCTGGCCATCATCAAGTAAGCCGCCTCCTAACAGGCGTGCTCGTCAGATCCTCCTAAAGCGGTGACCACCATATTGGGAAGACTGGTGCCCACGAAGCCATGTACTTCCAAACGGACTCGGAACGGGAACTCGCCACTGAGAGGCTCGATCGTGGTGTACTCCAGCGCTTCAAGGTACCCTACAACCAAAGTCATACGGGCAAGCTCTGCCACGAAGCCTTCCATATTCTGACCATGGTGCGTCGGGGGATGACCTGCCATCTACAGAGAGCAAAGGAACGGGACTCAACATATGCTCAAAAAGAAATTTTTTTTTGATGCAAGGAACCCCCTTTTTTTTCAAAAATCCCAAAGACCACAGTTCCCGAATTTTTCCCAAAACAATTTCAAATTAAGGGAAAATGCACATGAAAAGTTTTAGAGGGCTCTTA
This sequence comes from Oryza officinalis, assembly GCA_008326285.1. Taxonomy (NCBI): domain Eukaryota; kingdom Viridiplantae; phylum Streptophyta; class Magnoliopsida; order Poales; family Poaceae; genus Oryza; species Oryza officinalis. The sequence goes on along the minus strand of BDMV01000001.1, from coordinate 25,775,421 downwards.
AGGTTTCCAGTTGGCTTGTCCTACGGTCAAGGTCGGCTCTGATACCAACTTGTCACGCCTAGAAATTCACTACCAGAATTTTCAAAGCAAATTGTGTATTAAAATCCCTGTCCAGGACCAGCCAGGGTACACAAATGACAAAGTTGCCATACAGATCCACGTCTTACAAAACAATAAAAATCTCTTACAAAACTGCAGCGGAAAAAAAAACAAACAATTCTAATAAACTAAACACTCGCAACGTAGCGGCTCCAATCCACCGGCATTCTTTGACGGTAGCAACAAGCCTACTCTTCTAAAAAGTCTTCCTCTGAAACAAACTCCAACTCTGGTGTGGGGAAAATAAAGCAAGACTGAGTACTACCCACTGTACTCAACAAGTCATACCGGAAAGGAAAATAATGATGCAAGTAATAACAAAGGAGAGCTGCAAAGGCTATTTTGCAGAAAATACGCATTTAAAAACAATAGTTGAAAACAGTAAAACAGTTGAATTAATTAAGCAAAATTTCACCATCACTGTCCAACGCTACACCACGTTGCGACAGGCCCAACCATCCACCTGAACTAAACCATTTCCATTAAGTCAAATCATTAAAGAGTTCAACTAATCACGGTGAATCTGGTTGATCGCCCATAACCACGGGCACGGCTATTCGAATAGTTTTACTCTGATCAGAGGTGTACATCTGTACCCACAAGACACAGTCCTACAACACGTTACTGTGCGCCGACATATCACCACGGTACACCGGAAAAGGAGCTGTGACAGGACCCTTCGCATAACCCCCTTTAACCAATCGTACCACCTCGGGTTTCGCCCCCACTCCTCAAAAGGCAGTGGGCAGCCCCCCCTCGTGCCTTGGTGAATCCGGCAGCCGCATAGACAGTCGCAGGGCCCATCCAAACTCCATCACGCTCACCATAACCAATGTACGTCAGCTAGAGGAAAGCTACACTTCAAGTCCAGCCGTTGCCTACGCTGGCTTGTGGTACGCACGGTATTTCTTCTAGGGTTTCCCATGAACCGGTCCTTAATCGTCATGAGCACGACCATCAAAACCATTTGCTCACAACCCACCAATAATCAAGTTTTTAGTTGAACCAATGATTAAATCACCCATGATTAACCATCACGAGCCAACATGAAATAACCATCATTAAGTATTAATGAAGCTTTAAATATCCCAATTGTGAACTAAAGTTTCTAAGCAAGGCTAAGCAAGTTCTATTGTAGCAACTACTCAAATTATTTCCCAAGCTATCAAAGGAATAAGGTAATTGCAATATAAGGCTGAGTACAATAGGTAAACTATCCCATAGATGACATTATAAAACAATGTATTATTTAGAGAAAAATAAGACTGTTTCGCAATTTAGGTACAACATGATCAAATGAATAAGTATGACTTGCCTTGCTCCTGAGCTGAAGCTACCTCTGCGACGATCTCGAAATAAACGGGAGCGTCAGAGTTATCGGAATCTACACGACAAACAAAACAAACAACAATACATGCTATAAGTCTACTGAAACAAAGAATAAAACTATTTTTAATGGATTCTCTGCATTTTTATGAATTTTCTGAGACTTGAACGGACTAAAACGGAGTCCGGATGAATTAGTTATGAATTTTTGAAATTATCTGTGTTTTTACAATAAACAGAAAAATCCTTAATTATTTATTGCGCAATAAACCCTTAGGGCTGACGTCACTGCTGACGTCAGCGGCTAGGGCTGAGGTCAGCCGCGGCGGCGGCGGCTGCGCACCACGTGGCGCACACGTGGCGCCGACGCGGCGGCCACGCGGGACGGGAACGGGCGGCCGATCCGACGGCTACGCGCACGGCGGCGGCTAGGGTTAGGGTTTGGGCCGAGCGGCGTGCGCGGGCGGCGGCGGAGCGGGCGCGCGCACGGGAGCGGCGGAGAGGGGAAAAGGGGCGGCGGCGGCGGTGCTTACCGGCGGCGGAAAACGGCGGCGGCGCGGCTTCGGCGACGGCGGCGCTCACGGGCTAGGGTTAGGTTTAGGGTGGCGGCGGAGCAGGGAAAACGAGGAGGGGAGCGCATCGGGGGGGGAATAAATAGGGGCGGCGCGGCGGGAATCCCGCCGGGGTTCGCGGCGGCGCGGGAGCGGCGGCCGGCCATGTCGGAGGCGGACTCGGCGCGGGCGGGCCCACGCGTCAGCGAGCGCGGTGCGGGGGAGGCGGAGGGGACTTTCCGGGCGGCTCGGGCCGTGGCCTCGGGCCGGCCCGGGAAGGAGGAGGGGCGCGGGGAGGGGCGGCGGCTTGGGCCGGCTGGTTCGGTCCGGGAGGGAAGGAGGCGCGCGCGACGGCGGCTTGGGCCGGGGGGGGGGAGAATGGGCCGACGGCCCGAGAAGTGGAAAAAGAGAAAGAAAAGGAAAAAGAATTTCCCAGGGATTTATTTATTGCGCTTGAGGGTTTTTAATTGGTTAAAATTATTTTTAGGGCTCTGAAAATTCCACTAAAAATCCTGTTAATGTATTTTGACATGGGGAACTCAAGAAAAATTCCACCTTGCCATTTCACTTCTTTAATGCATTATTTAATTGGGTTTTTCTCCAGATTTAATTAAACAATTTCTCAGATAAATTATTAAATTTGATTTTTTTACGATTTGGTTGAACTTCAGGGTGTGACACCACGTGGCCCACGCATGGCGCCGACGCGGCGGCCACGCGGCGGACACGCGAGACGGGCGGGGAACGGCCGGGATCGGCCCGAGTGGCCGATCCAACGGCCCAAGGCGCACGGGCGCTAGCGGCTGGCGGCTGGGCGGCACGGCCCGAGCACAGTCGGGCCAGCCATGGCGCGCGGCGCGGCGGCAGCAAGAGCCAGCGGCCAAAGGCGGCGGGCGGTGCTGCGGGTGGGGACGGGCGGCGGCGCGGCGCACCGGCGCACGCGCGGAGAGGAGCGGCGCGGCCGGGATCGGGAAAGGGAAAGGAGAGGGAGAGAAAAAAAGGGGCTCACCGAGCTCCACCGAAGGCGGAGAAGGAGGGAGGGGCGGCGGTGCTTCGGCACGGATTCGGTGGCGTGAGCGCTCGGCCGAGAGGCGGGATGCGGCGAGTGCGGCGGATGCGGAGGCAGAGTCCGGCGCGGCGGTGGATGCGTGCGAGGCTCGGCAGAAGTCGGCGGACGGCGGCGGCACGGGAGCAAGGCGGCACTAGGGCGGAGGGATGCACGGGGAGGCTCGGGAAGACGGGAAAAAGTGAGAGGAGCACACGGGGAACGATTTAAAGCGCGTGGAATCGGGAGATCGTTGCCGGGAGAGGCGCGGAAACGGCGGCGGAGTGGGAAAGAGGGAGAGAGAGAGAGGCCGGGAAAAGGGGGATCCCGCCCCTCTCGCGCGGCGGTTGCGGGCGAAGTGGGGCGCCGACGGGGCGCGGCGTGGCACACACGCGCGCGGAGCGCACGGGGCACGGGTTAAGGATGGAGACGGCGGCCGGGCGGTTACTCCCCTCCGGTTCCGCCGGCCGGAGGAGGGAGACGACCCCGACAGGTGGGGCCCACCTGTCGGTGGCCCGGACCAGCGGGCGAGCGCGACGCTCGCGGGCCACGGCCTTCGGCTGGGCCGGCCCAGCGAGGAGGAGACGGTGCGCGCGCGGGGCTGGGCTGGGCCGTCGGCCCGAGAGAGGGAAAACAAAAGGAAAAGAAAAGTAAAAAAGGAAAAAGGAAAACCCTGGGATTAATTTAAATTCTGAATTGATTTTAATTGGTTTAAAATTATTTTTGGGGCTCTGAATATTCCACTAAAAATCCTGTTAATGTATTTTGACATGGGGAACTCCAGAAAAATTCCACCTTGCCATTTCCACATCTTTAATGTATTAATTAATTGGATTTTTCTCCAGATTAATTAAACAATTTCTCAGATAAATTATTAAACTTAATTTTTACGATTTGGGAGAACTTCAGGGTGTGACAAACCTACCCCCCTTAAACGGAATCTCGACCCCGAGATTCGGAGGTGCTGGCAAAGAGGTGCGGATGGGCGGCGTTCAATTCATCTTCTCTTTCCCATGTAGCTTCTTCCTCGGAGTGATGGCTCCACTGAACTCTGCAGAACCTGGTAACCCTGTTTCTGGTTCTCCTCTCGCTGGTTTCGAGAACACGAATCGGCTTCTCCACATAAGTCAAGTCCTCTTGAATCTCAATTTGATCGGGACTGGCCTGCTCTTCCGGTACTCTCAAACATTTCTTCAATTGCGAGACATGAAACACATCGTGGATACCAGCCATATTGGGTGGAAGCTCAAGCTGGTAAGCAACTTCTCCTCGACGTCCACGGATCCTGTACGGTCCCACAAAGCGTGGTGCCGATTTGCCTTTAGTTTGGAAGCGGTGTACTCCCCGAAGCGGTGTGACGCGAAGGTACACATAGTCCCCTGTTTCGAAAGCTAACTCCCTTCGACGATTGTCGGCATAGCTTTTCTGTCGAGACTGTGCGATTCTCAACCTTTCCCTGACGGTTCTGACCTTTTCTTCTGCGTCACTCAAGACTACAGTCCCAAACAGTTGTCGTTCTCCGGTCTAATCCCAAAAGAGTGGGGTGCGGCACTTCCTGCCGTACAACGCCTTAAATGGTGCCATCTGCAAATTGGCTTGGTAGCTGTTGTTGTAGGAGAACTCGGCATATGGCAAACTCTTGTCCCAAGCTCCTCCAAAATTGAGCGCACAGGCTCTGAGCATATCCTCGAGTAGCTGGTTCACTCGATCGGTCTGACCATCGGTCTGCGGATGGTAAGCCATGCTAAAATTCAAACGGGTTCCCAATTCTTCTTGTAATTTTTGCCAGAACTTTGAGGTGAACTGGCTTCCTCGATCCGATATGATCTTCTTAGGCACTCCATGCAAACACATGATTCTTGCGAGGTAGAGTTCTGCTAGCTTCTTTCCGGAGTAGGTAGTATGCACAGGAATGAAATGAGCCACCTTCGTGAGTCGATCTACAATGACCCAAATGGAGTCATGTCCAGACGCCGTTCTTGGAAAACCTGTGATGAAATCCATTCCAATTTCTTCCCATTTCCATTCTGGAATTTGGAGAGGTTGTAACAGTCCTACGGGCCTCTGATGTTCTACCTTGACTCGCTGGCATACGTCAGAGAGTGCGACGAATTCAGCTATTTCTCTTTTCATGCTAACCCACCAAAATTTTCCTTTAAGATCCTGGTACATCCTGGTACTCCCAGGATGGATTGAATACTGAGTTTGATGGGCTTCCGTGAGTATTAACTCCTTTAACTCTTTGTCTTTCGGGACGCACAGTCTTTCTCCCATCCTTATCGTGCCATGCTCGTCTTCGGAAAAATCTCGGGCCTTTCCGACCCTCATGTTTTTCTTGAGCTCTGGTATCTCCGGATCTTTAATTTGAGCTGCTCGGACTTGCTCCACGAGCGTTGGTCGTGCTTCTAGAGCCGACGCGAACCCATGTTCAACAATACTGAGGTTCAGTCGTTCGAAGTCTTGCTGTAACTGGTTGCTCATCTCTTCCGTACTGGTGGAGTTGCAGTAGCTCTTCCGGCTTAAAGCATCTGCCACTACATTAGCTTTACCAGGATGGTAGTGGATTCCCAGATCATAGTCTTTAATCAATTCCAGCCATCTTCGCTGACGAAGATTTAAGTCCGGTTGGGTGAAGATATACTTCAAACTCTTGTGATCCGTATACACCTCGCAACGGTTTCCAATAAGGTAATGCCTCCAGATCTTTAGTGCATGTACCACTGCTGCTAATTCCAGATCATGCGTGGGGTAATTATTTTCATGTGGACGCAACTGTCGTGAAGCATACGCGACCACTTTGCTTTCCTGCATCAGCACGCATCCTAGCCCTTGGCGAGACGCGTCGCAATAAACCTGAAAATCTTTCGTCTGGTCTGGCAGAATTAAGACTGGTGCCGTTACCAACTTCTTCTTAAGTTCCTCAAAACTTCTGTTGCATTCTCCTGACCACTTGAATTTCTCATCCTTTTTCAACAACTATGTCATTGGCTTGGCAATTTTGGAGAAGTTCTCAATGAACCGACGGTAGTATCCCGTGAGTCCCAGAAAGCTCCTAATCTGCGAAACCGTGCGCGGAGGCTTCCACTTGGTAACCGACTCCACATTTGACGGGTCCAGTGCCACTCCTTGAGAAGTGATGATGTGGCCTAGGAACTGTACCTCCTTGAGCCAAAAGTCGCACTTGCTAAACTTGGCATACAACTGATGCTCCTTCAATTTCTCGAGTGCTAAGCGAAGATGCTGCTCGTGTTCCTCCTTAGACTTAGAGTAGATGAGTCTGTCATCGATAAAGACCACAACAAACTTGTCCAAGAATTCCATAAACACCTTGTTCATCAGGTTCATGAAGAACGCTGGTGTGTTAGTGAGTCCAAATGACATAACTGTGCACTCGAACAATCCATACCGAGTGACAAAGGCGGTCTTCGGAATGTCCTCTTCTCGGATCCTCAACTGATGGTAGCCTGATCGTAGGTCTATCTTGGAGAACAGTGTTGCTCCTTTTAGTTGATCGAACAAATCATCAATCCTGGGCAACAGGTATTTGTTCTTGATAGTGACATCATTGAGTGCGCGGTAATCGACGCACATCCTCTTGGTCTTGTCCTTCTTCTCCACAAAAATAACCGGAGCACCCCAAGGTGACGTGCTCAGGCGAATGTATCCCTTCTATAACCGCTCGTCAACTTGCTTCTTGATTTCTGCCAACTCGTTGGCTCCCATCCTGTAAGGTCTCTTGTGTATCGGGGCGGTTCCCAGTACTAGGTCGATTCGAAACTCAATTTCTCTTTTAGGCGGCATCGTCGTCAGATCGTCCGGAAAGAATTCAGGATACTCTCTTACAATTGGGATATCCTCCAACTTCTTAGGGGTTTTCACCACTTCTCTGGTCTGCTCCTCGATAGCAACTTGATTCAAACACTTGTTACGGACTTTTGTGGTGCCGGAGATCGGAAAGTAACCCTCTCTCCCTTGTCATTGGTTAGAGTGACGGTGCATCTTGCGCAATCGATTACTCCCTTGTGCCGGCTGGGCCGGCTGGGCCGGCCCAACGAGGAGGAGACGGCGCGCGCGCGCGTAGCTGGGCTGGGCCGTTGGCCCGAGAGAGGGAAAACAAAAGGAAAAGAAAAGAAAAAAAAGGAAAAGGACAACCCTGGGATTAATTTAAATTCCGAATTGATTTTAATTGGTTTAAAATTATTTTTAGGGCTCTGAAAATTCCACTAAAAATCCTGTTAATGTATTTTGACATGGGGAACTCCAGAAAAATTCCACCTTGCCATTTCCACTTCTTTAATGCATTAATTAATTGGATTTTTCTCCAGATTAATTAAACAATTTCTCAGATAAATTATTAAACTTGATTTTTACGATTTGGGAGAACTTCAGGGTCTGACTTTTTTCCTTCTTCGAGCTCAATGGCAACCATCACCGACATCCCCATGGTCAGTTTTCTTCAACTTTATACTTCATCGTCTTCTTCTACTCACATCCCCTCAATCTAGGTCAAATTCTTGTCTTAGATCCTCTTTTCTAACAAATTTTCTGATTTCTTCTATTTTTTTGGGTTGTAGCATTTGAGAAACCAAATTGCGATTCCTGTCCTTAAGGAACCCACACATTATTTTCTTGGGCCGATGGGAGACGTAGACCCCTGTTATTTCATTAATGCTGAAACCAATAGGATCCCCTACAGATAGACAAAGCCTAATCTAGTCGATTGGTAGACAATTTTTAGATCCTGGCCTTTAAACTTGGATGGATGGAGGGAGGGATTGGTATAAAAGAATATCGGCCACCAAGCAAGCTGTGAGGGAAGAAGCATGAATAGCTCAATGCCTGGCTTTGTCCTTAGCCGATATGAAAAAGGATAAACCCATGTTATCATCGTCTTCTTACTTTTGCTCCAATACTATCAACGCTTTTATGTTCAACCAAGGATCGATGACACCCACTCTTCTTGACATCAAAATGCTTACCGGCTTGGTCAACCAAGAATGTAGGCGGCTGGTCAGGGTATATAGCAAAACACAACGACACAGGCCTTGTTTCAGACAAGGAACATGTAGCTTTTCTAAATCTCTGGTTAGAAAAATTTTGTCGACGTTGTAGATCATGACTATAGTATTTGCAGAGTATGGGGATCATTGGTACTAGGGTATATGCGAGATTGAGGTAAAAAGATGGGAGACGGGGATTTTTATATAGGTTTGGGCCCCTTATCTGTAAGGTAATAGCCCTACTCTTGTTGGCCGAAGCCAGTATTGCTCTTATTCATCAAAATCACACGAGTACAATATTTGGGATAACCTATCTAGTTGTCATCATCTTGCTGGCATGGATCTCCGCACGTAGTCGACGACAGGGTAGTCTTCTTCCTTGAATATGAACTCGGCGAGATCAGAGATGGCACTAGATCCCTCTTGTCGGCCTCTATGGCTCTAGATTGGGTATGTCTTGGCTTGTCTCTGATGTTGGTGTCTGGCGGCGTGTATTGGCCGATATTCTTACTGGGCGTGTTGTCTCTCCTCCTAGGGGGTCTTGTATTTATACCCACAAATGTCCTCTTGTCCAAGTAGAACTAGGGAGTCAAATATGGATACGACACGAGTAGTCCTTGTAGTTTTCAACTTAAACTCTTCTTCTCCTTCCTTATCCAGAACACCTTCCGTATATGAGGCATGATTCCGTATAAGACTTGGTATATGGTGGGCCCACCGATCCCAACCCAAGATCATTGAGTATGCCTTATCCATAACACTGACAGTAGCCCCCGACTTCAATGCAAATGAACAAATTGATCTTCTCGACCGAAGACTTTTAAAACAATAGTTGTCTCGACCGAAAAGGTGTGGAGTATGCGACTAAGTTCCTTGTACAGCCTTAATCGAGAATTTGGATTCAAGTAAAAAAGCTTCCATCTCGACGGGTACACCACTGCTTTATCCAGTAACCCTTGTTGAACTCAACCCACCATTCTCGGACAGTCGAGTAGGTGCAGAGTATGCAAAAAAGTCGTTATGTATGAGTTAACCGCTTTATATCGGACTCTTCTGAAATCAATTACTCAGAGCAAATTGTTAGATAGAAAAAGCCCCCGAGCGAGTTAACAATCGAAAATAAATTGAATCTATTTATGACAATAAAAGAGTAGTGTCGCCGGAGCTGCCTTCAGCAATCAATGTATGGTACCCTTACTAGCCTCCAGCTGTCTTTATGGAAAAGTCATTTTTCACAAAGGCAGCTTAAATCTTATAACAAACTATGCTGAAGCAGCGAATTCCTAGCCCTCAGCCGTGAAGTTGAGAAAACCAATTCCCGATTACACGGCTTAGTTAATACGCATCCATAGAGCTCTCTGACATGACCGATTCTGACATGGTCGTTTGGCTCTACAGTGCCTGACAAGACCTTACATCTCTGGGCTTGTCAGACTAGCGTAAAAGGACGATAGGATCGACTTCGAGATGTAGTGATATAAGAGAAGGGGATCAATGGACAAATATTGCATATTTTATATGTATAAATACTTACAGAGATTGATGCATAGGGTGTGATGAGATCGCTACCAAGCTAGTCAAGAACCAGTTGTGTAGTCGTACTCAACAAATCGCAGAGGTAGTAGGAGAATTGCTACAATCGCTGGCCGTCGACGAAATATGTAGACGTGCTCGACCACTCGAAGACGTGGCGTGAGAACCGCTACGGTGCTGGTCGAAGAACAGGCGTAGACATACCTCGACCACTTGAAGACGTGGTACGAGGACCGCAACGCTGCCGGTCGGAGACCAGACGTTGACATACCTCGATCACTCGAAGAGGTGATTGCGAGGACCGCTACGCCGCTGGTCGAAGACCAGGTGTAGATATACCTCGACCACTTGAAGACGTGGTACACTGCTAGTCGAAGACTAGGCGTAGACATACCTCGACCACTTGAAGTCGTGGCGCAAGGATCGCTATGCCGCTAGTCGAAGACCAGGCGTAGACATACCTCGATCACTCGAAGAGGTGGTCCAAGGACCGCTATGCCACTGGTCGAAGATCAGGCGTAGACATACCTCGACCACTTGAAGACAAGGTACAAGGACCACTACGCCGCTGGTCGAAGACCAGACGTAGGCATACCTCGACCACCCGAAGTCGTGGCGATTGCGAGGACCGCTACGCCGCTGATCGAAGAAAAGGCGTAGACATACCTCGACCACTTGAAGATGTGGTACAAGGACCGCTACGCCACTGGCCGAAGACCAAGCGTAGACATACCTCGACCACTTGAAGTCATGGCCCGTGGACCGCTACGTCGCTAGTCGAAAACCAGATGTAGACATACCTCGACCACTCGAACAGGTGGTGTGAGGACCGCTACGCCGCTGGTCGAAGACCAGGCATAGAGATACCTCGACCACTTGAATACGTGGTAAAAGAACCGCTACGCCGTTGGTCGAAGACCAGGCATAGACATACCTCGACCACTCGAAGTGGCAAGGTTCCACTACAACGGTCACCCACATCTCAATCGGGCGGCAACCCCATGTTAATGACGGATTTTGGTAATCGACTTGGAAAGGAAAGGGGAAGCCGAAGTGGAGAGGAAGGATTGAGTTGGAGTCGGACCAGGCTTTGTATCGGACCCGGTAACCGTATCGGACTGGGGGATGTTGCTATAAAGAGTGTATCGGTCGATACGGATTTGGTTTGGTCATGGGCCGATACGGGTTGTGAGTTGACAGTGTCAACGTGGGCTTGGTCTGGGTTCGAAGTAAGCTTTAAGGAAGTTGCCAAATAGAGATAAAGCTCGGTTTTAGGCAATTGTATCTTGTAAATTAGGTAGTTTAGATCTAATCTGTGGCTAGAGTCTGCCGTAAAGACTTGTTTGTTAGTTGTAGATAAGATCGTGTCCTACAAGGGTTCTGTTGTAACCTCGGGTATAAATATCCCGATAGTTTGTACATGTAAGCTCTCTCTCAATCAATCACACAACAAAAATCAATCTACTTTCGGCGCATCGCCAACCCTCGCAAGAGGTCTTCTTCAACGAGTTTTTGCTTCCTCGGAGCAGAGGTAAGAACTCGTCCCCGACGATCTGCATCGTCGAGGCTAGCGTGTCGCTTTAGACACGTTAAGCCTTGATGATGTGATCGTCGATTATCATGTCTTGGATAGTTTTGACAGGTATCTCGATTAAGCCTTGCCAGCAGTTTACTCACTTTAGGGTTTATTGCCGACGATGGTTTAATTTTCATGCTTGGCTAGATTATTCAATGCATCTGTCATCCCCAAAAGCAATCGACGACTTGATTTTCTTTGTGTTAAGTATCAATCCACACTTCGAGTTGCCATCGACCTTAGTCCTGTTTTGAGATCTAACACAAAGCCTGTTTTTGGTTGTAATTAAGGATAGTACCGGGGTTTTAGCCGGTCTTATCTAACATATGTGATTGCTTTATGTTTATTGCATATGTTTGCCGCTTATATGTCCAGGTTGATAAGTATAAATGTGTTGATCATGAAGTAATCTTAAGATCTCTTTATGGTTGATGCGTTTATACTGGTCGATTGGTTTGTATAAGGTTGCACTAGAGTATTAGCTGGTGTAGTTACCTTTGTCATCCTTATCGGCCGATATTATTAGTTGAAGTCTACATGTCGATGAAGGCCAATAAGATTAGATTCATGTCTTACATATTTTCTAAGTGAGCCGATATAGCTTTGCCCTATCGGCCGGGCTATGACAATGTGTCATCGGTCTATCGACCGATCGGCCATTGTTTTCTGACTCGGTTCGCTTGTTTCTTGTTGATTGCAGATCAAATCAAATGGCACGCTCTACTTACGACTAGGCAAGCCATTTGGACCTGCACTGGAGCTAAGCAGATCTCCCAGGCCGCCGTGGTAACGCGGAACCCGTTTGGTTGCTGGACGGGTCGAAATTCTGCGCCAACACGCTTTTGGCACGCCCAGTGGGACCACAAGAACGCAAGCTTCTCACCAGCAACAAGAACACCTCAAAATGTTGAAGCAGGCTGAGATCGTCGAGGAGAACGTCATTCCTGTGACCGCCGACCAGCTCAGCGCAGAACAAAAAGCTGAGATGGACAGTTTGGTCGCGCAGTTCCAGAATATGTACCTGCAAACATATTCTAGGACTCGGCAGGGCACCTTGATTCAAAAGTCCAAGGTGGTCATGCCGAGTTCTGAAGATGGGGCTGGAACGTCGGCGGCGGCGCACGATCACGCCGTCAAAACTGAAGACACCACAGCGCCGACGTTGCAAGACCGAATCGACTCCGCAGTTCACTCTGCGCTAGTCAACCAGTCGGGGATCCTGGTGAACACGTTGACCAATACGGTCAAGTCGATCCTAGATGGTTCGATCCATCAGTACAAGCCTCAAGGCCCGATTTACCTGCCAGAAAATAAGTTCCCTGCCTATCGGACCTTGAGGAATGACCTGAGCACGGCTTAGCCGACAGCGCCGATGCCATCTCCATCGGCGCAACCAACAACAACAACCCTGCCACTGGTCCTCACCAAGCAGGCGGGAGGTAGCCCTCAGCACATCACAGAGGAGCAATATGCTCAATGGACCAAGGGGAAGCAACCGGTGGTTGAGCCGATGCAGCAAGTTCCCGTCTACCAGCCATCGGCCGGACAACCGCAAGCCCCGGTGTTCAATAGTCCTCCACTTCAAGCTGCATACAACGTGCCGCAAGGCCATCAGCAGTACACCGCAGGGCAGTACGGCGCGTAGAACCTGGATCATCACCATCAACCGTACTCCCCCAGGCACTATCAAGCAGAGGGCCTCCAACAATCCTACCAGCAGGACCTCCCGCATCGGCCTGCAGGATACTGGGCTGACATGATAGCCGAAGTGATGCGAGATCAATTCGGCTTGAAGCCCAAAGAGAACTCTACAGTGTATCGGCACCCGTATCCCGAGGAATTCGACAGGGCACCGTTGCCGCGCCGATACAAGATCCCGGATTTCTCCAAGTTTTCGGGACAGGACAACGTCTCGACATATGAGCATGTCAGCCGATTCTTAGCACAGTGCGGGGAAGCATCGGCTATCGAGGCGTTGAGGGTGAGGTTTTTCCCTCTATCCTTATCAGGGTCTGCCTTCACATGGTTCTCTTCCTTGCCCTGCAATTCTATCAGAGGATGGATAGATCTGGAGAAACAGTTTCATAGATACTTCTACAATGGCGTACAAGAGATGAAGCTGTCAGATCTGACTGCCATCAGGCAGCGAATGGATGAATCGGTCCCTGAGTACATACAAAGGTTCAGAGATATACGCAACAGATGTTATAGTCTCAGTCTGACCGATTCCCAGTTAGCCGACCTGGCATTTCAAGGATTGCTAGGGCCGATACGCGAGAGGTTCTCCTCTCAGGAATTTGACAGCCTCGCTCAGCTGGCACAACGCGTATCGGCCCACGAGCAGCGATTCCAGGAGGCGAAGAAGTTCGCGGAAAAGGTTAACACTGTTTATCAGTACGCCTCCGACGATGAAGACGAAGAAGACGCTGATGTCGACCTAGCCGAGTGGGCCCGGATGAAGAAATCAACAACTTGCCAGTGGGCCAAGAAAGGAGATAAAGAAGATAAATATGATTTCGACATCAACAAGGCCGATAAGATATTTGACCTGCTGTTACAAGAAAAGCAGATTCAACTGCCAGTAGGTCACGTATTGCCGTCGGCTGAAGACATCAAGAAGAGGAGATATTGCAAGTGGCACAATTCCTATTCACACCATACAAATGAATGCAAGATCTTCCGGCAACAAATTCAATCGGCCATTGAGCAGGGCAGAATAAAAATCGATGATGCCAAGCGGCCGATGAAGATTGAAGGCCACCCGTTCCCAGTCAACATGGTGCGGGCGGACAAGGCCGATGGCGGTGGTCATCGGACCGGCAAACGGCCTCATCAGACCTCTGAGGGTTTGATCAGAAAATATCAGCGGAGGCGGGAGGAACAAGCTCAAGACCAAGCCAGTCAAGACAACTCCTACCACCCGTACTGGGAGTGCGAGTTTTTCCGCTTCTGCTGGAATGAAGGGATGAGGTTGCCATCTATACAGGAATGCCCTGCATGCAGTGGTGCAGAGATTCTTATCAGGGCAGCTCGAGCAGACAAACGCATCGGCCGGCCAAGGAACGGAAATCCGTGCATGAAAGGCTGGGGCCGATGCACCAAGACCAACACGATGAAGATGAGGAGCAAGCCCAGAACCCCCAATGGTGCCCAAGCGATGTATTCACCAAGACACAGAAAGAGGAGGAAAGAGCAAATCCAAGAGCAACAAGCTGAAATACCCCATCGGCCAACCAAGACCAGAAAAGAGTGGAGAATAAAATCCACGGTGGCCAGGGCCGATGAGGGTACCTCCAATGCAGCTCAGGGCGGCTCAGCTTCAAAAGGTAAGAAAACGGCATCGGCGCCTGTTAACATGGTGTTTATATTGCCGGCAGAATACAGTGTGCAGGCGGCCGATGAAGCGATGGCTGATGGGGGACAAAGTTCAGCCAGGCTACGGTTGTCACCAGACCAAGCCACCTTCGACAAGCCAGTCGACGCCAGCTACAGACATCTACGGCCGTTGTACATCAAAGGATTCATCAACGGGCGGCCGATGACGAAGATGCTGGTTGATGGTGGCGCAGCAGTCAATTTAATGCCGTACACAACCTTCAGGAAGCTTGGAAAAGTACCTGAGGATCTTATCAAGACAAATATGGTATTAAAAGACTTCGGTGGCAACGCATCCGAGGCGAAGGGGGTCCTGAACGTGGAACTCACCGTGGGCAGTAAAACAATTCCCACCACCTTCTTCGTCTTCGATGGAAAGGGTTCCTACAGCTTGTTGTTGGGGCGAGATTGGATCCATGCTAATTGCTGTGTCCCCTCAACAATGCACCAATGCCTCATGCAATGGCAAGGGGACCAAGTCGAGATCGTGCAGGCTGATCGATCAGTACATGTCGCCAATGCCGATCTCGCAGTTTGGGAGATGGAGGGAATCGACTGCTTGTCCGGGCGAGTCTGGGACGCCGATTTCCTCAAGGTAACCGACTGCGACATCGAGACGAGTGCATAGTGGTGAGCAAGGCCGATGTGATGAAATACATGCTATCGGCCCCCGTGCTGAAAGGACGAGTCGGGAAGTGGATCTTTGCTTTAACAGAGTTTGATCTCCGATATGAATCGGCCAAAGCGATCAAAGGACAAGCCCTGGCCGATTTCATCGTTCAACATAGAGACGACTCAGTTGCGTATGCAGACATTGTGCCGTGGACGTTATATTTCGATGGATCTGTCTGCAGACACGGTTGCGGTATCGGCCTAGTCATCATATCCCCTCGGGGGGCAAGTTTCGAGTTCGCTTTCACTATCAAGCCTTATTATACCAACAATCAAGCAGAATATGAAGCGATGTGTAAGGGCTTGCAGTTATTACATGAAGTCGAAGCCGATGCCGTGGAAATCATTGGTGATTCACAGCTAGTAATTAATCAACTTTCTGGGGAGTATGAGTGCAGAGATGATATTCTCAAAGTCTATAATGAGGAGTGCGCAGAGTTATTACGCGGTTTCCGGATCGTAACGATGAGGCACATACCCAGGAAGCAGAATTTCGAAGCCAATGATTTAGCTCAGGGGGCATCGGGATACAGGCCGATGGCTAAAGACGTTCCAATTCAGATTGCTCTCGTGCACGCCGATGACTGGAGGTTTGATATCATTGAGTATTTGAGAAACCCTTCCCAATCGGCGTCACGCAGAATGAAATATAAAGTGTTACACTATGTTTTATTGGACGATAACCTATATTATCGGACGGCTGATGGTGTCTTACTCAAATGCCTCGGTCCTGAGGAGGCTAAGACCGTTATGAGCGAAGTGCATGAAGGGATTTGTGGCACCCATCAATCGGCCCATAAAATGAAATGGCTGATGAAGCGCGTCGGATATTTTTGGCCAACCATGCTAGAAGATTGCTTCAAGTATTATAAAGGATGTCAGGATTGTTAGAAATTCGGAGCAATTCAGAGAGCACCGGCATCAGTTATGCATCCAATCATAAAGCCGTGGCCGTTTCGAGGATGGGGAATAGATATGATCGGCCAGATTAACCCACCATCAAGTAAGGGACACAAATATATATTAGTGGCTACAGATTACTTCACAAAGTGGGTTGAGGCCGTTCCTCTCAAGAAGGTTGATTCCAAAGACGCTATTCAGTTCGTCAAAGAGCATATCATATATCGGTTTGGGTTACCTCAGACAATAAGTACAGATCAGGGATCAATCTTCGTGTCTGACGAGTTCGTCCGATTTGCTGACAGCATGGGCATCAGATTGCTCAATTCTTCTCCTTACTATGCGCAGGCGAACGGGCAGGCAGAGGCTTCCAACAAGTCTTTAATCAAATTAATCAAAAGGAAAATTGACGAACAGCCGAGGCAATGGCATACAACGCTGGCCGATTCCCTTTGGGCGTATCGGATGGCTTGCCATGGTGCAATCCAAGTGCCTCCCTATCAACTGGTCTACGGGCATGAAGCTGTACTGTCGTGGGAAACTGCCATCGGCTCAAGAAGGATTGCTTTGCAAGACGACTTGACAGCCGATGAGTACCATAATCTTATGGTTGATGAATTGGACGATTTGGCACATGTTCGATTACGGGCCTTGGAGAAAATCAAGCGTGATAAAGATAGAGTGGCCCGTCATTATAATAAAAAAGTCGTTGCCAAATCGTTCGAGGAAGGAGACCTTGTGTGGAAGTTGATAATGCCGATTGGCTCCAGAGATAATAAATTCGGCAAATGGTCGCCTAATTGGGAAGGCCCCTTTCAAATTCATCGATGTGCTCCTCACAATGTCTATCTGCTCAAGGGATTAGATGGCGAGATTTATGGACGAGCTCTTAATGGCAAATACTTGAAACAATATTATCCCAGTATCTGGATTGACTCATGATCGGCCCTCTAGCCGATTTATGATTACAGCCGATGTAGTCAAGCATCGTCTTTAGATGGCCGGTAAATACTATCGCCCGTAGTTCAAAATTTCAGAATATGAGCCCTCATCTCCCAAAATTTGGGGGGCATATATATACAAGAATTTTCAAGGATTTTTCAGTTTGGCGATTGACTTCGGCTTTTTGGCCGATGAGATTGTTTATAATGATTGACTTCGGCTCTCTAGCTGATGAGATTGCTTATGATTAGATTGTTCGTATTAAAGATATATGTGTCTGAAATTTTCAAAACAAATTCGGCTGCACGGCCGATAAGGTGTGAGAGGACTTCAGAAGCAGTAAATTAGGCTGGGATTTTCAAAAAAAATTCGGCTGCATGGCCGATAAGGTGTATGGTTATACATTATAGAAATGGCATATGCTACATCACCCTATGAAGTCTGCAATAGCGGCAATGGCTTTACGACGAATCTGTTCAACATCTTCGATAGCCTGGGCATCATCGGCCATCGTCCCTGGGATTGGTTTCAGTGATTTGCTTAGGGTAGCGAGGTACTTGGCCGATGCCTTGAGCTTTGCCGTCTGATCTTCTATGACCTTGGGTGATGCGGCTATTCCGGCTTCGACTTCCTGGATTTCTTGGCGTGTAGCGGCCAGCTTCGATTCTAGCTCTGCCTCGAGGCGACGGAGTTCTTCAAGCCTGTTTTTCAGCACAATCGGCTCCACCGCTAGCTCGTCCAGCCTGGTCTTATCGGCGTTCACTTGAGCTTTGCTAGCGGACAAGGCCGATTCTAGTTGTTCGCGCTATCGTCGCTCTGCAAGTCTTTCCTTTGCTCTGAAAAGCTTGAATCGGTATTGTTCCAGGAAGATGGCCGGCGTAAGGATTTCCATCAGGTCTTCGGGCAGTTCGTCTTGGATTTCTTGTACCCTGACTCTGATGGAGGAGCAGTCTTCTACCAAACACTCCAGCGAGGCTTCTAGCCGATTCCCAATATCAGTCAGCCGGTTCTTCAGATCATCGGAGATTGGTGCCCTGGCCGTGCTGGGTAGTTCCTTATCCTCATCATCAAGGAACTGGCCGATATCGAAGGAGAACATATCGGCTAGGTTCTGCAAATATCAACATGGGTTGAGGTTAGCCTTGTCAATCAGGAATCGGCAGAAAGAGGATCAGGGTAATCATGGTTACCTGTGTTGGAGCGTTGGTGGTGCTTACATCGGCCTTCCTTTGCTTTGTTGACATAACAGGCGAGGGGGCTGCCCGATGTGGTGAAGGTGATGGAGCCCTAGGCTGAAGAAGCAGGAAATTGGTAAATAGGGTTACGTGATTGTTGACGACGGATTTTGGTAATCGACTTGGAAAGGAAAGAGGAAACCGAAGCAGAGAGGAAGGATTGGGTTGAAGTCGGACCAGGCTTCGTATCGGACCCGGTAACCGTATCGGACTTGGGGAGTGTTGCTATAAAGGGCATATCGGCCGATACGGATTTGGTTTGGTTATGGGCCGATACGGGTTGTGAGTTGACAGTGTCGACGTGGGCTTGGTCTGGGCCCGAAGTAAGCTTCAAGGAAGTTGCCAAATAGAGATAGAGCTCGGTTTTAGGCAATTGTATCTTGTAAATTAGGTAGTTTAGATCTAATCTGTGGCTAGAGTCTGCCGCAAAGACTTGTTTGTTAGTTGTAGATAAGATCGTGCCCTACAAGGGTTCTGTTGTAACCTCGGGTATAAATATCCCGATAGTTTGTACATGTAAAAGCTCTCGAATCAATCAAACAAAAACCAGTTCAATCTACTTTCGGCGCATCGCCAACCCTCGCAAGAGGTCTTCTTCGACGAGTTCTTGCTTCCTCGGAGCAGAGGTAAGAACTCGTCCCCGACGATCTGCATCGTCGGGGCTAGCGTGTCGCTTTAGACACGTCAAGCCTCGATGATGTGATCGTCGATTATCATGTCTTGAATAGTTTTGACAGGTGTCTTGATTAAGCCTTGCCAGTGGTTTACTCGCTTTAGGGTTTACCGCCGACGATGGTTTAATTTGCATGCTTGGTTAGATTATTCAATGCATCTGTCATCCCCAAAAGCAATTGACGGCTTGATTTTCTTTGCGTTAGGTCTCAATTCACACTTTGAGTTGCCATCGACCTTAGTCCTGTTTTGAGATTTAACACAAAGCCTGTTTTCGATTGTAATTAAGGATAGTACCGGGGTTTTAGCCGGTCTTACCTAATGCATGTGATTATTTTATGTTCTTGCATGTGTTTGCCACTTATGCACGCGGATTGGTAAATATAAATACATTGATCACAGGATATTCTCAGGATCTTTCTGTGGTTGGTATATTTATATTGGCTGATTGGCTTGTATAAGTTTGCACTAGGGTATTAGCTAGTGCGTTTATCTTCATGTTACCCTCATCGGCCGATTCCAGTAATTTGCTATAAACATGATAACCTAGGCCCTATCGGCCAGGCTCTCACGATGCGACATCGGCCTATCGGCCGATCGGCCATCGGTTCTCACATGGTTTACTTGTTTCTTGTTGATTGCAGATCAAATCAACTGGCACGCTCTACTTACGACTAGGCAAGCCATTTGGACCTGCACTGGAGTTAAGCAGATCTCCCAGGCCGCCGTGGTAACGCGGAACCCGTTTGGTTGCTGAACGGGTCGAAATTCTGCGCCAACACGCTTTTGGCACGCCCAGTGGGACCACAAGAACACAAGCTTCTCGCCAGCAACAAGAACACCTCGAGATGTCGAAGCAGACCGAGATCGTCGAGGAGAACGTCATTCCTGTGACCGCTGACCAGCTCAGCGCAGAACAGAAAGCTGAGATGGACAGTCTAGTCGCACAGTTCCAGAATATGTACCTGCAAACATATTCTAGGACTCGGCAGGGCACCTTGATTCAAAAGTCCAAGGTGGTCATGCCGAGTTCTGGAGACGGAGCTGGAACGTCGGCGGCGGCGCACGATCACGCCGTCAAAACTGAAGACACTGCGGCGCCGACGTTGCAAGACCGAATCGACTCCGCAGTACACTCTGCGCTAGTCAACCAGTCGGGGATCCTGGTGAACACGTTGACCAATAAGGTCAAGTCGATCCTGGATGGTTCAATCCATCAGTACAAGCCTCAAGGCCCGATTTACTTGCCAGAAAACAAGTTCCCCGCCTATCGGACCTTGAGAAACGACCTGAGCGCGGCTCAGCCAATAGCGCCGATGCCACCTCCATCGGTGCAACCAACAACAACTCTACCGCTGGTCCTCACCAAGTAGGCGGGAGGAAGCCCTCAGCACATCACGGAGGAGCAGTTCGCTCAATGGACCAAGGGGAAGCAACCGGTGGGTGAGCCGATGCAGCAAGTTCCTGTCCACCAGCCATCGGCCGGACAACCGCAAGCCCCGGCGTTCAATAGTCCTCCACTTCAAGCTGCATACAACGTGCCGCAAGGCTATCAGCAGTACACTGCAGGGCAGTACGGCGCGCAGAACCTGGATCACCACTATCAGCCGTACTCCCCCAGGCACTATCAAGCAGAGGGCCTCCAACAATCCTACCAGCAGGACCTCCCGCATCGGCCCGCAGGATACTGGGCTGACATGATAGCCGAAGTGATGCGAGATCAATTCGGCTTGAAGCCCAAAGAGAATTCTACAATGTATCGGCACCCGTATCCTGAGGAATTTGACAGGGTTCCATTGCCGGGCCGATACAAGATCCCGGATTTCTCCAAGTTCTCGGGACAGGACAATGTCTCGATATATGAGCACGTCAGCCGATTTTTAGCGCAGTGCGGGGAGGCATCGGCTGTCGAGGCGTTGAGGGTGAGGTTCTTCCCTCTGTCCTTATCAGGGTCTGCCTTCACATGGTTCTCTTCTTTGCCCTGCAATTCCATCAGAGGATGGATAGATTTGGAGAAACAGTTTCATAGATATTTCTACAACGGTGTACAAGAGATGAAACTGTCGGATTTGACTGCCATCAGGCAGCGAGTGGATGAATCGGTCCCTGAGTACATACAGAGGTTCAGAGACATACGCAACAGATGTTATAGCCTCACTCTGACCGATGCCCAGTTGGCCGACCTGGCTTTTCAGGGATTGCTAGGGCCGATACGCGAGAGGTTCTCTTCGCAGGAATTTGACAGCCTCGCTCAGCTGGCACAACGCGTATCGGCCCACGAGCAGCGATTCCAGGAGGCGAAGAAGTTCGCGAAAAGGGTTAACACTGTTTATCAGTACGCCTCCGACGATGAAGATGATGAAGACGCTGATGTCGACCTAGCCGAGTGGGCCCGGATAAAAAAATCAACAACATGCCAGTGGGCCAAGAAAGGAGATAAAGAGGATAAATATGATTTCGACATCAACAAGGCCGATAAGATATTTGACCTGCTGTTGCAAGAAAAGCAGATTCAACTGCCAGTAGGTCACGTATTGCCATCGGCCGAAGACATCAAGAAAAGGAGATATTGCAAGTGGCACAATTCCTATTCACACCATACAAATGAATGCAAGATCTTCCGGCAACAAATTCAATCGGCCATTGAGCAGGGCAGAATAAAAATCGATGACGCCAAGCGCCGATGAAGATTGAAGGCCACCCGTTCCCAGTCAACATGGTGCGGGCGGACAGGGCCGATGGCGGTGGTCATCGGACTGGCAAGCGGCCTCATCAGACCTCTGAGGGTCTGATCAGAAAATACCAGCGGAGGCGGGAGGAACAAGCTCAAGACCAAGCCGATCAAGACAACTCCTACGACCCACACTGGGAGTGCGAGTTTTTTCGCTTCTGCTGGAATGAAGGGATGAGGTTGCCATCTATCCAGGAGTGCCCTGCATGTAGTGGAGCAGAAGATTCTTATCAGGGCAGCTCGAGCAGACAAACGCATCGGCCGGCCAAGCAACGGAAATCCGTGCATGAAAGGCTGGGGCCGATGCTCCAAGATCAACACGATGAAGATGAGGAGCAAGTCCAGAACCCCCAATGGTGCCCAAGCGATGTATTCACCAATACGCAGAAGCGGTGGGTTCAGAGGCTGAGGAGGAAAGAGCAAATCCAAGAACAACAAGCTGAAATACCCCATCGGCCAACCAAGACCAGAAAAGAGTGGAGAATAAAATCCACGGTGGCCAGGGCCGATGAGGGTACCTCCAATACAGCTCAGGGCAGCTCGGCTTCAAAAGGTAAGAAAGCGGCATCGGCGCCTGTTAACATGGTGTTTATATTGCCAGCAGAATACAGTGTGCAGGCGGCCGATGAAGCTATGGCTGACGAGGAACAAAATTCAGCCAAGCTACGGTTGTCACCAGACCAAGCTACATTCGACAAGCCAGTTGACGCCAGCCACAGACATCTTCGGCCGTTGTACATCAAAGGATTCATCAACGGGCGGCCGATGACGAAGATGCTGGTCGATGGTGGTGTAGCAGTCAATTTGATGCCATACACAACCTTCAGGAAGCTTGGAAAAGTACCTGAGGATCTTATCAAGACAACTATGGTATTAAAGGACTTCGGTGGCAACGCATCCGAGGCGAAGGGGGTCCTGAACGTGGAGCTCACCGTGGGCAGCAAAACAATTCCCACCACCTTCTTCGTCTTCGATGGAAAGGGTTCCTACAGCTTGTTGTTGGGACGAGATTGGATCCATGCTAATTGCTGTGTCCCTTCAACAATGCACCAATGCCTCATGCAATGGCAAGGGGACCAAGTCGAGATCGTGCAGGCCGATCGGTCAGTACATGTCGCCAATGCCGATCTCGCAGTTTGGGAGATGGAGGGAATCGACTGCTTGTCCGGGCGAGTCTGGGACGCCGATTTCCTCAAAGTAACCGATTGCGACATCGAGGCGATTGAAGACCAAGACCAGCGGTTACTTTAGCGAAGATGCACCATCCGCCGTTCACAACAATCCCTACACAGATGACGCGGTGGATGAGTTAGACGGCAAGTTGGGACAGGGTTTTACGTCGGCCGATGAATTGGAAGAAGTTGACATAGGAATAGGTGATAGGCCTAGGCCGACGTATGTAAGCACTAATTTGCTAAAGGAATATAAGAATAGTTTGATAAATCTTTTGAAAGAATTCAGAGATTGTTTTGCATGGGAATACCATGAGATGCCTGGATTAAGCCGATCGATCGTAGAACATCGGCTACCAATCAAACAAGGCTATCGGCCTTTTAAGCAAGCTCCTCGGAGGTTTAAGGCCGATATGCACGAAGCCATAAAAGCAGAGATCACAAGACTTTACGACGCCAACTTCATCAGGCCCTGCCGATACGCGGAGTGGGTCTCCAACATAGTTCCGGTATTGAAAAAGAATGGCAAGCTAAGGGTATGCATCGATTTCAGAGATCTAAATAAGGCGACGCCCAAAGATGAGTACCCTATGCCATTGGCAGATTTGCTCGTTGACGCTGCTTCTGGGCATAAGATTATCAGTTTCATGGACGGAAACGCGGGCTACAACCAGATCTTTATTGCTAAGGAAGACATTCATAAGACAGCCTTCAGGTGCCCGGGGGCAATCGGCCTGTATGAATGGGTCGTCATGACATTATTGGCTCTCTGATTGAAGTTTACATAGACGATGTCGTCGTGAAGTCAAGAGAATACGATATGCACTTGGCCGACTTACGCAAGGTACTAGAAAGGGCAAGGAAATATGGTTTGAAGTTGAACCCTAACAAATGCGCCTTCGGCGTATCGGCCGGTCAGTTTTTGGGTTTCTTGGTCCATGAGAGGGGGATTGAAATCACACAGAAGAACATCGATGCCATCAAGAAAATCAAGCCTCCAGAAAACAAGACCAAGTTACAGTCTCTGCTTGGCAAGATCAATTTCGTCCGGCGTTTTATATCAAATTTGTCGGGCCGTATAGAGCCATTCACTCCACTGTTGAAGATAAAGGATGACGAAGAGTTCATATGGGGTGACAAGCAACAGAAAGCGCTGGACGATATCAAAGAATATTTAACTTCTCCGCCGGTTTTAATTCCTCCACAAAAAGGAGTCCCGTTCAAATTGTACTTGTCAGCCGATGAGAAATCCATCGGCTCAGTCCTGGTTCAAGATGTTAACGGCAAGGAAAGAGCTATTTTTTATCTCAGCAGGAGAATGTTAGATGCTGAGACAAGGTACACACCGGTCGAGAAATTATGCCTTTGTTTATATTTTTCATGTACTAAATTGAGGCATTACCTGCTTTCCAACGAGTGCATAGTGGTGAGCAAGGGCGATGTGATGAAATACATGCTATCGGCCCCTGTGTTGAAAGGACGAGTTGGGAAGTGGATCTTTGCTTTAACAGAGTTTGATCTTCGATACGAATCGGCCAAAGCGATTAAAGGACAAGCCCTGGCCGATTTCATCGTTCAACATAGAGATGACTCAGTTGCATATGCAGACATTGTACCGTGGACGTTATATTTCGATGGATCCGTTTGCAGACACGGTTGCGGTATCAGCCTAGTCATCATATCCCCTCGGGGGGCAAGTTTCGAGTTCGCGTTCACTATCAAGCCTTATTATACCAACAATCAAGCAGAATATGAAGCGGTGCTTAAAGGCTTGCAGTTGTTACAAGAAGTCGAGGCCGATGCTGTGGAAATCATTGGTGATTCACAACTAGTAATTAATCAACTTTCTGGGGAGTATGAGTGCAGAGATGATATTCTCAAAGTCTATAATGAGGAGTGCGCAGAGTTATTACACGGTTTCCGGATCGTAACGATGAGGCACATACCCAGGAAGCAGAATTTCGAAGCCAATGATCTAGCTCAGGGGGCATCGGGATACAGGCCGATGGCTAGAGATGTTCCAATTCAGATTGCTCTCGTGCACGCCGATGATTGGAGGTTTGATATCATTGAGTATTTGAGAAACCCTTCCCAATCGGCGTCACGAAGAATGAAATATAAAGTTTTACACTATGTCTTACTGGACGATAACTTATATTATCGGACGGTTGATGGTGTCCTACTCAAATGTCTAGGTCCTGAGGAGGCTAAGACCGTTATGGGCGAAGTACATGAAGGGATTTGTGGCACCCATCAATCGGCCCATAAAATGAAATGGCTGATGAAGCGCGTCGGATATTTTTGGCCATCCATGCTAGAAGATTGCTTCAAGTATTATAAAGGATGTCAGGATTGCCAGAAATTTGGAGCAATTCAGAGAGCACCGGCATCGGCTATGCATCCAATCATAAAGCCGTGGCCGTTCCGAGGATGGGGAATAGATATGATCGGCCAGATTAACCCACCATCAAGTAAGGGGCACAAGTATATATTAGTAGCTACGGATTACTTCACAAAGTGGGTTGAGGCCGTTCCTCTCAAGAAGGTTGATTCCAGAGACGCTATTCAGTTCGTCAAGGAGCACATCATATATCGGTTTGGCTTACCTCAGACAATAACTACAGATCAGGGATCAATCTTCGTGTCCGACGAGTTCGTCCAATTTGCTGACAGCATGGGCATCAGATTGCTCAACTCTTCCCCTTATTACGCGCAGGCTAATGGGCAGGCAGAGGCTTCCAACAAGACTTTAATCAAGTTAATCAAGAGGAAAATTGACGAACAGCCGAGGCAATGGCATACAACGCTGGCCGATTCCCTTTGGGCGTATCGGATGGCTTGCCATGGTGCAATTCAAGTGCCCACCTATCAACTGGTCTACGGGCATGAAGCCGTACTGCCGTGGGAAACCGCCATCGGCTCAAGAAGAATTGCTTTGCAAGACGACTTGACAGCCGATGAGTACCACAATCTTATGGTTGATGAATTGGACGATTTGGCACATGTTCGATTACGGGCCTTGGAGAAAATCAAGCGTGATAAAGATAGAGTGGCCCGTCATTATAATAAAAAAGTAGTTGCCAAATCGTTCGAGGAAGGAGACCTTGTGTGGAAGTTGATAATGCCGATTGGCTCCAGAGATAATAAGTTCGGCAAATGGTCGCCTAATTGGGAAGGCCCCTTTCAAATTCATCGATGTGTTCCTCACAATGCCTATCTGCTCAAGGGATTAGATGGCGAGATTTACGGACGAGCTCTCAATGGCAAATACTTGAAACGGTATTATCCCAGTATCTGGATTGACTCATGATCGGCCCTCTAGCCGATTTATGATAACAGCCGATGTAGTCAAACATCGTCTCTAGATGGCCGATAAATACTATCGCCCTTAGTTCAAATTTCAGAACATGAGCCCTCATCTTCCAAAATTTGGGGGGCATCTATATATACAGGAGTTTTCAAGGATTTAGCGATTGACTTCGGCTCTCTGGCCAATGAGATTGTTTGTATACAGGAATTTTCAGAACGGAATTTTTCGAGGAATTTTCAGTTGGAATTTTTCAAGGATTTTATACGGGAATCTCCAAGGATCTTTCAGTATGGCGATTGACTTCGGCTATCTGGTTGATGAGATTGCGTATAATCGGATTGTTCATGTTGAAGATACATGTGTCTGGAATTTTCAAAACAAAGTCGGCTGCACGGCCGATAAAGGGTAAGAGGATTTCAGATTCAATAAATTAGGCTAGAATTATCAGAACAAATTCGGCTGCATGGCCGATAAGGTGTATGGTTATACATTATAGAAATAACATGTGCTACATCACCCTATGAAGTCTGCAATAGCAGCGATGGCTTTACGACGGATTTGCTCAACGTCTTCGATAGCCTGGGCATCATCGGCCATCGTCCCTGGGATTGGTTTCAGTGACTTGCTTAAGGTCGCGAGGTACTTGGCCGATGCCTTGAGCTTTGCCGTCTGATCTTCTATGATCTTGGGTGATGCAGCTATCCCGGCTTCGACTTCCTGGATTTCTTGGCGTGTAGTGGCCAGCTTCGATTCTAGCTCTGCCTCGAGGCGACGGAGTTCTTCAAGCCTATTTTTCAGCACAATCGGCTCCACCGCTAGCTCGTCCAGCCTGGTCTTATCGGCATTCACTTGAGCTTTGCTAGCGGACAGGGCCGATTCCAGTTGTTCGCGCTGCCGTCGCTCTGCAAGTCTTTCCTTTGCCCTGAAAAGCTTGAATCGGTATTGTTCCAGGAAGATGGCCGGCGTAAGGATTTCCATCAGGTCCTCGGGCAGTTCGTCTTGGATTTCTTGTACCCTGACTCTGATGGAGGAGCAGTCTTCTACCAAACACTCCAGCGAGGCTTCTAGCCGATTCCCAATATCGGTCAGCCGATTCTTCAGATCATCAGAGATTGGTGCCCTGGTTGTGCTGGGTAGTTCCTT